>CAEMYA010000004.1:1919165-1982507 GCA_903131615.1 Diplodus sargus
ACCAGGCCACTGGGGTTGGCACTTATGAAACAGGCCATTAGTCTGCTATAACTGTCAGCAATGCTGTCACGCATTTGTCTGCTGTGTCCCCAGCATTTGCACGAGCCATAAATTCGGTGGTCACATCAATCAGAGGCTATAATTAATTGTGCAATTAAGATTCTCATTGCTTGGCAGATATAGCTACTAATGGATCAGTGACAAGTGTGATATGATCATAAAGAGAGGGTTTTAATGTACTGTTTAATTGCTCTTACATGGTCGGCAGTGTTACAACAGAGGCTTCATGAGCCCATTTGTTTGTCACAGTCCATAGTTCTGCTGGACATAAAATATACTGTTCATCTGGGGTCATGTGGTGATGTAAGGGCAAAAATGAACAACGTTATTATGGCAATTGAGCATATGTGACTAATCCAGCCCATACAGTGGGTCAGGTTTTGCAGTGTTTTTTATCGTGTTGTTAAAAACTGTTTAGGGCATGATTGGGTGTGCACAATGTGTGTGTGTCTGAAGTTGAGATCACAGCAGTCATGCTGACACAGCAATACTGACGGGCTAATTCACTTAGACTATAGCAAGGGCTTTGGAATCAATTAAAATGATTCGCCATTGCAGGTTGTATTTCGTACAACTCACCGATCATGTAATAAACTGGTAGTCGCAGATTACATTTCTCTGCCTTTGTTTTGCTGTATCTGCTCTAAACTAAATGGCACCACAACAGGTGTTCAGGGCGCAGATGGACATCTTTATGAGGAGGCAGCAAAATACCTCCTTGACTGTTGCCACTGCTTACTGCGTAGTGTAGCGTGACATTTGACTTGGTTATTACAGGAAAAAAGGGAGCTGGAAACACAATCTCCACTCTACAAAGCTGGGCGATGTGGACTGGAGGCTCAGCGGCGCTCGCAGCTGTAAACACAAACAGTGCTGCTCGCTGAGAGATAAATGGCAACAATAAATAACATCCACTGGCTATGCGTGGGACGTGTGGAGCGTGTATGTGCGTTTTCAAATATGCCTATGTGTGCCTGTCTTGCTTGTGTGAGGGAATTTCAGGGGTGTGTATGTATATAAGTTTGTCTCTGGTTTTTTCGTAGCGCAACTTCACTGTCGAGTCATGCTGTGGCCAGTGTTACCAGGCAGGTAATTGCATCTGAAGTAATGAATACCATGAGTAATGAAGGGAGAGGGGGCAGTATGGCTCTGGCTGTCAGACTAAGTGACAGAGCGAATCATTTAGTCTCCAGAATAAATGTTGCCAATGTACGTTTTATGCAAATCACTTATATGTTGAAACTTTATGTTTCACTATACTCCATTTTTTGTATGTCGTGACAATGCTGTGCTTATGGTACAATTACATTTAGGCATAAAACCATTTGGTAAGAGTTACAAAATATTATTTTTTGGCTTCCCTGATTCTGTCACCACAGACAAACGCTGGAAATTGTCATTAAGTCCTGTCAAAAATAGCCAGAGGTTTCACGCTTACAAAGGTTGAAACGCCATCTTAAATGGTGATCTTTCTCTTGGCTGTCTCTCCGAGCTGTAAGGCCTACGCCAACCTCCCAAAGGTAATGCCACCACCATCAGCACCACCTCCTGACATGAAAGTCTGCTGATATACATGTGCAACACATGAAACTTACACATTTGAACAATCCACTTTTTACAGAAGAAGGCCAAAACCATCATTTTATTTTGGCAATTGGACTGGATCACCTTTATCTAACTTCGATCCATCCATATTTTGGCCATTTCAACAATGACACCTTTTCTTACTGAATTCTTTATTCACTCGATGCCACAAAAACTCTCTCCAACTACTAACAGATTCCATGAGAATCATAACAAAGGTAATGAAGGCACAAGCACTCAGAGAGCTTTTGTAAAGTTATCAAAAGACCACAACACACTGAGTCACTATTCATTCATATTCAAGGTATGACTCACATGAGTCTTTCTACACCCTCACAAAGGCCCCCTCTGAAGATACAAGCAATGAAATAACATCCAAAACCATTGGGGGCAACAATCCTTCCCACTTCCTCCCTTTAGTCTGTTCAAATCACTGATTCCAACTCCCAGAGCTGTCAAGCAGAAGGAACAGCACAGCATAAAGTGACTTTGTTCAAATATACGTTCATCAGCCTTCCACTGAGTCTCCTTCGAGTAGAGCTTTAAGGGAGAACTCTGTCTGTACGTCTCAGCTTGCCTCTCGCCTCGTCTAATAATGAACATGTGTTAAAATCCGAAGGTCACAGGGTTCATCCCATGGAACCCACCATGTAAAACACAACGGAGAACCAGACAGGTGAAAGCACCTCTATGAGGAATATTAAACAACACTGTGTTATTATGGATGGTGAGGGTTAAAGAGAGGGAAAAAAAGAGGCATGAAAGGGCAGGCTTATTAGTGATGAGTCCAGTGTTTGGTAAAGGTTAAAGCTGCTCTACTTCTCTCATATAACATAATGTATCTGTCTGAAAATGTCCATTGACGTCCTGAGAGTGGAAAGGGAGAGGTAAGCATGCAGACAGACAAAGACAAGGGGAAATCACAGAAGCAGCACCCCACTCTGCTCTATCGCCATTTAACCTTTTCTCTTCCCAGCGAGTACATATTTATTGAAAGCTATAGAGAGCTACTGCTATTGCTACTGAAAGCATGTCAAAATACACCCCGACCGTGGTAATTAAAGACCCAACACAAACATGCTGGGAGGGTAAATTAATTCCTCTGGGGGCGCGTGCAATGCGCCTGGCATACAATGAAACATCTAAACAAAAGGAGATGAGGAGGGATTTTCAGAGCTGACATTAAACATCAGCAGGCAAATGTCAACTAGACAAAAAAATGGCTCTTTTATATTTTATTTTGTCTATGTGTGTGTGTGTCTGTGGGATTGTGTGTATGCGTGCGAGCCTATACTCTTTTGACAGATGCCTGTGGTTTTCTGGCTCGTCACTCATGCTACAATTTAAAACATCATCGCACTGTCACTGCAGGAATGACATGACTGAAAGCATCTAAATGATCCTCCATATGTGTACTGACGTGGGTCTTGGCTATGTGTGGTAGTATATACAGTATATGCACGCACGCACACACACACACACACACACCCACACACACGCTACCATCCAGAATGCTTGACAGAGGAGGCAATTACCGACCATGCTTTTGCTCCATGCTTTATTCGCAATAACTGTCATCGGCAGAGCCTCGGCCTCCTTATCTGATTTTTATGAACATACTTGTGAGGATTATTGAGATTTGTGAAAGCACTGCTGGGAAATGTGAAAGTGTGCGAGAGAGCGAGGGAAAAAAAGGGGCAGTGAGAGAGAGAGTAGCAAAATGCTAATCCAGCGTGGAAAAGTGATGAAATATTAACTAGCTGCCTCTCGCAGCGTGTAGAAGTTGGTCAAAAGAGAGAGAGAAAAAAAAATGAAAAACAGAGAGAGATTATTAGACAGTGTTTGCATGATGGGCTTTTTCCAATCGTGTCATGCCTGAGAGAGCATAGCCATCAAACTCTCACACTGCACTGCTCATGATTTGACAGCACAGGGGCGCCCCTGCATTTTTTAACACTCCTGCAGCATCGTACAGCTGCTGTCATGGCTGCTGAGAAGAGGTGCGCATCTGTTTTGGTTCAAGCAGTGGCTATACAAACTGAACCTGAAGGTCGATGGTTTGATGGCGGGAGCGGCCAACAGGATCATGCATAGCCACATTATGCTGTCTACACAATGCTGATATCAGCGACATGTTTTGAGGTTGTGCAAGCCAAATTTCAGATCTTATGGCTCCTTTAATAAAAGTAGGAATGAAAAATGAGCCAATTTATGAATGCTAAAATTAAAGTGAATCTGTAGACCAATTAAAGTGGAGCTAAGTCTGGGGTCGGTGTGTTTCTAGCTGGAGAAACAGCACATTAGCAGAGTAAAATGTGTCTCGCAGGGCCATTACTCTACAGGTTGAACAGCTCCTATGGCGGGGTTAACAGCCCGACTGCCAGGCTGAGTATTAACGGTACGAGTGTGGCTGGCACCAGAGGCCCCTGGACTGCCAAGGTGCTGTGACACCCGAGCCTGCTGTCACAGCAACTGAGCGCAGCCTGGACGAGGGCAATAGCCTCGCCATCTGTTGCACGACAGCCAAAGTCACCCTGTATGTAGGTTGTGTGTCGGAGTGTGAGAATGTGTTTGTGTGTCCAAAGTTGTACAGTATTTGTGTCTGCTCACACATGGTTCATAGCTGTGTCTGAGCTAACTGAATGCTTATTCATCAGTGTGTGTTTGTGTTGGCTGTTTACCTAAACGTGTCCACCCTAACACTTGGAGAACCATGTGTATTTATGTGGTTGCTCAGTTGTTATTTGTCTGGGGCTAAAGTGGTTAATGAGCATGAAGTCGCACTCAGACATCAAAGCCACTGTTGGGAGCTTTCAGGCAGACCCAAAATTATGACATTTTGTTGGCATTTTAAATAACAAATCCTTCAGAGGGGAGCAGCCAGTTAAGAAATTAAGGAATTCAACAATGATACAATTACACAATAGAAACAAGTGTCAAAATCTGAAGTGCAGAGAAAATAACTGAAAGAGAAGTTAATGGGTCGAAGGAACAGTTGAAAGCACATCAGCACAGCTACCACTTGCGACAAATCTCTATCCCAGTTGCACTGACTGTTACACATTCAGTGACCTTTACCATATTCCTGAAAGGAGTCAGCTGGTATATGCAATATCAAATGGAATATTCTGATCCAGAATATCAGTCAAAGCAGCAAAGAGTTTTGTCTTATTATTTGTTCTGAATCGATAAACATGAGTTAAAATAGGTTATGAGGTTCGGAGCTGGCAGGACACTGACCACTTCTCGGGGCAGCAGAGAGTCCTCTTGGCGAGTTACCAACAGGTTCACAATCCCACCCATGGGGGTGGCTCGGAGCAGTGCCACCACTTCTTCCTGGCTCTTACCATTCAGGTCCACTCCACTAACCTGCACACGCACACACAAAATTAAAATTACTCATACAACACGTATAGGCAGAAATATATGTACACACAGATACACACACTCAGCGGCACAACTGAAATCATCAAATAAGAACTCTCTGAGTTTAAAGAGGAGGGATCATTGGCCTCCACATAACCTTTATGCAGATTACCCTCTGAGCTGGAATTAAACATGGGTTATTTCCCCCTAAAGCGAGCACTGGTTGATTTTCATGTCAGTCTGATTGAAGTATAATCAAAATATTGTTCCATCTAATCACTTTTGCTCAGCAATTCAAAGCTGGAGCTGAATTGTTATAGCCATAGGGAACACAGTGTGTTTGACTCATTTCAACAAAAGCCCTCTAAGATTGAATTTTGGAACAAAACCATATCAGCAAAAGAGTAATTAGTGTCTGAGATAACATACAATCTCACAGAACACAGTCGCTGAACGCTATATAATGGTAAGAAATAGAAAGCGCTGCCCCACCTCCAGCAGTCTGTCTGTTGCTTTTAATCGGCCATCTTGGATGGCGGCCCCTCGAGGAAGGATATTTTTGACATAAATGGGGGCACTGCCACCAATTGGGACGTCTCGAGATGTGATACTGAACCCAAGACCCTCTGGACCTAGGAAATATGGAAAAAGGAAATAATGTAGTTAGAAATGTAACATGATATTTACCCATTTGTTTTTCTGATGCTGACTCATTATTTACAGACCACAGCATCAGTCATTGACATTTCAGTGTCTTGCTCAAAGACACTTCATTTGGCAAGGTCTGCCAGCGAGGGTGCATGAACCTAGGCAGTTAAAGTGAACGATCGCCAGCCTACATGCTCTCACGCTGTGCTAGCGTAGAAATGCAACAGCAACATTACTGATTTACAGCCCTGTGGAAGCTTTATCGTTCTGAAGGTGGAGAAGTAAATAATGCGCATGTGTTTATGTTTAGTAAAGTGTTCCAACACCTCCATATGAGTTCATAAATGTCAACAGCAAAAGATTTGTTTCTCTAGGTAAACACGGTCACATCCATTTTCTTGCAAAGTTACAGGACTAACAGAAAAGCAAAATGCACTGCACTACCACGCTGTGCCTATGATAGCATAATATATCTATTTTTTTTGTCTCTATAAATGCATTTTATAAGAAATATTTTGTTATTTTGAAAAGAATCAGAAAAGAAACAAAAAATTGCCATGCAAAACTATCAGTGCTTTTACTCTGACTCTTAGAAGGAGGCCTGACTGTTGAAACCATTCTGAGAGATCCTTTTCATTAAACGCAGCTGTGACACGAGTAACCACTACGCAGGGATCAAATTATGGTTTTCCACCATGTTCTGAACCTCCTGTAGTTAATACAAACATATTTACTTCCATCCTGACTCCACATTGGTTTGCCATCAGGGTGTGTCTCACTCGGATTTTTTAAGGACGTAAAAATGAAAATATGTGCCCAACTCTCTAAATATAGTGTCAAAGCTATGACCCAAAATTGAGTGTTTATGATAAATGCATGTGGACTGCAAAGCCACGGTTGCGAGTTACGGCTGGATTAAAGACCAGTTGTGGACCAGAATAAGCAGAGAGAAGTGAATGATTATGGATTGCAGAATGCATGAAAATGCCATTCAATATCCGCTCAAAATGTAATGCCCTACACCTAAATAGCCAGAATGCTGTTCTCTAAATCATCCCTGTACCATGTCATGTGCCAGATGTTTTGACCAAAAACCCTTCAGACTTTCTTGTAAAATGGCAAGTCACTAAGCTGTGCTCAAATCATGTCTGGGTAAAGCTAGCCGTCTACTATATATAGACAGTTTGAAGTTTGCATAATGTACAAATCATCATCATTATGTGGTCAAACAAAGTTCCTTCCTACTGTTATTGAGCACGAGCTATGTGCCTTTTCAAAATGCAGTGAGTGGTAAGACTTCATTCAACAGCTGAATCTCAGATAATATGCTCAGCCATTTGCTTTACGGTTGCTTTAGAATGACCTTTACGGTTGGTCAAATGAATATGAATTGCTTGTGTACAGGAAGTAGGCAAATACAATAAAGTATAAATAAGAGCACCTCAGGCCTGACCTTTCCCATTGACCAGACCCAAATTTGTCAAATAAAAGCAAAAGATCGTTTCAAATGTCAGCTAGGGAATGAGGTAAAACAAACTAATTGTGTTTGTTGGGTTATTCTTTGAAAGAATATTCAAAAATTCAATAGCCCTGCTACATAATGCTGTTAGATGAGTCATTAAGGGGCAGTGTTCAGAGAGACAGACTCCACCATGTATAACCCAGCCGTCTGCGTCTCAAGCAGTCAAGTAGAAAAGTTATGTGCGTTGTGTGGTTTCAGTGGAGGGTTTTCTGATGGTAACAACAGTGATCAGTATTCAAGTCAAAGTAGCTGCTCATTTCACAGAGCTGTCAGCACCTCTGATGGTTCATCATGACCTACTTTTCCCCAGCCTGTCGAAACGTCTCGCTGACAGTGATGCTGTTGATGAACAAGAAACACAAAGAGGGAGAAAGCTCGGATCGTAACTTTCCCCTGGCTTCAGCACGCAAACAAACTTGCGGCAAAGGTGATGAAGAGGTTGCTTATGAAGTCAAAAAGTTGAGCTGTTGAGGATAATGATGTGCTATGATCGCTCCTTCACTGCAGCATGATAACTAAGTGGACAGAAATAGCAGCCATCGTTCATGTTGGGTGTTAAATATACAGAGTTTTTCTTCGTGAATACCAAACTTTTTAACACAAGGTCCCATAGCTGCAGTGGTAGATTCTGAATCAGTGCATTTTCTCAAAGTGAAACTAAAGAGATAGAATCATAAAAGAAGGCATCATTTTATTTCTAACTACAAATGTGATTTCACAGATTTCTAAATAAAGAGTTGTCTATTATTTCTCCATGATCAATCATATCTGACTGAATCTGTGTCAGTTCCGGATAGATTGCACATTATGGGCTCTCTTTTATACCCTCAACATCACTGACCATGTTTAAATGTACAAAAAATTAAAATTGTTTGCCCTTATTCCAAAAACGACACTTTCTGTGTACATGACTGTTGAATATTCAATTTGTATTCCCGTTTTCATGCAGCGGTGCATACCACATACAAACACAGCCTTGCTCCTTCAATTGTTCAATCACACTTTTGCAAAGGTTGGTGTTACGATATTTGTGCATTTCCAAACATCTGTTGATACCAGAGTTATTCAAAATGCCAACGACAACAAAAGGGCTCCGTATGGACAATGGATTTTAAAAGATGTTCATAGGGGACTTTTTAAAGCCAAAATCTTCAACATAGCGACTATCTAAACGTGATAATGCACACCCCTTCTGAAGACACACAGTATTCACAAACACAATGTAAGAGCTCAAATGTGTGTTGAGGGTGTGAATAATGTAATTTCAAACCAATTTGGGATCTCGGGGCTTCCAGGGTCTTGGATTACACCAGGCGACCATTTTCAATTGTTTGTTGTTTTTTTTTAGATTTTAAAAACATTTTACATTTTAAATGCTGCAACGCTGTCATAATATGATGCTCCAGAAATGTTTTGTGGGCTACAAAAATTCACCTGACTTTTAATCAACATAGGGATGAGGATATAAAGACTGCTTTCTATTTTGTTTTACGTGAATTTATCCTTTAATTTGAAAAAACTGCATTTGGAATAAGGTCGAATACAAAATATCCAAATGGAAAATGCTTTTACATGTCTCAAATTTGGAATATTATCATATTCAGAAAAATAGTGGCATATTGGATTCATAAACAAAAATATAATCTTTGTTCCCGTTCCCACTGTGACCCCCCTCCCATGGCAGGTCCGCTACTCTCCCATGGCCTGAACACTGCATAATGAGAAGAATCAAACTCCGGCCCATTGAAAGATCTCGTTGTTAATGGTCTCCAATCAGGCAATTAGGAGAATGCATCTCTAATAGGCCTGCAGTAATTAACCACTGACGTCTTTATTTTGGGTAATAGAAGAGCAGGATAAAAGTAATTGTATCCCTTTCTGGATTAGTTGAAATCTTGGCTCCAATAAGCCAATTAAACAGCAAACATGAGGAGAGGCTGAGGCACATTACAATGACTTAATGGGGTGCCTGTGTCCTTTTCGACTGCACTATTTGATTAAGGCACTCTTGTTAATTTGCCACGCAAGATCTGCTCCCACCACTCGGAACTCGGAGCCACTTAGACAGAGTCAACAACACAACTGCTCAAGCCTTTCTAAAAGTACATTAGTAGTGATAACATCGGATGGTAATCAAATGGAACTGTCAAAATGGATTTCTGATGCACATTTCCCCTCGACTCCATCTTATTTTAGTGCTCAGTTAATATTTCCAATTCAACAACATTTGGACAATAATTCTTCTCCATTTAAATCCTGCGTCTTGAAGTTTACAAGCGAGGCACATCCAATCTGGTAAGCCCCATTTAAATCATGAGCAATAATCTGAGAAACCATTTCTGTCACTTGGGCCGGAGCATACTTTTGAGAGTTATGACTGGTGTTCAATTAGACCATGAAGCAGTGTGGCTACCGAAAACAAACTAAAGTGCTGGCGTCGGTCTTGTGGCTGGAGCAGCACCAACATTTCCACAGCTTGGTTTCGCTTAAATGAGAGGCTTGTGTGAAGAAAAAAAAAGGAGAGGAATTTTATCATATTATAAACAAAAATATTTAACTTTGCTCTGCAGCCCCAAACTGTCTGAGGATTCTGAAACTATGCTCGCAGTGCTCGGGGACCTCCGCCAAACATATTAGAGCAGCTTGTGACTGCATTTCCCCAGAGTGCGTTGCATTTAGCCTGCGCCGCTGCCCTCACTTGCCGCACTATTCCCTGAAGCTCGCTGTTACAGCCTCAGTGCCAGCTTTCATGGAAACATCTGCTCCCACTGACAGATAAAAAAAAAAGGAGCAAAGAGGAGAGAGAGAGAGAGAGAGAGAGAGAGAGAGAGAGACAGAGACAGAGAGAGAGAGAGAGAGAGAGAGAGAGGGCAGGCAAGTCCTATCAGCGCTGGTTCATTTCACAACCAACCGCTCGTCAATGCATATGAAGATAGAGGAGTGATGGAAATGAGATGGAGTCTGGCAGTAAACCCACCACAATGGTTGGCTAAGATACAACTGCTCCGGTATCAAAGGCCTGTCCAAGTCCACACACAAACCAACCTCAGCTGGTAACAGACTGATTGCTGAATCTTAATATTACAACCACAAGACCGTGATGATGTAGCCCGAGTGCATCAAACCACAAGAAGCAGAGATTTGTGTTTGCTTTCAGCGTGCTCATTTTTAGACAAAGCCTAAAGGCAAGTAGAGATTTTTAAATATTTCGTAAAGATTTAAGGTCGTCTTCCTCCGCCTATTCTTTACTGAGGAGAAAATAAATGCATACAGATGATGATGTGGCCCTTTGTCTCCTTTGTCTCAGTGAGGAGTGAGGAAGGGTGACAGACCGGAACGTGGGTGATGGAGGCAGGGATAGAAATAGAAAGAGAGACAGGTGTTCTGTGTGTCTGCTGTCACTTGGAGGATGAACTATTTTATGGGTGTCACATCTGCTGATTGATGAACAAATTAGTTCAACTGTATGTTTGTGTCTTAGAGTGAACTTTAAGTGCAGTTAAATGAAGAATGCCTCTGAATCAAGCGTGGATTAAACTCAAAACTTTGTACGAAACAGAACATGCACACCTTGAGGCTGTGATATCAGTTACACAGAGTTCTTCTTTAACTCTCCGCTGGTAAGAGCGGAAGTAATTGTCATGAAGGGACTGACAGAAATGTTGAAGGAGTTCTAATCTGTTTTAAAAAAAGACATTCTTATTTTTTCATGGCTGCAAGCAAAGTCAAACTACTGTCAATATTTCTAGGCCCTATTTTTAAAACTGTCAGCACAAAGCAGTAGGTTTCGGGTGCTGGGACTCTCTTAAAGAATATTTTTTCAACCTTTAATTGCTACCAGGATGATAGAATAAATAATACAAAATAGTGAAGCCATTTATGATCACATCAAACTGATGATAATTCAGTCAAATCCACTGTGTCTCATATTGCAGATGGTTACATCATATCTTAAAATGTCACAAGCTGCGTTTGCTTCATAATGCATTTCAATTATACAACATGGGCAACCGACAGTTTCTTTAAAACTTATAAAGAAGCCTGTGACACAGGGCAGCTCTGGTAACATGCTGTCTCTTTAAATGGCCAGAATGCCAAGTTACAGTGGACCCACCTGATGTGTGTGGAGGTGTGTGGGGTTTGTGTGGTAGCAGCCTGCTGTCATTTGCATGAGATTTAATAAAAAGTTAACACAGTGGACTGTTCTGGATAATGCCACTGCACTTCAGTTTTATCAGTATATCTTTCCTGCAGGCTTAAGTTGGCTGCAGGTGTTTATCTGACTGAAGGAGAACATTTGACTTGAGTTTAAAGCAGCTTTGAACAATAGGGACTGCTAGAGTCATTCATATTCACTTATTGATACATTTGGGCAGATTTACAGATATTCCTGCTTGACTTTTATTCTGCAACATACTCTTTCCAATGAAGATTAAAATGTATTTATATAAAAATGTTATTTATATTTTAGGCATCGTTGTGTTATTTACGTATGTTTTGATTGTTCGTCCAATCAGCCACCAAAGTGGCAGCTGAGTGACACTGAGTCAGTAACAGACTGATTCAGAAATGTTTTTTTTCCGAGCGCAGAGTCTCTTGCTTTGTGCTGCCTCATTTGAATGAATATCCCTCCTGTTTGTGCCATCTTCCCACAAAAACAACACCACCCAAACGGGCAAAGCATATCTTAAGATCAAGCCAGACAAGTGCCTGTGCCTCCACGAAAATAGTGTGTGACGATTCCCTCCTTCTGCTGAAGTTTTAACGTTTCCATCGTACTTTTCTCACGAAAACGCTGAAGATGCATGCATGCCCTCAGGTGCGTGCCGGTTCTTACCTTTCCTCAGCTGGATGTTGAATCTGCGGCCTTTGTTCTTCAGGTAGGAGTTGGTGGACGGGTTTGTGCTTATCCTGCGCTGCAGGGTGGGGGAGGGGGCTGATGAGGATCTGGAGACCATGTTGTGTGGTAACGTGGTGTACCGTCGGCTCGGCTCTGGAGTGCTTCCTGCCAGGGGTCCCTGCTGGCTACAGAGCAAGACAAAGACCAAAGTTTGATTTGTTTTCACCGACATGACCATGACCATGCAGAGTGGTGGAAAGCAGGAGCTCAGCTCCCTTTGACATTTTATACATTCTGGTTTTGTATCTTTGGTATTAACTGTATTTTCTTCAGTTAACAAATGGTATATCAGCATTCTATAAATAATCATATGCATCAATTTCAATAACAACCAACATCAGAATGAACAAATTATTTCATAATGATATTATAGTTGGCCACTACTGACAACAATCATGGTAACAACAGCAGCTTTGGACGTGGAGGCTGGACCTTGCCCTCTCCATGGACCAGACAGTTTACGAAAATGCTCTCGTCCAGTCAATAATTTATTGGTTGGCAAATTGCCTGTGGGGTCAGGGTTGTTAATTTGTGAAAGTTCTGATATTGTGCTGCAGATTGGATTCAACTGTGCTGTGTCTGTCTCTTGTCAATGTACAGCAATCTGTTTGTTTTCTCTTTACTTTGAGCTAATTCCAAGGGCTATACTTAAATAGCCATCATCTGTCAGGCTGCTATTATGTAAAGTAAGATGCACGACAACGTTCTCTCAACACTAAATTATTATTTCCATGGAGAATACTGACTAATGTCTCACAGAGACACATAGAGAGTGAATAGATGATTTAATATCAGTGAAATTAATACCATAAACCTGGAGACAAGGACCTACTTGATAAAGACCCACATGTTGAGTTTTCTGGAACTAAGCCAAACACATTACAGAAATGAATAGCAATAACAGGTAGATAAAATGGGCTTTTAACAGGATGATCAGCGATGCAGATGAGATCTCTGGTACAAATTAGTATTAAACTCCTCTCTCGCCTTTTATTCTGCAGCTTTTAAACTTTGACAGATTCACAGGGAACATATTAAGAGAAAGTTATTGACTGGTGTAATTAAAATAGAATTGCATTCATTTGAAATTTGGCAGCCTGAGACTGCTTCACCTAATCATGTCCACAAACAAGACCTTATTTTTCCAATCAACTGGTTGGACAGAAAGACAACTTTCTATTAATGGTTCTGTGTGTCTTGCTTTTTTCTGATTTTCAAATCCTGTGTTGATTGTCTTAACATCCATTCAACTGCAATATGTTTACTGCATAGGGAAACACAATAATAATTTAAAAAAACTACAAAAACTAAAAGGCAGTAAAACCTACTTGTGGTTGAGGCCTGGTTGTGGTCCAGACCTGGGGATCAGTGCCCCCACCAGACTCGACCTGTCCCCCAAATGCTGAGAGTCTTGGCTAAAGCGGACTCTGTGGGACTGGGGAGAGCTGAGCTCGCTTTGGGCTGAGAGCATCTCGTACTGCCTCTTCATGGCTGCGGGGACCACATGGAAGAGGATGACCGGGCAACGCATGGCCTGTTTGAAAATGTGCTGGGCTCTGGAGGTAACACAGAGAGAGTAAGGTCGGTCAGACGGAAATGAATTAGCTTCAACATGATAAAAGATACAAGTACAATAATGGACTATCATAACTCGACTGATAGAGAATGATAAGGAAGGCCATGTTACACTGTATGTTTGAGATGTGATAGGGGGAGTTGAGGTGAAAGTGTCCAATTGCAGGGTTACTCAAAACATAGCAGCAGAGGACATAAACTACATTATCTATAATTACCAGCATCACGGAAGGAAAGAGATAAGCATGGTGAGTCAGTGATTGAACATCATATATTGTGTATTCTATATTATGCCAGTGAAGCCTACTGTATGAGAAGTATCTAAGTCCCCCTTATAGTGTAGTAGTCTGTGTGTGGTTAGAAAAGAGTGGACACGACAATCAGAACAGAGGCCATGAATCATGCATCGAGGAAGCTTTCCAGACAATACGATTCCAAAGAAAGCATACACACACTTCATTTGTAACACACAAAATAATGGGGAAAAAAGCCAAAACACACACTGAGTCTCCGGCAAGTTTTGGGGCCAAATAAGCCAAGACAAGAACTCGACATCATTCCCAGACACAAGAATTGTTTAGTCTGGATTTGCTGGTGGCACTTAGCATATAGATAGACCGGCTAGGAGCGAGCCGCACTGCAGCATTAGGGGCCGCAGGCACGGTGGATGTCTGGATTCCAACAATCCCACCTCCTGTTTCCAGACCCCCATTACAGCACCAGTAATACCATGCTGATTCAAATGACAGCCGCTAAGCTGCTCCCGCCACAACAGACAGCACTTCATTCAAGCTGTGTCACAGAGGCAAGGCGCGCACGCCGTACCAAGCCACTTCTGCAGGATTTGGTCTTTCCCATCTTTATTCCTATGGTAATTTACAAAAATCACTCACATGTGCACATTGAGAGATGATGACTGAGGGAGTCAGTGTGTATGTGTGTGTGTGTGTGTACGCTCCCACCTGCACATATAAAGTGCCATCACTCCAGCAATCAGCCTCCACGCGGGTCTGATTGAATAATAAATCACCCCATCAATGCGTCATTACATTCAGTTAGATTAAGCGCCTCAAAATATTTACCCATGCAAAACAATCCAAGGAGATTAGACTATCACTTTAAATTGTCACTCTGTGCGGCACACAATCAAGTGGGGGTGGGGGGGCGCGGGAGCGAGGGTGAAGATGAGGTGAAGAAAGTTTAGCTCCTCCACCCACTTTCCATGCAGATTCACAAACATCATATGCATTTGGATGCCGGCGAGGAGTATGTGTTTGGCAGGGGAGGATAGGTGTGGAACGCTAGAAAACATCACTCCCTTGTGGATTTGGTTTGTAAGCCTCTTTCACACTAGAAAAGGCTCGGAAGGAAACTGGGATGTTTACTAATGACAATAGCATCGTTTTGAAAAGAAAAAAAGAAGGATCCTAAAACCTTAGTGGCTTTGTGCACTGTCGGGTGAACACATTAACATAATGGGGTAAGGTAACCGTGATCGTCAGGAGTTTTACACGCCGGTGGAGAGACTTTCTTCTCTTCAGTAAAAAAAATAAAAAAATAAGCACGTCTTGCTTAAAAAAAACAACTATTTTTACAGTGATAGAGTTGTTAAAGAAAAAGAAAAAATAGTCTCCAACTCTACTTCTGAATGCAGAGGGGTTCCAAAACTTGGTTTCAGTTTCTGCCAATCATCCAGCAGGGTGGCTTTAAGCCCAGTCGTTTTAGATGATGGTGTCCAGCCCAGTCTGACTGTAGGCTGGGCCTTTGTTGGCAGGAATCTGGGCGATATCTTCCTGTGGAGCAGTAGATGATAAGGGAAAGAGCCAAGCAGACCTCCACACACTGAGACTCCAGAAGTAATCTATTTCTCAGCCTGACACACACACCTGCACACACACACACACATACAGGTGTAGATAACACTTTATGGCTCAGTGTAGCAGTGTTTGTGTGTGTGTGTGTGTGTGTGTGTGTGTGTGTGTGTGTGTGTGTGTGTGTGTGCGCGCGCCAAGTGTGCATGCAGCCTGTGTGTGTTCGAGGGAGAAGGGTGGCTTTGGGTAAATGGTTGGATAGTCCCAGGTTTATATCTTCATTCCACTTTAGGAAATGAAGGGTCACGATGAATCGATAGAAATGAATCAAGAAAAGGGCGTCAGCAGTTTTGGATCAGAGGCTGAAGCTGTGGCGAAGGAATGCAGGTCCCTGAGACCTATTATAGGATGACCAACAAAGACAGTAATATTTCTTTTTTATTGTGCAGCTGTGTGGGTGTCATGTCAAACTGCAGTTTAGGCTCCACTTATCAACAGCAACACGGTTTACTGTCACTGCACTTAATGTCCAACACAGTGCTCTCAGCATCACTGAGCAAACGGTATCAGGTGACCAGCACAGTATGTGTCCCAGCTCTGGATGTAGTGAAAACAAATCTAATCACTGGGGCAAGAAGAGGTCCTAATGGAATTATTTCAAAAATATGAGAAAGGACATTTTTCTTTCAGAGAAAAGAGGACACTTCATATTTGACAGTTGATAGGCCGCAAACTTTTGAGCTTACTGTTCGAAGCGCAGGTGGCGAATGTCTGCCTGATTAATTTTGACGATGCAGTCGTTCTCCTTGAAGAGACGCTCCTGCTCTGCCTTGCCCCCAGGTTCCAGGCGCGTCACATGCAAGCCATGAATCCTGGAAAATGATCACATGACCGCTCACAGATGAAACATTTAGACACATAGTTCAGCAATCATACCACACACAGTCACATATGGAAATAGTACAAAACAACAGCAGGGTAAATGCAAGCCTTGTCCCCTGCATCCATAAAAGGTCATGATAATCCACAGAAGTATAGAAGAGAAGACATGTAGGAGGGAAAAGAGGTTAATATTGAAGAAAGCTAGGTGACTGACATTATCCAGAATTAAGTAAATGGGAAAAGGAAATGAGTATGAAGAGTTCATAGAGTTTGTTTGTTTGTTTTTATCAGTGAGCACATCTTAAAGCTAAAATGAAAACATCAAAGTTAAGTACTCAGTTTAACGGTCATAATACTTTCAAAGTTGGAGAAAGTTATTAAGTTGACAAACTTTAGACCTATTGTCATGTACTGTACATTTTCAGCTGCTGTCACTAAAAGTAAAGTTTCTAAACTTTAAGCTTGGATAAAGACCTGTACTTTCCTGGGGCCTGAAGAAGCACTGCATTACTAACTAAATTTTAAGCCTCTGTCCATGCCTCTGTCCCCGACTCCGTCTGCCTTTCTGTGGGCAGGTTTGAGAGAATGACAGGGCGGGTTGTCTGAGGTAATCCACACCAACAGCTAAGAGATCATCTTAGGGCTTCAGAGGAAACGCTGCAGTTGCCTTCACTGGAGCTTAAGACGAGCGCCGGCAGTGCTGTAATAAATACCCACACAGTTCCACGGCAGTGCCATCTCAGCACTCCTCAAAAAAAAAAAAAGGCAACCTTTACCTTCAAATACACCCCCTCTCTCCCTCCTCTAAATAAATACATCAGTGAGCTCCTTTGGGGCTTTAGTAAGGCCCTGAGGATAACCGCACGCAAAGAGATCTGATGTGCGCTCGCGCAGCAGAACTACAAACTCCATCCGTCTCTAAGGCGCCAGATGCCTGAGGTAGCAGGTAGACTGAGTGCAAACGTCTGGTGTCCTTGCATAAACTGACAGAAAGTTTGGAGGCTTACTTTTGGGAAATTAAAAATAATGATGAAATATATCAGAGCCACAACTATTCAGAAGCCAGTGTGAGATTTATGATATAGTAAATTGTACTGCAATCGGCAGCTCATCAGGAGCAAGGACATAGGCTGCGTGCTTTTCATAATCCTCGGTTACTTCCTATCGTTTCAATGGACACATAAACAGCCGCGCATTTAAACTGTGACCCTGTTTACCGCAGACGTCAAGGGCAGAACTGCAGAGCTCTTTAGCATTTCCGCCAAACAGGGCCACTTTCAGGACATTGCCCTAATTGGCTGCATAATGTGGATGTACACGCTCACACTGCAGACTCATCTCAGCTCCTCAACAGGGTAAATGGCTCAGCATTAAGTTGAAATTAAAGATCACAATAGGCCTTTCCCTCTTCCTCGGTGTGTGAGCTGGCTTTGCCAGGTCAGCTTAAGTGTGTTGAACAGAGAGTAATTGCGGGTGCTGTGGAAGTGGACATGATTGTTCTTTATCTCCATAAGTGTTGGCAGCTTGAAAACAAAGTATTACGCATGGAGATTACACCGTGGACAAACTCTAATGACTTCTGATCTGGTAGCAGACAAGAGGCAGTAGATAAAGGAGTTTTGGTTGATCCCTTATCAGTATTCAAAGCAGCAGCAGGGAGGATTGGGGATAAAGCTGCATCTTTTAGAGATTTGAAGAAGATGATTTTGTAAAAGCACTATTATTGTGATGACTGTAATGTACTGCCACCATCACAATTCCTCCCCATCTCATACTAATAGGTTTTTTTAGATACAAAACAGTTAGTTGGGAGAGTGGAAAAGCTAAAGAAAAATCTAAATGGTGCTTTCACAAGCCGCAAGTCAGTGAATTTATTAGTTGCCAAATATAAGCAGAAGAAATTTGTAGTCCAAAGACTCTGGAGAAAAAACATCAGTCCCACTTTCCCTCGAACACAAAACTGATCATACTGTAAGGCTTTACTCCATCTTGTGGCTGGGCAGCAGTGCTGAGAAATGATTTGAGCATGGCCACCTGCGCTCATCTACTGCCTTTAATCAAATAATAATCCAATCAGGATCTGTTTATGCACGGCAATTATGTCCACAGTTTGTTTACAATTGAAACTGGTCATGGAATGAGAAGTTCATTAAGCAAAGAATGCATCTGCGTGGGGTGTGTGTGTGTGTGTGTGTACATCTGTCTGTGCAGATGTACAGCGTATTTATGTCTGCGCAGAATTCCAAGAGACCAGCTCTGTGTGATTGCACTTTGTGCAAGAGCCTTTACTCGAGCACATATCCTCAGATAAGTCTATACTGTTGACAAGCTGAGTTCATTTTCAGGTAGGGATCTCAGTGTGTGTGTGTGAGGGTTAGAGAAAGAGAGACAGTGTCTACTGAAACTCCAGTCTTTCAGAGACTTGAAGCTCTCTCCTGTAGCTGTCTCCCCCTCATGCTTGGATCTGACTTGATGTCAGTACAGTGGAGCAGAATGCGGGCAGCCGGCGCTGGAGTGCCTGCAGTTCCTTGTTTGCTGTCTAGTTTCGCTGGCTGTCTGACCCCAGTGGCCCTGGTCTAGACACTAATGACAGCCCGCTGAGCCTAATGCCTCCTGTCCTAGCTCACAGCTCACAGGAAAGAGCTGGGCCAGGCCATTAGCATCAACCCACTGACCAGACGCTAAGTCTTATCATGTCTCAAGTTAATTGAAGGCTCTGATAGCTATTAGTGCCGACCTTAGCTGATGGAGAAGAAATTTACTGGCCATGCAGCATTACTGCTATATCTTACAAGATGCAGTCTGATTTAGTGGGAATACAGAGGAGCTTAAGGGTAAAAGCATGTCTAAATAAACTGTTGGATCTAAACTTTATTTGAGCAATATCACTTGGTGCGACTCATTGGGAGTCATTATTTTCCGTCTCTGACTCAGGATAACTCAAAGTGTCACCACTTCTAAGGGAGTCAATCACACGAGGTCAAAGCTAAATATAGTTTCCTGACACCTGCTTATAAACAGCGATAGGATTAGTGTCCCAAAGAAATGATACGCGGCAATCCTCAATGACAGCCGTCCTCCCTCTCTCCCTCAAATGTCATCCCATTTCATCTCCTCACTCTGTCTTTTCACCTCACCCCCACTTCTCCCTCTCCTCAGCGCTGAGTAGTCACATTCCCCTTGGTGATGTGCCAGTCCCTTAGCATGCAGCAGGGATCCGTGTTCTACACAAGCTTTTAGCTTGATTGCATCTGGCTTCTTCCTCTGTCCTTTATTTTTTCTGGAATAACTATAAACTGGGATGCATTCATTCCTCCTCTTGTCCCCTGTCATCAATATTCTTTATCAGTTAAAAAAAAGAAAAAGGGCAGAAGGAAGCAGTCCAAACCACCTTCAAGGCAGAGCAGACACTGTTGTGACTCACATAGGTTAGAATTAAATAAAAGTAGAACTCAACTTGAAAAAAGTGTGCAGTCAAGAGCAAAAAGTACTTTCATCTGTTCTCCTTGCCACTGGGGGCTTTAGAGCTGTGGGAAAAGAGCGGTGCTGGGTATGGGCGTGGTGTTCCAGCAGCGAGACTCACAAAAATAAGATGATAAGATGGCCGGAAGACTCAAAGTCAGTGAAAAAAGGCAGCCTGGAGTAACAAGTTAAAAGAGACGAATAAGGGAGAACAGAGAGCTGAGAGTGAGAGAAAGTAGGGGGAAAATATGAGTGAAAGGATGAGCACAAGTTAAAAGAAAGCAACATCCACAGGGCTTCATACCAAAGGATGCAGGAGACAAATAGGATGGTGAAACTAACCAGCTATTGTTGCACATTAAGCTGCATTGATTCTCAGATTTTATTTTGTTTTATTCTTTTTTTACCTGACATCCTGTGAACTGAGAGGCACTACGTGGATCCCCAGGGGCCCTCCTTCATTGGACACCTCGACCGGCTTGAGCATGCCTCTACAGGGCGGTGATGGATGAGGCCGAGAGGACAAGAAGAAGGAGGGGGAAGGGGGAGACATGCATGAATAACAAATAATAGGAATGACAAGAAAATGTAGAAAAGCAGGCTGTAAAAGACAACAGTCAAACATGACAAGACGCTGATGGGATGTATGGGCTGGGGGTTGGTGTGGCCTTACTGGTGGAGGCTGCATTGTGTTTGTGCCTATATAAAGTCATCCATTACTAAGTCAGCCTGGTGGACCTCAGGGTCGATTAGGGACCCAAATGGAGACTCCAATTAAGTGATTAAGATCAGATTGTTGTGCTAAAAGAGAACAGATTAATTGAAAAACGTGTGAGGAAGCGAGAGGAGAGGAGGAGAAGGTTAATTTGTGTGGATAAAGACGTGAAGACAAATGAACACAAGCAGCCGTTGATGCAGATGTGTGTTCTGATGTTGATGGAAGAAGGTGTGGTTCTTATGTACACTTTGTGCCACTGTCATGTGATTATGTGTGTTGAGGTGTTTAATGATGATGTTCTGGCGATGATTAACCTTTCGGGCATCACTGTGATGAATTCAAAGGACAGCTCACCATGATTATAGAAAAGCGTATATTCTGTTGTACCTCTAGCAGCACATACAAATGCATAACTTTATTTTATTTCGTTTTATTAGTCTACAGCATGCTTTAAGATTAATGCTAAGCATTAGCATGCTAACATGCTCACAATACCAATGCACGATAAGGATGCAGTGGTGGCAGGAATACTATTTTACACGTTTACCAGCTTAGTTTAGCATGTTAGCATGCTAACATTTCCAAATGATAACTAAACACAGCAAAGCTGCGGCCTTAGCTCTTACCTGATGAAAAGCATATGAATATGAAATGTTGGGGGACCCACAAAGTTGGTTACAATTCCACAGGGAACATGAATGTGCACCAAATTTCAAGGCACTGCATCTGACATGTTTGTTGCGGATCACTCACTCTAGGTTTATCACAGGTGAATGTTCCAATGAGGAATCAGCCCTCCCGACTGGCTCTATCCGCTCAATCCTCCTTTCTTGTTTCCTTCGCTCTTCTTCCTCCTCCTCCTAAAAAGAAAAAAAAGAAAGATAAATCATTAAAAGACTGTTGCAGCAAAGCAAAAGAAAACTCATCCTCTCTCTGTCATTATGTCTGCTTGGCTGTGCCTGCATCTCCTCTTCTGCTGCCTAAATCTTCTTTCTGGCTTTTAATCCAATTACCTGCAGGAACAAGTAACGGCCTCTGTTCTAAATCAAAAGAGACTTTCAGTATGGGAGCACTGATGATGCTGTAGAAACATCCCTCCCCAGCAAAACTCTTCAGTGACTGTAGTGACAAAGTGGCCCTGATCGATTGATCCCGCTCAATCAATCAGGTCTGGCCTGGGGCATGGCACCGCTGCCGGATTTTTGCGGTGATGTGATCAGGTCTAGAGTGAAGGAAAGTGGTCGCGGTCGCTGTCATTTGTTTCTCTCACTTTCTTCATTTCATTTACTCATCTTCCTTCAGGGCCATTAGGCAGCAGGGCCGGGAGGCGGCGGCTTTTACAGGCGAGTCAGACGTCTGAGGTCTTAACTAGGCTCTGGGACCAGACAGAGCAGCTTCATGCTCCCCTTAATGGGGAATAAAATCTTTATCTGAGCTCTCTTTATGGAGATGGTGCAGATAGAGCAGGGCACTTACATGCAGCGATGACATGCCGCATGTAGAATAGGAGGGAGATATATTTAATATCGCAGGGTCCAATATCAAATTATCATCTGCTGAGGGTTAGTTACAGGAGAAGCTTCATCAACAAGTGACAAGTATGCTGAACATCAACGTTTCTTCATTTTAAAAGTAGAGAGTCATTTCAGATGTTGCTTCCACACCTGTTAGTAACTGCTGACCAAAGTGCCTGACTGTGTGTGTTTGTCTCAGTGTGTATAAGCTTGTTGGCACCCAGAAAGCACTATGTCTCCTTCGGAGGGTCTGCTGAAATGCTTTGTTAGCCGCCGCTATTTCCCCACCACTCACCCCTCACCTTGCTCTTTCTCTCTCTTTTACCCAAATGTCAAGCACATCCAAATAGGTTTTGTGCCTTCCTGGTTACTTTATGGAAATGGATTCAACCCTTTTCAGAGGCCACAATATCTTTGACGACACACAGGGAGACTCTGTCCCCGATTTATTTATTAGAGGCGGGGGTTGGGCGAGATGGGATGGGCATTTAAATTTCCTCAGCAGCCTACCTTAAGAGACCTCGACTCACCCTACCTGTCTGTTTCCCCTCTCTAACCATCCAATATGAAAATGAGTCAGTCAACCAGTCACCCGCCCCTTTAATTACATGTCAGCTGAGGTCCTGGATGCCACACAGGGCCAGTACAAAGCCTTTTATGAAAATTCCCAAGTGGGTTGGTTGGATCTCTTCCATGCACATATGTGCTAACAGTACTTGGCCACCCATCCATACGACAGGAAAAATAAATATAAGACCATATAGGCATATTATATAAGCCTAGAATGCAGAGACATAGGCATGAAAGCCAAGATACGGTTGACTTTAGAAAGGCTATTTTAAGATGCAACAATGGAGCTCGTTGCCTTTGTCTCATTAGACAGCAAAATGATATGAGAAGCGAGCTGATTCACAATGTATCATCACACAAAGTGACATGTAATTAACTTTAGTAACAGCAGCACTCAGCAACGATCTCCTGTCTTTTAGTTTGGTCCTGTAGGTTGCAATCGGTTGTGTCGTGTGTCTCTTTTTCCCTCTTAACATCTTTCTGCTTTCCGATATGACATGATGGAATAAAGAATAAGTAGTTTTATGGTCAGAGCTTCAAGGGGAGGGGCATCTTTCACTTTCACCAGGCCAAAGGGACCACGTAAGTCAGTTGAGTGTGTGAATTTGAGAGGTGAAATCACCATAAAATGGCACAGGTAGATATCAGAGCAGCACCGGAGAAAGGTGATATATCTATTCAGGTATGCACCACTGTGTAAAACTGAGAGGAAGTGTGAAAATGGAAAGGGAAAGAAGAACTTGGTGATGAAAAAGGTGGACATTTCTTGAGCGAGGTGGCAATGGAGAAAAGAAGAGAGGAAAAGAGGTGTGAATGAGAGTAATGGGACAGAGAAGATAATGCTTTGATCGAAGTGGAAGAAGCTGAAAACATAATGAGATTTGAACTTTCTTAGGTGTTTTCTCATTGATGTAAATGCAGTGAGAAGACTCACACCCTCCTGATCAGATAGTGACATCTGTAAACTACTTACTAAAGTGGAGCTATTTCAGTGTTGTGTCTTTATAATATGCTTTATGAACACTGTATTAATGTTAAGCACATTTAAACATGAAACACATCCTCATTGTGTAGCTGACATAGATAAAAGTTCTGTCTTACACCACTGGTCCTGTTTGTTCTAGTGTTTTGATATATCACAGCCATTGGGGGTGTTTTGAGTCTCATAATTCAATGCACAACATGTCAGTTTACAAAGACACGACTGACACTTGACATTTGATTCACGAGACAGTGCTTAAGTGGTCACTGTGGTTCATTAGAGTCCAGACCAGGGATACCAACCAGCAAGCATACAGCCTCTTCAAAATGTGGACATCTGGACAAAGTCTGCGTTTTAACCACACAAATACAAAGCTCTTCTAAGATAAACAATTACTTGTTAAAATTGACATTTAATGTCCACTTCTTTTAATGCAGGGCCATAATTATAATTATGGGGGACACATCCCCCAAACACACTCATCTAAAATATAGAAACGTTTGCTATGCTACAACAGGCAACCACACACCACAGTCTGAAATAATGATTAACAAATGTGATCATAGTCATACAATGAACTTACCACATCGCCATTATTTTTACTACCGGTTCCAGTATTGCAGTAATAATGGCTCACCAGGACTCTACAAACTTGGTATTTTGCCTGGGGTGTTGCTACAGTATTGTTAACTACCTAGCATACATTCTGCAAATCAGCTAGTTAATAAATTAAACGTTCCACCCATAAGAGTGGAAGATTTGTTCACCCCAAATGTTAACTCCATGGCTATGGCCTGACTCAGTGCTGCGTTAGTATTACAGGGGTCAGTGTCTCCTTGTGACTACGGGCAGCAGAGGAAACCGTCTCCCTTTATATTCACTGCCAGTCCACTTATTGTCTGTCCCCGTGTCAGTGGCAGAGCCAAGCCCTGAGTGACAGCAGAGGAGAGACACAGGCTAAATATACATCCATCTTTCTCTGCCCCTCCACTCACCCTCTGTTCTCTTTTTCTTTGTCTCTCCGTCATTCAGAATCTCCTCTTTCCTCCTCTCTAAAAACCCTCTACTTCTTCCTCCCCTGAGTGCTTTTAGCACCCCGTTGATCCCTTGGTAACCAGTGGAGTGGGGAAGCAACAAGGCTTTTCAACTCACCATGGCACTCATTTCTCTCTCTCTCTCTCTCTCTCTCTCGCTCTCTCTCCCTCTATGCTTCCCTCCATCCCCTCCCTCCCTCCTTTCCCCATTCCCTCCCCCACCTCTCTCCCTTTCTACCCTGCAGTGGTGAGGGCTCAGAGCCCTGATCTGTGGCCAAAAGTCCACCATCCCCCTTAACAAAGAAGGGAAGCAAGTGTTAGAGGCTTGGCCATCGGACAGCTGCAGCATTAGATTATTGAGACTCATATAAGAAAAAAAGAGGTAGAGGGAAAGAGGGAAGGAGAGAGAGGGAGAGCGAGAGCAAAGTGCAGAGTCTTGTTACCTTCAAATGGACAAGCAGGTTAGAACCGTAAGAGGAGCAAGGAATAAAGTGGGAGGATGGGCGGGAGGTAGCAGCTGTCTGCTCAGGAGGGAAAAGTACACACACACACACACACACACACACACACAGACTGAAGCCCGATGCTGAAGGGTTGGGGCAAAGGGTGTGTGTTGAGGAGCTGTCATCCTCCATCAGCCACTGTCCTAAAGGACACCTACTGTAAGCATGTGTGTATGTGTCATGCCATTTGCTATGGGGAAGTACAACATGTAGTTGTTAGGGGAAAGGAGGGCGAGGACTCCCTCCTGAGCTGATCTTTCCTATCAAGGGCTTAACAAGGACACGTCCAAAGGTCGCAGGGAGTGGTGTGTTTCTGGCCACCACCCCTCCTTTAGGGCTGAGGTCCACATCTGTGTGACAGCTCCACGGATTGAACAGGATTCCATGTCAGATGATGTCACACACGCACTTACTGTAGGCGCAGCAGAACAATAGAGGCTGAATAACAGGATATAGAGATGTCTCAAAATGATCGAGGTGCTGTGTTCGCCGTATGAACAATAAAGGAAACAAGCAATTTGAGCAGAGCATTTAGCAAAAAGGCTGTTGAAATATTTGCAGAGACGGCCCTCTTGCTCCGGATCCGGCCAGATAAACATATGGAAAAATAATTGTGCAAGGTGACATACGCCCCTTGTGGAAACATTAAAGCAGCCAAAGGTAACTAATGCTGGCAACATTCAGCAAGCAGGGGGGAAAAAAAAGCAGGCGAGGCTCCCCAAAAGGTTAAGGAGCCATAATTGTACTCTCATTACCTCCAGTTATTGCAGTTCAACTAAACACTGTACAACAGACCGGACCAAACAGGACTTCACAGGACCGCTGCGTTGCACAATGGCACTGACATACACAGACAAGTTGCCGGTAATAACTCTTAATAGTCCTATTAAAGTTCCTTTGACCTCACCAGGCAATTACCAATATTTTCCCATCTTAACCAGAGCCAGAGTCTCATTTTTTTCAATTAGCAGTTAAAAGAGGCTTTATGGCCTTGGACACCTACATTTGAGTAACAGATACGAGCTTGTGTACTACAAAACAGAGCAACAGCCTTCACCAACTGCAGATGGAGTTATATGCAGTGTGTAGGATGAGGGTACCGGTGACAGAATTCATCACGTATGGGGTATTATTCATGTTACAGAAGGCCTTTTATCCTTCATATCAATCCCCACAGAGAAAACTGCCTTTAGGGCTAAACTATGCACCAGAATGGCCTCTGTGAATATACTGGACATGACTGTTCCACCCAAGGACCCCATCCACCCCACCTTCCTTAACGCTTTATTCCAAAACTCCGCCCATCAAACTCCAGTGCCATTAAAACAACTAATACGTCACAAGGACTAAGATTATGAGACACTTATGTACATTTATGTTGGGGATTAGGGAACATTATAAAAGGCTGGACAGAGAGTTAAACTGGTTAGTGGATGATGAGAGGGTCATAATGACCCCTTTCATTCAAACCACAAGTTCCCTGAATGGCACTTAATGGGTGTCAGCAGAGAGGCAAACAGTTTAAGCAGACTTTCTTATCTTTTTTACATTGTTACGATCTTAAGGATCACAATGTTATAAGCTAATGGTGATTTCAATGCAAGGCAATTAGGATTTATTGTGTTGATGTAAATGGAGCTGTACACGGAATATGCAGCGTAGTGCGTACTATATTAGGCCTTTCTGTGAATGTTTATTTTGTTTGGCAAACTATTAGCTCCCAGTTGGACTGGAAACTGCAGACCTGGAAGGAAATCAAAGCTGTGTGACCTCGGCGTCTGCTATCTCTTGGTTTGTATGTGTGAGGGGGAGAGAGAGAGAGAGGGAGGTTACCATTCTACAGTCCTATGTTTGTGTGCCAACAGGAGAAGCCGAGGCGATGCCTGTCCTCCGATGAGGACATGTGTTGTCTTTCATATTTCACGCCCCGCACCCATGGGCTCTGTGCTGTTGTGCTAGGTTAGGACAGTGGGGAGTGGGGTTGGGTATCAAGAACCTGTTCTGAATTTGAATCATTGCTAAATTTTTTAAGAAAAGTGAGAACTCGGAAAGACTGTTTCGCTACTGACAGCCAGTGATGGGAATAATGGCATTAAAATAAACGGCATTACTAACGGCGTTATTTTTTTTAGTCACGGTGATCTAGCTAATTACTATTTCCATCGCTACAATGCCATTACCGTTACCGACAATTAAATGTGGCGCATTATAAACTGAAGCTCCTCATTGAAGCTGTTGTGTCATCCGACATGGCTCTCAGCCACAGGAGCTGCCTTTTTCCTTGGTGAGGGTGCTGCATGAATGATGATGATTGGCTAAGTTAGAGTAAGAGTTTGTAAGCCAATCAGAGGCGGTGTTCAGTTTACACACAAACCACACACGCACACAGCAGCCTCACACACCCAAACTAGTAGTAGTAAGCTGCAGCATTGGCGAGTTTGGAGGGAAAGTTGGTGTTTTCAAAGTGAAAGTACAGACACTACTTAAAAGGCAAGAACGTACATGTGAAGTGTTCATTATGTCCCAGAGCGAAGTGTTCGTCCACGTCCTTTGTAAGCAACTCTAATGAAGCATCTTTCAATGGCACAGCTTCTACAAAACTAGTGGGCAAAAACACCGTTGTTGACACTGTTGATGATGATAGCGGGCCATGTGGCTAACATGAGCTCCGCTAACAAAGAAGGACACGGAGCCGTCCAAGCAGCTAAAGCTGGATTTTTCTGCTGCAGCTTCACAAAAACGTGTGACACAGACTGAACTGAAGGTTCTGTGTAGGTACCTGTCGATGCAATTCTACTCTATGCAACTGGATTGTGAAACCCACTTAGAAAGAAATCTAAATTCTTTGACATATTCAGACTTTAAAAAATAAATAAATAAATAATGCAATAGTTACTTTCCTTGGTAACTAGTTAAGTTTATAGTGGAGTAATTCAGTTACTGACTCAGTTGCTTTTTGGGAGAAGTAACTAGTAACTATAACTAATTACTTTATAAAAGCAACGTGCCCAACACTGCTGACAGCAAAGTTTAGACTCTTGTGGGTGTGTTTATGTCAATGATAAACATCAATGTGAAATTGTATGGAATGACAGAAGAATATTCAGCAGCATCTTGTATGAGATTTTTATGACCACAAGGCCTCATAATTAGCTAATGCTAGCAATGTATTTTATAAAACAGGAAACATTTATCTTGGGGAAGACATAACATATATATCTTTTTATTTTATTTAACTGACCTTTAAATACCAATGTTATTTACCCTTTTAAAAACTGTCTTTGGATTAGGTGATAACCCAAAACTGAATCCTGATAATGATCACACAAAATGATAACCAGCCACAGTGGGGACATGAGGCTTTATGCTTCTTTTATATATCTCTATATCTATTACATATTTTCCCGCTAGAGACACAATTGGTCAAGTTTAATATAACTTCACCATCAAAACACATCTTTTTAATGAGTGAAGACCCCTAGCCCTTAAATCTGTCTGTGTTGTGTTTTGGAACAGACATGGCTTCTGGCTCATAGAAGTTTAGGCTCTGACGTGGATTTACTTGAGGCGAATTATAGGGACAGACAGGTTCCTAATGCTGTTAAGCAAATTAGATCAGAGATGTGAGGCTGCATTTGTCCACATCAGGACGAAGAGCAGCGAGAAGTGGAGGGGTGGGGGTGAGAGACGGACAGTGCTGTTTGTGGAGCTGATATTTAGAAAAACAAAGGCCTGTCTCACTCGTTGCGCCACTCACTCTCCCTCTTTGTCTCTCCACGACCATCTTTGTCTCTTCTTTTGTCTCTGCCTCTGTCAGTGATAGACCTGCTGTGTGTGGAATACATCATCTGCCAGCGCCTGTTTCATATCAGGCCCGGGCTGATCTATCAATGACACAGCTGCCTTTGCCTTTGCCCACTGTATCGTTAAATTGCACTTTAATTAAATTAGGCCTGCTAATTATGAGGGCTTAAATCAATCACCAGGTCAATAACAAAGGCCCAAAGCGGACGGAGAGGCCCGCGACTTTTTCCAAACCTCATCAATAACGGCCGCAACGGAGCAGACCACTCCTGTACCGGAGAGCCGGAGGTTCAAACGGGTAGGAATTACTGCCAATTGAGTTATCGTCACCGGCTTTTGTCCGGAGCACTTCTTATTCTTACAAGCTCTGTGAATAATGTTGTTTGAATACTGTAGAAGTCTTTCAAGGAGTTCAGATGTGCATGGCATTTTGCATTAGAATAGCACTTCAAAGGGGTGTTTAAAGCAGATTTGGGGTTTCTGGTGCATAAAAAAATGGTTCAAAAGGAAATTATGATTTCCATACACCTGGCTTAGGTGAAGGGGGTGATTCTGAACATATAATCCTGGGGGTTGAGTGTGCAGCCCCACTGAGCGGGGGGTCCCAGCTGAATCCCGGGTCTTTACCCATGCATTAAAAAGAGCTCTGTGGTGCTTTTCACAGATTAATCATCATTTTGAGGTTATTGAGTGGGAGGACAGTCTGCTTTCCACTGTTCAGAACGTTTAATCCATCTTTCAAACTGTGAAGGTCAGTGAGTGAATGTTACCCCCGTTGAAATAATTGAGGGTGTTTGAATTTCAATGAGAGCACCCGCGGTTTGGATCTGGATTGTAATTAAATATGTTTTCTTTATTTCATTATTATTATTTTTCGTAGCCGCTCCTGCAATTATGCGAGTCAGAATCACACTGACTTATTGAATAGCACGATGGCTGCCAATAAACTACACTGCCTGCGTGGCCAAATTGTCATCCTCACTATTTAATACCACAGTTACTGTGATGCAAATGTCACAACAGCAGGTAATAATGGCAGCGGTGGAGATGAGCTATTCACACTGGAATCTCCTCCATCTTCTGTAGGATGTTGAACATGAACAAGAAAGAAGGAATGAGGGTGAATGATGTTGAACTATGAATAATTAAGTGGTAAAGCCTTGGTACACATTGCAGTGAGTTATTACAGAGGTTGAGCGGCCTATTCCACAGATGAGCTGTTGTTTGCTGTCTTGTTTGAGCAGGTGGGGTGGGTGGTTAGTGGAGATTCATCCGAGGCGTCATGGGAGCAGTGTGGGGTGAGTTGGGGGGGGCGCTTTCCATTTTGTTTTAATTGGAAGCTGGAATTCTGGGATAAGGCGCAGACAGAAAGACATTTAGCCGAGTCCTTGCACTCAGCCAGGGGTAAATGAAGAGGGCTGTGTGGAGATGAGGGGCCTGTGGAGGGCCAGTAATGAAGAATGGTCCCTTAAGACTCTAGGCACAGCAAAGGCAATCTCGTGGCCCCAGGAAAGTGCCATTGGGTGTGAGTGGGTGGGTGGCAGGGCTGTGTGTTTTAGGGGAGAAGGGTGCAGGAGCGACAAAGGAAAGAAAGGAACAAATTGGAACATTCTCGTGATTATTTCATATTAAAAGGTGTTTTTTTTGCATGCGTTGTGGCTCTGGGTGCAATGAGTACAACACTAGACAAAGTATCAATTGATCAAATGAGTGTGCTGGTTAGATGACAGTTGAAGATAATGCACTGGCTAAATTCAACAAGTGGTTGCAATCACTGATGAGATAAGAGCATGGGGAAATCATCAAGTCTCACAACAAACAAGACAGATCGCAGCGTGGATAGTCGATTTGCAGCATTTAAACACACAAACAGAGCACACACAGGGTACCTTTAGCTTACAGATCAAGGCATCTGTTCATATTTCAGCCAATCATATATCATAAAACACCATCAGCAGGTTCACATTCTGCCACACATCCCAAGAAGTACACTGTTTATAAATGGAAAAGACTGTCAGCGTGGTTCTGGTTGAAATCACGAATGCATGCGGGGACATCAGAGTGTGTTGTGATGGAGCTCAGCAGGGGTCCTATTCTACACAACAGCTCCCATGAACTGTATACCTAAGCCATAAAGAGAAGAAAATTCCAATGGAGAACTGCACTGCAGGGAGAAGTGTGGCCCATTACAGAGGTGCTCCTTGCTGGAATGAAACCATTACCTCCATCTGGGATGTTCCAAATTCAATGTGGGCATCCAGCCATGAGGCGCTCAGAGGATTATACTAGTAAGTTTGCATGTTTTACTGCAGAAGAATTTTAAAAGTATGCCAAAGTCAGATTTTTTCGGTGTTTTCAGACATTCAAAGCAGCCACTGGTGTCCATTCATTTTATTGAAATATGTGGATTAAAACTAGCTTGAGATGGGTAATCTATCACTTGTTACAAAATGGTGTCCATTTGAACGTTACTGTATGTTTATATAGTCAGCTACTGTAATTAAGCGTGATATCATTTGTCTACCTGGTGATTAATTCATGTTTGGGATGTCTACACTCATTCTTGTCATATTGTTTGAGCTTCTGAACAAATAGCAAGTGAGTGCAATGCGCAGTCTGGGATGGCACAGCTTTTTATCAGAAGACATTTCCAACTATATTTTTGTACTTTCACTTAAGAACAGCATAACCTTTGGGGAGAAAAAAGGTGACTATGTTTGCTTTGACTGATTATCTACTGTATCTAAAGCAAAAAAAAACAGTAGCTGCTTGGACACCCCCACCATGTGTCAGTGCTTTATTTGGTGTTTTATTTTGGTATTTCTAAAGGGATGAGCACTAAATTACTAGGTAAATGATGTTCAAGGACAATACGACAATACAACACTTAACCATTGGTGGATGCATAGCGGTTTAGCAGGAATTGTTAGGAAAGCAAAGGTTTTAAGTAATGTCTTATAGTAATCGTGTCTTAAAGTAATTGTCTAATGATGCGGCTACAAGATCAAGACAATTAACTTGTGTTGCCACATATGTCTATATATATCATATATATCCATTCTATATCCAACATTGATAGAAACTGGGTAGAATAGTGTACAATCAAGAACAGAGTAATATCTGAATGAAAGCGGGTGGCTACCTTGACTACATCTGTATAAGAGGAACAGAAATGGTCTGATTGGCCCACTAAGAACACTCTCCTCCTCAACCTCTCTCTTAAGAGGCTTTATATTCCTCCATCTCCTTGGCTCTGAAATGACACTGCCTCATTCCTCCTCCGTTTGCATCCGACTGTGACCGCTTTTGTTCTCTGGCCTGATGCAAATGAAACTGGTCTCTCTGGCCTAGATTGTGAAGCAGCGTCGTCTCATGTTTCTCTGTGGCCCCAAGATGTGGATGTTTACTGTCGACCGGGGCCTTATTGCATTCCTTCGGCAACTTAAAAGCATTGGCCCCCTAATGGGACCTATAAAACAGTGACAAAAGCCTAATGTGACAATGGGCCTCATTGTGTCAGAGTGGACTCATTTGGCACTCTGTGGAGAGTGGAAATGTGTGGCATATTAAAAAAATAGTGGTGAGGGAAAGAGAGGGTGAGAAAGTAGAAAGAAATCAAATAAACAGGAGTGAATGACTTTGCACTGCTGGAAACCTGCCATTGTCAGTCTCCAAAGTCCATCTAAAAACTCACTGTCTGGAATCAAAAGAACTTAGCTATGTAGCCTTAGCTGTTACAGAGTATACTTTAATTTGCCTGTATATGTTTGTTTCTCTCTTCTCCTTTTAGTTGGAATCAAGTTTTGGTGCTGATGGTTTATGAATGATCATTTAAGGAAGACATACTTTTGACCCCTGGTGTAATTTACTTCACAGCAGTAACACCTAGCCTGGCTCCTCCTTCAAATACGCAGCATGTCCCTTAAGACTAGACACTGCCACCTCAGAGAAAAATAAATCAAATCAACAAAAAATGTAAGCAGATAAGCACAAAAAATTATTTTACCTAAAGCAATTGTTACGAGTGTGACATCGTCCTCTCCCAGCTTTGTTCTCTGCTGCCCACGCTGCTTTGGCTCCACGCTGGCGGCCCTGTTTTATTCCCTGAAGTCATTATTGTCTTCGGCTAAGGTGCCCCTGCTCCCTGTGATTTGCGGGTAATGAGCTGGCACCCCCCTGCCCGTGTTCAATTATTCTCATTGAGAAAGTGATTTCTCACTCCACGAAGCAAATCGGAGGAGTTGAAAGCGTGAACTCTAATCAAGAATTAACACGTTCACAACCAGCAGTGCGGAGAGGGATAGCCACCCCGATAGTGTAGAGGCGGTGTAGGTGTGGACGGGAAAAAAAAAGGTAAAAGAGGGCCGAGGGACAGATGAGCACGGACAGTCGCCGAAGCAAACTGATTTTTCACATTTCCCTTGAAAACCCTGTTTTAGTACATCCAGTCATCTAAAGCGTCTCAAAGTGAGAAAAAAGAAATCGAACGGAAAATTGTCAAAAAGGTGACGTGTTTACAACTGAGGGAACGGACAGCCTTGCTGAAGGGCTGTTTGTAGTGATGGGGTGAATGTGCAAACTAGAACGACATCTGAACAGTAATTAGCCACGGAGAGAGGGAGCAGAGAGAGGAGGGAGTGAGCAGACAAGCACAAACTTTAGAGAGATGAGGAGAGAAGAAGAGCACCCAGAGCTCAGTGACTACTAATGAACTGACAGGAGGAGAAGAGAAGGACAGCGAAAAGACAACTTCAGTTTGACAAGGAAGGACACTGACAAGTAGCTTTGTGGTTTTGAAAGTAGATATGCCACTCTATGCAAACACATCGAGATGATGCTAGTGTTTTATTAACTACCGAAAAACTCGATGCACAATCATTAACTGTATACGTGCATCAAGGCTATACTTCAATAATTTCAATGCCACATGGTGATCCAGCCTGTCCACACCAGAAAAAAGAGCTGAATAGGTCGTCTGGACAAGCAGCTTGGAACGTCCTATATTTACATATATTGTTAGGCGAGGACCTCTAGTGGCCATAGTAATTTTAAGGCTGGCAAAGGAGGAAATCAGGTGACGTAATATATTATGGTGTAACAATGCTGCACAAGTAAAATGATGGGATTAATGTTTGAGATGACTTAGCCTTGGACTTTCACTCAGGAGACGACAGTTATGTGTGAAACCAAAACTCATCATTGAGTTTAACACATTTAACTATTTCATGCACCTAATGTATTGTTTACGTTTCAAAGTGGGTTATCTATTTTTGAAATAGAAACCAAACCAAGCAGTTTTGTTAACTAAACCTAACCAAGGAATTGTGTTAGCTAAACATAATCAAGTAGTGCAATTATTTCACAACATTAACCATGTGACGATGAGGCTAACGTCCAACAGTCATATCTGTTTGTCTGTGATGGAGTGGTAATGTATGTCCTTTTGGGAGTCACTGGCAATGTACCTGTACAGTTGTTAAGGTATGAGGACATGCTGTCTCGATCAAATTCCTCCCTTTGTTTTTTGAAAACTGAAACCTTTTTTGAGGCTTTTTTCAGTCTTACAAAACAAAATTCTGAAGGCAAATGTAACTTCTAAGTTTCAGGAAGTGGGTTTTTGTATATCAGTAATCAAAACTGAAACATGGCACAAAATGCTTCAGCTATCAGCCTTCTGAAGCCTGAATTATGTAAACTCTAATCTGAATTATCTAGTCACATGCACATCCACACACAGCATGCAGAGAAAGTCAGGCGAAACATTGTCAGGCTATAGTACTGCTGATAGAGAACAGTGTTGGCAACTTCTGCCACTGTCTGCCACCTCCCACCCTGTTCAGAGGAGATAACGGGAGAGACGTGATTTTTGCATTTCTTAATTAAACTAGAAAGGCAAGAAAATGAATACCGGCGAGACCAAACAACAGATATCTTGTGTAGAGGGGAAAGAAAAGGCCAGTGTGGCGTGAAACTTTGTCATGGAACAACAGTGAATGACAAATTATTGTGTTCATCTTCTTTGCAAATAGGCTGATTCCCAATTCTGAGAAGAGCAACATTTTCTGCTTTGTCTCTCTCGTAGTCCCCTGCTGGCGGCCTTTTCGCAGACTGTCCTTGGGAACTACATTTGTCTGCTGTGTTATGTGCTTGGGATTAAGTTGTGAAAGTTGTTCTGAATTGTTAAGCACTTATTTCTATCATTCTCATTCTCAGTCTGTCCCTGTGAGTCGATGGTGTGTGTGTGTGTGTGTGTGTGTGTGTGTGTGTGTAAAGGTAAGGGGGGAGCCTCCCTGAATGCTAATAGAGCTGAGCAAGAGGAGCTTATGGGCAGAAAAGCTGTTGGACGATTAACTGCCTTGGTGTCTATATAAATTGCACAAACCCACACAAGGTGACACACACACCGTGATCTTCACTGCCGTATATATTTCTAATAAAGACATTAAGTTAATAATGAGATGTTAAGAAGCATTATTTTTATAATTGCTCACTTACACATTTGTAATCTGTTTCCCTGTTGTTGAAGGAATCAACTAAATGACACTTCCAACTGTGTGTGTTAGGTTACCTGCTCTCATCCTCTCAACACATGCACTTATTGATAGAATTACACTTAATCTGTCATTTGCGTTTTGCTGCTGCAGGCTGTGTGTAGGACTCTATACACAGCTGGTGGCTGAAGCATCCTGGTGACAAACTTAAATCAGCAATTCAATTAAGGATTTTCTATAGTGGATTATGCTATAAAAATGTGCTCAATGATACAACTTTGAGCATGTTGACTCTTTTGCTCCAAGTGCATGAAGGTAAGAAGTCAAGGTAAAAAACAAACATCAAAATGATACTGAAGACGAGGACGAACAGAGAGCCCTTTAGTATCGTGTAAAAAGTGTAGAGCCTGGATTAACATGGGAAATGGTAAGCAAAGTTGTGGACAAAATATTCAGATCCATTAGTTAAGTTAGTTGAATAAAAATAGCTAAATCAAAAGTAAAGTCTTGTTCTCAAAGTGTAATTAAAGGAGTGGAGCTCTTCTTAAATCTGAACTCATTTTGTGAGTTATGTAACATCTATATTTCTAAACTAACTACTTATTTAAGATGTCAGATAATTTAGCTGAGGGAATAGGTAAAACTTACCTAGACATTAGAAGCATTATAAATACAAATACCTCAACTTTTATATTACAGCTTGAAAAACAGTGCATAGGGAGGCACAGGGAAGACAGACTGAGGCTGAACACTAAATGAAAAACAAACAAACAAATAAACAATAAACTATAGAGTAGCGTGCAGAGTGGTCAGGTCGATCAACAAGCACTACAAGTCAGCACAATGCTGAAGCTAACCAAGCCCACTTAAAGGTAAAAAGAGGAGGTGACCAGTGCTAAATGAGGCTTAAAGATCAGCTCAGGCCTTGAGAGAAAAGGCAGAAAATAAAACCTGCTCTGGTCTGCTCCGTCAGGGGGTCATGACATTCCAACAGGGGTTCAGTGGCAATGGCTAATTAGGAGAGGAGAGACCGTTGTGGCACTCAGGGCTCAACGGTTCACACTCCCAGGCTGGACGAGAGTGTCTCTGGTGATTCACTATTTCCAGACCGCACAGAGGAGGAAACAGCAGTGCCCACTGTGTAAGAAATGTGCAGGTTATGTAATTTACAATTATTTTTTTGCAATCTTTTCTGGAGGTAGTTCATTCATGGAAGTTAGATATTAAACAACTCTGTCAAAATAAAGGAAGGAAATACGTTTGTAAGTATTAAGCTGGTATCAGACATTTGTGATCGGCATTAGAAAAAAAAAATTGAATCCCATCGCAGATTGTTTTGCTCTTCTGTGAGAACGATAAACACGCCAGGTTGTAGATTAAATGAATTGTTCAAGCTGCAATTTTTTGGAGTGTAGAAAGGCGGAGCAGGGAAGAGAAAGAAATTGAACTGGAAAAACAGATAATACTGAATAGAGAGCATAAGGATAAGGGGAAAATTCTGTTTTGTACTGCTGTGTGAATGGAGTTGAATACAGAGCAGCACCTATGGGTAAGGGCCAGTAGGCAGCAATTAGGAAAGACATGGTAAGTACATCTAATATACATGGATGGATTTAATTGCTCTTCTATGGACAAAACATGCACGACTCCTGCAATCTTTTCGTAGTTGGTTGACCTCCCTGTGCGTGTTTCAGGGAGAATTACGAGGGAAGTCCTGGATGAGTGCAAGGTCCTCTCTGCAGACACGGGACACCATGGTGAGACTGACTGCACTGCTCTGGAATGTGGGTTGCTGTTTTCCCTCCAACCAGCCTGTATCAAACATTGGCCAGATTTATCTGAACTGAACTGCACACACGCACACACACACAAATCCAGCAGATAGCGCTGAAGAGAAACGACGAAAAACATGGGATGGGTGAGGTTGGAGGGGAGCGCTCACCTGTTTCTAAGTCTGTGAGGGAGTAAAGAAAGAGAGAGACACAAAGAAAGAGAGGCAGTGTTAGTCAGGCAGGGTTTGGGGGTTATTGTTGTGTTTTCTCTCCATGCTCAGCTGCTCTAACATTGCCCGCAGCTCGCCTCGGGGTCGGCAGACTGTGTGGGCTTTACCAGCATGCTAGTCAGGAGAGTACACTAACTTCCCTCACCAACAAGAATTAAATGTTAACCTTGGTGCAGAATTGACTAGCCCAGGGGTTTTAGTGTCATATTTTATTTAATATTTATTCATACACTCCAGAACATACCGTGATTCTGTTGGCTTCTACATTCATTGTAGGTTTAATGAAATGAGGGAATTTGAAACCGTAGTTTGGCAGTACAGTCACCATAGACCAACCGAGCGCAGAAGCTGACTTGTATTTAAAGGGTTTTTGTTTTGTTAATCTGAGTTAGGGCTAGGAACATATCTGCATTATTATTGAGTCTATAAGCTGTACAGTATGACACATCGTCGAGACTATATATCAGCTGAGATTACATAATCATTGTATCATGATATGTTGTCTTTTCCTGGTTTTAAAGGCTGCATCACAGTAAACTGGAGAAACAGACTTTCAGTCAAACCCAAGGAACAGTCAAGGGAGATTGCCCAAACAATCTTTATGTGTTTTGTGGACTTGAAGAAGGCCTATGACCATGTCCCCGTTGGAGTGCTTCGGGGAGTACTGTGGGAGTATGGGGTACTGGGCCTGTTGTTACGACCTATTCAGTCCCTGTGTGACCAAAGTGAGAGCTGTGTCTGTTCACTTGGTACAATGTCGAATACCTTTCTGGTGGGCGTTGGACTCCACCAGGGAACCCCATAATTGCATCTCTGCTTTTTGCAGATGATGTGGTTCTGCATGACCTTCAGCAGGTGCACTGGGGCAGTCCGTACCTGTGAGTGTGAAGTAGTTGGGAAGAAGGTCGGAAAGCCTCTAAGTCTGAGGCCATGGTTCTCTGCCTGAAAACAGTTGATTGTCCCCTCCGGTTGAGTGATAGGCTCCTGCCCCCCAGCAAGGAGATAGTTTATAATAGCAGCTAAAATTCATTGCAGGGTAGCTGGGCTTAGCCTTAAAGTTAAGGCTCGGGCATCCAGAGGGAGCTCGGAGCAGAGCCGCCGCTCCTTTGTATTGAAAGGAGCCAGTTGAGGTAGTTCGGGCATCTGATCTGGATGCCTCCTGGGTTCCTCTCTTTAACGGTTTTCCAGGTACGCCTAACTGGAAGGAGACCCCAGGGCAGACCCAAAAACTCGCTGGAGAGATTACATATCTCATCTGGCCTGGGCAAAAATTACTAGCAATAATGATGTCTGAGGCAAGCAAGTCACATTTCTCCAAAGGGCATTACCTTTTCAATTCATTAATGGTGAAAAAAAATAAAATAAAGATGGACTGCATGTGTAAACCCAGTAAAAAAAACAACAACTGTTGAATAAGAAAAGTCATGTGTGTTTGTTTAGTGAGAAATCTTTAAAGAGAGAGTAGAAAGCTGTTCACGCTGCTCCTCTCTCTCTTCTTCCGGCTTGAAGCTGAACGGACTTATCTCCTTTCAACGTGCTGGCTCGACAGTGTAGCCGGGCACCTCGCCACTTTGTTTTCCTTTAAAACTCGCCAGACAAGGTGTCTCATTTAGACAACAAAGCGAGGGAGGCACACCGACAGTTGGAGGCTTGATCAAAGATTCCTAATCAGAGCTGCTTCCACTGTTTCGCATGTTATGTAACACTTCAGTTTTCTTTATGTTTCTCTAAATCTGTCTCTCTCTCTGACAATTTGCTATGGGCACACTGTTGGAAACAGCCTTTTCAACAAACAGCAATATAGTGTTAGACCAAGTAGCAAATATCTGAATGAATTCAGATTATTTTACGATAGTTCTTTATTTTGAAAAAGTTTCAGAAATGTTACATGATAATCAGTACTTACAACAAAATGTCTCTTGACCTAACACTGCCTGTGAAAACATTAACACTGTGTGTGTATATATATATATATATATATCTCTGTGTTCCTTCATGCGAGCCATTCTGATTGGTTTAAATCTCTCGATGATTGACAGCTGGTGTCAGTCCTGCCGCTGGAACGGCTCATGATAATGGCCTCCGGTGCCTCATCAAGGCCACAAAATAATACAGTGAAGAGGCACTCAGCCAGATCCAAATGTGTATGTGCATGTGTAATCATGTGTTTGTGTGTGTGCGCGCGTGTGATGCTGAGTGGGGAAGGCCCATTAGCATTCATCAGTGGGATAATAGGCCAGCGTTAATGTCAGCTGTTTATATAAAGAATAACTCATAAAGCCCTGGCGTATACGAGCTGATAGAGCATGCTTTTCTCCATGCCACATTTGGCGGGGTATGTGTGCAAGTGTGTGAGGTTGGCGAGGGATTGGAGGACTGGAGTCTCAGATGGAAGCGTTTGACACTAAAGTTTATTTATTGACTGGTTAGATAAACATGAGACAAGGCCAGCAGATATAACTAGAAAAGCGAGACAGCCTTGTGATAAGTGCTGAGCATTTGCACAAAAGCTAATTGCACCGTATTTTAAAAACACACTACACTCACGATCAAATCCATTAAATTGACTTGTTATCAGATCAATCATAGATTCCAGGCATTTCTTAATCAACCATGAAACTCCCTGCTTTGATGGTATTTAAGTTGTACAATCTAAAATAAAAATCTGACAGCACCACTCCTGCATCTACATTTGCTTCACTGCAGCTGAGCTTCAATCCTTCTCTGAGTTTAAGTTTATTACTTCCAGTTCTCCTGGTGACGACAGACTCACAGATTGTACAGATAAGGGAGTGTCATCCAACTTCCTCTGAATCTCGTCTGTATTTTGAGCATAGAAGTCAAGTGTGTCTTTTTACTCGACCTTGCTTTCGCATTCGTAATTTATGGCAGGGGGTGGGAAGGCCTGCTTAAATATAAATGCTGAAGTAAAGCACTTAAAGAGTGTACCAAATGGTACGGGGTTTACGGCGGAGCATCTTAACCAACATCAGCCATTAAAGGGAAAGATTTGATGTTAGAAGAAGTGCTTAAGGTAGATTCAGGGAGGAGTGTATGCATGAAGTTAGGAAAAGATGCTGCAGGTGCGTGATGCAGACACCCACACATGTATAAATATACAAAGTAAAGTGTGTGTCAGTTGTTTCAGTGAACAGACACAAATACGTGTGATGCCCTTTCTTACTTTTCTTTGTTTTTGCTTTTATCTTCACTAATAAAGCAGAACAATAAACTAAAGGAGATAAATAATCCATGATAAACACACAACTGCTAATTGGTGTAATTTTTCTAAAACCTTGGCTTGTCTGTGTGTGTGTGTGTGTGTGTGTGTGTGTGTGTGTGTGCACGCGCGTGTCTGTACTCATTATCTCCACTAGCGCTTAAGCACCGATCACAATTCTTTTTAATTAACCCACGCAATGCATTTTTATCTTATAATGCAATTCCGCTGTGCCGCATGCCGATCAAACAGACAAAGAAGACAACAAATCAAACAGTCGTGTGTGGGAGGGAAAGGCAGCGATCAAGCCTGAGATACAGTGAGTCAACGAAAGAAACAACTGGGCGGCAAGGTGCCTCTTTGAAACCCACACTGTGTCACCTCTAATGAGGGGATTTGTGTTGTGCAAGTCATCTTAGTCATACAGCTGTCAGATTACAAAGGCTCAGGTAGCACCGAGAATTAGCCCACAGATGCTCTGTGGCACCCTGTTGTTGTTCATTAAATGTTTACATACTTATGTTCATATGACTCCTGCTCTCAAATAATAATCTCATATTTCATGAGGCATTCGTTTCAGGATTAACCTGGAAACCTCACAGTAATCTTGGATTTGGCAAAGGTTTATTTTTTATTTTATTTTGAAAAAAATTAATGCTGCACTGTTTGTGTCATCTTTAAGCTACTTAAATTGTTCCACTGCATTTAGTTAAAAAAATAGTATTAAAACAGTGACAACTGTTGATAATCAAATAGAAAGTGCAAAAGAAGTAGTGAATAGAGTGTCTAAAGAATGTCCCCTAACTTTGGGATGATTGTTTGATATTAAGGCAGACAACACATGCAACATGCAGCATGCAGTTCATTGCACTAAATTTTTCATCATTCAATATCATTTATCAAGATAAACTAAGTTGAGCATAATCATCATATAAACAACAAAACAATCTTTTAAACAGAGGTTTTACTACTAAAAAGTCATACATTTTATTATCCTTGCATGATTCCAGCTACTACTTTATCAGCCGACGACTGAGTGCCAGACCACATTGTAAATGGATCTCAGCTAGGTGTAAATGCAATACTCACATTCTTAAGAAAAGCTTCTCACCACAGCGTGTAAGGTTATTAAACTCAACCTCTTCCTGCTGCCCATCAAGCCCATTAAGCTGCAAACAGTGGTAGGACGACAGCTAGCCAGTATTGTCTTGAAAATGAAAGATGCCTGTCGATACTTCCAGTGGCAATGGATGCAGCATGTTTGTTGACAAGCTCCTCAGCCCTGCATAACTACTTTGCAGTGGTCAAAGAGTAAAAGTAGCCATGCCGCACTGTAATTAAATACCTGCATTCAAAATGTAAGTAAGGGTTTATCAGTATTAACAGTAAAAAATACCTAATTTGTTTATATTTTAAATCAGCATCAAAACCTCTTCACAGTGTTGAATTGATAAATTTACAGTGTATCAGTGGACTGGGACACTGTCTATTCATAGATCTAAATTAAGGTCAGGTATAAGTGAAAAGGCCAATGGACCAGGTGTCATTATCCAGATAATGTAACCAGATAGAGCTTATGCATTAATACCAAGTGTGTTTGAACGATACGACATGTCAAACAACCCCAACAAGTATTTTTTTGGCATTAATATCCTTTCTGAGCATTACTTCAATAGCTTTAGATGCACAAAACACACTCTGAACTAAAATAGCTTCTTTTTCATTGGATTGTGTTGTCCTGACGGACTGTCTAGCCAGAGACAAAAATGCTGAAAGAGAAGATTAAAATAGAAGGATTCAAAGAAGTATAGCCTCAATAACAATGACAAACAGGGTTTATTTTCAATGAGACTAAAAGAGAAAGGCAGACAGACCTCCCACAAACCCACAGTGTCGCAGTCCAGGTGATACTCCTGGCAAGCTGAATGGATTACAACACAGGACAGCTATTTGTGAAGCTCATGCTTCGCAACTTCAACGTCAATCAACTCTTTTTCATTTTATTATCATTGTATTATCTTATTTCATTATTCCCTCAGTGACTTATAGATTCACATTACTCTCCTTCCCATGTCTCAAAGTTTCACACCTTTCTTTGCTATTTCTTCTGTTCCATAATGTGAGGGAGGATCGATTAAACACCTCCTACATAGGTCAAAGCAGTGATGGGCAAAGACTGACAGACAAACTGGGAGAAATCCTCTTCACAGGGAGCTCAGTGCGTCCCACACCTCCCAAGGTCATTCCTGCTATCCCTGCAGAGAGCCTCTGTCACTTTTAATAACTGAATTTTTGTCTCCCATAGTCACACTCTGATAGACTGAGGAGAAGAGGGGACAAGTTGCAGAGTGAGACAATCACAAAGTGCCGACGGAGCAAAGAGGTGTGAAGTGAGGGGACGAGCCTGCGATGGTGAACAGTGTTGTACCCTGCTACTATGAAATATATTGCTATGTATGGCTACAGTTGTGAAGTCTGATGTCAGGCACCGTCTTTGTTTCAAGTTAGCCTGAGCAGAGAGCAGACAGTGTGGCTGTAATCACTACACTGTTATCTGTCACTTCTCTGCTTACCATTGCTGTGATGCTATGACAGGAGAGGATGGAGTATGACACAGCTGAGCATGGTGTGTGAAACATACAGACATGTGCTTTCTCCATATAGACAGAAGTACACGCTGTATCAATGCTACTTGAAGTTGCTCTGGAATGATGTCTCTGCCAAACGGCAAATGTTCCATGTTACTGTCACTCAGTGGGATATATTATTAGACCAACAAGGCTGCCAAGTGGGTATGGGAACTATTCTCGTATGCAGATAATAACTCTTGCCAGAAATAGAGAAATAGTGTGGTATACAGTATGTATAAGACTCTAACTCACTATATTTCCCTTAGCCCATGTACCAAAACACTGGGCTGGACTGGGCATCCCTACATATCCAGTGTAGCCTTTTTCTTTGCTTAATTTGCAATACTAATGTTTCCAAATAAGTAGTGTCTTTGAATCATTAAACCTGCGTTAAAGGACTTTGACACATAAATGTCGATCTGCTACATTAGAAGCCTTTGTTAAAAGAATTCACAAAATGCTGATTATGCTTATGAACACCAAATCGATCTATCAGCATTTCACAGTATCCAAGAGTCAGTATGTAGTTTTATGTCAACCAGCAAAGGCTGGTTTGCCAGAGCTGAGGGACGGAGTAACTGTAGTGACTGGGTAGGTACAGTAAAGAGCAGTATGGCAGAGCATGTAGCATCATAGGCATGTCAAGGATTCTGTGTAAATCCCACCTCTTCAAAGGGAAGATAAAAGTTCCACATCGGCGGTTTAAAATTCAAGAATGGCCTTATTATTTCTTTTGCATCATCAGCCACTTCCTTACCTGTTCCTGTCGGTCGAGCCATCGATCCACCATTGGGTGGTTGGCGCTGAGGGAAGAGCGAGTCATCTCTCTCTGGAATTGAGTGGTCCAGCCACTTGCATCACGAGGAAGACTCCGGTAGGCATGGGCTCCTCTACCCTGCAACAAAACAGAAGCGAAGTGGAAAGATTAACAACACGACTGTGGCACGGAAACCAGGAGAAGTAGAGTCAAGACTGATCGATGCTTTTGGCCTTTAAACAGGTATTTTTGTGGGTTGTTGCCATCTACGGAAGCTAGATGACAGTCATTTTGTGATGGAAGTCGGTTAGTTTATCTTGTACCTGTGCCACACACCAATACTGTGTTGTTCATTCAAGTCTCACTCCATTCCACCCTCACCCCTACCGCTTCCACAGCTAAACTCGAGCTGCTAATAAGAGGCCTCTTATAATAAGACAGCCACAGCTGAGCTCTTCCATTACTCAAAAAAAGCACCTTCCAAAATGATCCTGCCAAGGTAATGTCAAACACCAGCAGACTTGAGCAGACGTATTATAATAGACATGAAAACACACACAAGCGCACAAGATAACATTCCAGACATGCTAGCCTTGGCATTGTAATCCCAGCGATTGAAGGTCATGGTGGCTGAAGCTATTCAAATAAAAATGAAAGCAAATTACTTTTGAAAATCACAGCGGAGACGATGATTCAAAAAGACAGACAACTAAAATGAGGATGATTTAATGTGTGATGAATTGCAAAAACCTCTGCTGAAGAGCAAGACAAGAAAGACACATAAGTTTGTTGTTTCCTTTAATGAGACATCACACAACAAAAGAGCCCCCCCAAAAAAAAAAGAAAAATTCCCCAGTGGCTCGTCGCAGAAAGAGAAAGAGAATGTCAGGCAGTCGAAAAGGTGAACAAAGGCAAACGAAAAACAAGTTGTGTTCAACGGGTGACAAAATAGCAGCAAAATAATGCAAAAAAAGAGAGAGAGCGAGAGTTTAAAATAAAAAGCAGGGAAGAGATCCCTATCCCCTGCATGCTATAATAAGCCATGTGTTTTTTATTGCAGCTGAATGTGGCGTGACGGGGCCTAAGGAAGCTCTGCAGACAGGACTGTTAAACTCAACCGGACACGTGGGCTCTACTGAGACGGCCCCTGATAGCCATCATGGCCTATGTCCTCGCAAGCCAACACGGCGCGACAATGGACCCCTCTCCACAAACTTTTACGACACATCAGGTCGTTAAACGTGGAAAGACCCAGATACCAGAGAGGTAGCAGTAAATCAGCGGCCTCATATCCATTGCCTAATACTTTTAGTTGACTGCGCTAAGCGTGGAGGACCCAGAGTATGAGGTATTGTAAAGTCATTGGGAGACGTGATGAGTTTACAGTGCTAGCTGATGACTGAGCACTCCCGTTGGCTTACATAGTGGAGATTTAGCAGACCCGAGCCTTACTTAGCCATAACTGGACTCGCAAGGAATTGAAGAGAACGTGGCTGAATGTAGTGTGTAAAGGAAATTACCCCAGACAATGAGGAGACACTAAAGTGTATGGCTTGAGCCAAAACACTCTTTTGGCTATGTTAATCACTCATGCATTGTTCCCTTTGAGATCAGAGTTTGCTCCAAGATATAAATACATCAGTCGTTGCTGACTAACACGGTCAACATCTGCTGTTGATCACATAAAAATAGACTTCATCTTGGACTGATGGTGAATATATGACAGTTGGATGTATGAAGAAGAGCTACTGAGGATTATGAGGACTTAGCCTCCTCTCTATTGAAAAATCTAATGGTTATGTCAAAAACTAGACAAGCTGAAGAAATGACAGCCATCCAATGTTAGCTCATTACTTTTCAAACCAGTCTCCAGTGACAGGAAGATGACTTAAATGTATCTAATTCAGAACACCTGCCAGATGGGAGTCGAACAGTAAATGCGATACTTGAACATTACACTCAGTCAAGCTTTATTTTTATAATAGCCATATATGTAGCCATAATTTGAATGGCATGTCTGTTGTCCCATTCAATCTATACCAACCAAACATCGTCAAAGGTGTTTTAAATTAAGCAGTCTCTAAAGCTGCCTTTTGTCATCCATTTTTAAAACAAGGAATCGATGTTCTTATTGTTACATGCTACGTATCATATAGTGTTTATGTGCAGTTATTAGTTTATTATTTACACTATAACTTCCCTATCAGGTAGTGTTTCAGACTGTTACCATTGTTGGTGCTGCCATCACAAAGACCACTTTGCCACTTTCCATAACATAACTGTATTAATCAATCTATCGTGACGTGACGTGACGTGACGTGACGTGACGTGACGTGACGTGACGTGACGTGACGTGGCGTGACGTGACGTGGCGTGACGTGACGTGGCGTGGCGTGACGTGACGTGACGTGACGTGACGTGACGTGACTTTTGTGAGATTTTGTTGCTGGTCGAAGACAAACTGCATTGTGAAAGCAATGTTTATAGGGAACCAATACTTATGTCAATGAGGTCATTGTTCTATAGACTTCCCTTTATGCAATCAGCATTTAATTTCCAGACAAAAAACACACAGTGAAAAGCAACCAAATATTAAAAACTTACACAAAAAGGTAGAGGCCACTGAAGCCGATGACACTCTTATTATTTCAATATTTTTCTGACAAATTGAAACAACAATTTAACATACTTGCTTGGATGGCAAGAAGTTATTCTGACAAAATGAAAGGTCACCCATTTCCCCTCAACCATTTTCCTCCGCCCCCCCCCCGGGTTGGAGAGTGTGCTGTTGAGGCTCTGACAACTAAAGTGTCTTTAAATAGGATTATCAGACACGGCTTCCAGACACACTAATCACGTGGAGGTTTGCTGTGTCACGTTCCACGCACTCAATTGTCTCCCTTTTTTCAACCTCCCGTTTCATTGGGAACATATCTCTTTCTCAGAAAGAAGCAAAGGTCTGTCAGCACCACGTGGGGGCAGCCATTTTGAGAAGTTAATTGGCTTCCCTTCTCATTCGAAAGCCACAGGGAGGATGTACCCGAGATATGCTTTTCTTAAGATTTATAATCAGAGGCAAAAAAGCCTCAGAAAAGGTGAATTTGGAACAAAGGGAACGTGTTTAACAATCTCCACTCGTCTTTTTGGGAGACTAGAAGGGGTGTTATCAGAGGGAACGAGTTTCAGATAAAGACTATCTGTGCCACTGCTGGATATCTGCAAGCAGGGCAACACAGGTTTCATATCTAACGGTTATTTCTTTGATTTGGGGTGCAGAGGAGAGAATGAATGAAAATGAGGAAAGAGAGCAGTAAGGAAGTTAAACAGAGAGAAGCTGGAGGTTGGAAGATTTCAGAGCATATATCTCTGACATTATAATTGATGTAGTACATCTGCAGCACTGCAGAAAATAACTTGTGGGCAAGATGCTATTTGAATCAGGATATACAGCTTGAATGTTGTGTTTAATACAGAATTAATGCAATGTCAATTAATTTAAGTTTTAACACATCTTCAGATTTATATACCTTTATGACATTAATGGTATTTCTCTTAATAGCAGTTGAAGGGTTGAAGTTCAAGATTAATGCTCATTTTAAAGCACCAATACATCACTGGCCAGATCTATATGTTACCTTTCGTTCCAGGCTGCCAGTGCCACTGCTTGTGTTTGCTTTGTGGTTGTGCTTTTGGAATCCAGCTGTTGTGGACCAGCGAGCTGGGTTCTTTCTGGACGGTTCCTCCGGGCCCTCCGGGACTTCTCCTGGAAGAAGGTCTGCCAAAGAAGGATCACTGCTGCGACGAACACGTAGAGGCATGTCTGCGAAGGTTGAGAAAAAGGATGACAAAAGACGAGTGTTAGAATGAGAGAGCAGAGGGGGCACAGCCGATTAAGGCAACATTAAAATAGTTGCTACATATTGAGCAGATCACGTTCAACCACTTTTTGGGCCACTGTTCTGTCTAGAGGCCATAAAACCCCTACAGTATCTCCTTGACAACACAACATGTCAGCTGAGACATGAAGGAAGTGGTGATTATAGTTTTGTTTCCATAAATGGTCTATTGAGCCGAAAAGGGAACATATTACAACTCAAATATTAGAGGTTTGGTTTGGCTTGAGCCCTTGTATAGTGAAATAAATATACTTTTAATATACTTTCAGCTGAAAAATTACCCAGTATAAAAAAAAAAGTTAATGTAAGGAAAAAAAAAATATGTCTGTGAAAAACTATCCAAACCCTTACACAGACTAGCAACTCCAAAAATAACAATTACAATCATAATTGCAGCAAAACTGCTCATATATCATGTTCTGACTCTCAAGATAAGGGTCATTCTTAAATGCTACACTACTGACTGAAGCTTATTCTGGAAAGTCTCCTAGAATTGAAACTGTGTCTCACAACCAAAGTTGCCCCGGCCAACAAACATACAGAAAAGTGCACAGGAAACACTGGTCCATGTTACAACTGCCACAGTGACCGATCTGCAGCTCGGTGTAAAGTTCTCATATTCTATGAAAGCTGCCAAGACAAGTAGAGAGAATGAAGTTGCTCCACATTTCACACTCCAGTTAAAGGATTTGGTGAGAAATCCTGCTGATGTCTGTTACACAGGGAAGGTGGTAAAAATATCAGTAAATTGTGGTGTGAATCATCCGGATTTTCCCAAAAGGCCATATGGATTTGTTTATGACGCTCTAGCAGCCTGCGTTTTACACCCGTAATTATGCAAATAGTTGGGTAACCACCTGTCATCCATCGGTGGATCATTGCAGTGAGCATATGCCTGTGCTAAGCTTCCATCTGATACACCAGAGACATCTCTTAGCGGTGAAAGCGACGCATTCTAATCACGGCTTACGCTGTGCCGCAACTCGTGCGCGTTTAACACTGTGACAAGACTTGGGAGTTTTGAATGCTGCTGTGAGTGTTTGTTGTGACCGCCTGCAGGGTAACCACAAAGACAGTAATAATTATGTGACTGAATTCACAAAAGTAAATACGAAATCAACATGTCTTTGTTAGTGCCTTTGTACTCCAGACAGAAAATCACTCCTTTGCTTTCAATATTCTGCCAAACGCCAATCATTTCTAGAAGATTGTGGTCAAGGTTCTATGGAAGTGAACAATTCTTTTTTCTCTTTCAGTAATCAACATAGTTTAGGTTTTACAGTGCTTCCACATACAGTATAATGAAGTTGGCTGCATATGATTGTTTACTATACGTATGCAGCCTCAGGTAGAGCAGCCCAGTAGCTCGGAACTCAGGTCTACATTGGGCGATTCAGCAACTTACAATTCATGTCCAGTGCCAGTGGACATGCAGGAATTACAGATTATATGTAGCAGGGTGAAACGTTGGTGTGTAGATCTCAGGATGATGGCTGAATGTGCAGCATATTTTACTTTCACATCGGAGAATAGAGTGTTTTAGTTGCCTAACCCTAACTGTACATTATTTCCTTGCCATAGCCAATGTCTTTCAATAACTTTAAACATAGCATAATTACAGAAAACAAGAATTGGCACTGGATATAAAAACTTTTAACATGATCTGTGGATTTCAATATCGGCAATCTTCTTGATGATATCAACTAGTCCTCCAGCTGAAAAGTCAAAGCATGTTGGTTGTCCATGCCCTCTAGAATGATGCATAGAAGCATTTCCTAAACTGACGCCTCTGTCAATAGGACAACACGATTTTTCTTGGCCTTCAAAAACCTTTATTAATAAGTATTGTTATTATTCAGTAATTGAATGACACTTTCATTCTTAAGAGGACAGTCTCTGGGATACGGTTGGGTGCAGGAAAGCACTCGACTCATAGACTTTACAGCAGGGAAGCTTTCTACATCAGAGAAAGTGATTTCACTTCTTTCGTTACATTTCACAGCAGTTTAATGGTGATTAAACCATATTTGATGCATCGTGTAAATGCGTGATTTTGCTGGTCATTAACTTTAAGGTGCATGTCATAAAAACCCTTCTTATTGTTGCCAACTTCACTGCTGGGTCTGAAAACGTTTCAGTCTCACTTTCCAGGCTCCATATTTGGCCGATGCGGAAACTTTGTGCCATCATCCTGTTCTTGTCAAAGAGATCTGTTGTCAGTGAGTCTCACAGCACAGTGTCCTCCTTCCACTATGAGCAGGGGGACTCTGGCAGGGAGACTTCATATGCAAATACATCTAGAAACTTTTAAGAACTTTCTCAACAGCCAAGATGTAGAGTTAGGAGCTTCAAACTATTTTCTTCTAAGTAACTAGAGTTAATAAAACTTTGCTGCAACTCAAGTTCTCATGCAGTAGCAGGTACCTTGTTAAAAACACACACTTTCAAAGAAGCTTTCCCAACAATGTTAATATGATCTTCTTCTTTGCCAAACAACTCTGCACACAAAGACCATGCCAACACAACTCACCAGCAGCTTTCAATATATTCTGTCCTCTGCTACAAATGTGTTTCATTTCTTCTGACCGTTGTCTGTAGGCTTTCCTTAGAGGATGTTGGGAATTGAGTAAAGAAACCACAGCTAGCAGCCAGATGGCCAGTCATTGTGCGTTTAATCTTAAATTAGGTTGAGGATTCAATAATGGCATTTAATAGACCTTGCCCCCTCTCTGTAACTGCTGGTTCACATCCAGTTCAGGGCTCTAATGACGCTCACCTCAGACAGCGGGGGTAATTAACGTCCAGTATTATCGTACATGACACAAATACAGAAAGACAGGGTGAGTGAGAGTGTGATTCACAGAGACAGGGATAGTATGAGGAGGAAAACGATGATTAAATGGCAACAAGTAAGGGATTATAACATACAGATGCTTGGAGATTGGATGGATCTAAAAACTTCACATCAAATCCCCATATTGTGTTTTCTACATCAGAAGACTGTTTATTGAAGACTTTTAAATATAGTTTTGTCTTTCTGTGTATCTGTGTGGAGAGGAAGTTACACAAGACACTTGATGTGGATTAAAAGCCTTAGTTTATTTCCCAGAATACCTACGGGCTCAGCTCTTGCTGGACGCTCATCCGAGTCCTTAGAAACTATGACAACATTGATCCTGCATTATGCAACAAGATTGTTCCCAGATGCTCACAGAACAACATATCCATTGTGAGGGACAAACCATTTGTTTGTATCATTTGAAAACCATGCTTTCTCAACATTAACACCAGAATAACCAAATTAAAATCTTTAAAATAAAGAGAGTTGGAAAAGCCTGCAGCTGAATATGAAAATGCCTGTAAGTATTACATCATGTGTTGATACAGAGGAAAATGCAATTAAAGTCTACATATATAGACAGTAGACAAGGCAAGTCTCTACTCTGATCTCATCAGAGTGCTGCTGATCATGCCTTTCCTTACAGATTGAAAAACCTCACAAATTAACATATGCATGAGGGAGATATCAAAAGGATTTACTTTGTGTGAGACACTCCTCCGACCCTCTTAGCACTATGAATCTATGCTTACGCATCAACTAATAATGTCTGGCTGTTTGACGATGCAACTGGCATCTAAACATTGACAAGGATAGCATATTCCCATTTAGTGAGGCTTCTCTTCAATAAAATGCAGATTCATCACAGGTACAAATCCATGCAGGATAACATGATAAATAAAAGAGTTGTTAAGGAATGTGTGCTTGCATGTGTATACTCTGTTTAGAAGGTCACAATATGAAGAGTCCCCCCCCCCTCCCTGTTCTCCCTGACCAATTTTCCTCTACTTAATTTGTGATGGGATTATCCAGGCAACCAAGGGTTTGGTTGGTCCCACGTTTAATAACCAGCGCCACCACTTCAGACCGAGCCAGCCATCGATCCAGGCTGAAGAGGGAGCGAGACCATAGGGGGAGGCTGGCTAATAAGACGAGGCCCTAATCCAGCCCCTGTAGTGAGGGATTATGGCCAGGGCTCAGGGTCATAGAGATGTACACACACCACGATTCACTGCAGGGAGAGGTCAGACTCTCAAAGGGCTATTACCTTGTATTGCTTTGTCCTTTGTTTATCTTTCACACTCACCTTGTTTGGAGGAGAAAATATATTAGTTTTTGAATGAATGGCCATGGATAAAAGTACTCCTGTATGCGCACAGCACCAAAGTCAATATCAAGGTCATTTAGTTTGACGTAATGTAGATTTTACAAATCTTAGAAAATCGCTGTAAGTTCAATCAGCGCAAATCTGGAACTTTAGTGTGGGAGCAGCTACTAATGTTTACTATTATAATGGAACATGCAGCACAGTTTAAAATGGCTGGACCTATTTACTGCATTTCCATAATGTTTCACTGTTCGTCTACATGTCCAAACCATGTAAATGTGGTGCTAAAGTCTGTGAACAAAACATGACCCTATGACACCAATGACAGCCCAGTGAAAAGGGTGTGTAGGCCAATCAGGAAGGGGTTTGTGTTGTTGTTGTTAGAGATAACTGTCAATCATCTGTTGTCAAGTTCAACCTAAAAAAAGCTTGCTTCCATTTTAACCAGCAGCAAGAGGTCTTTTCACTGCCACAAAGAACCAGCATCAGCCATACTGAAAATAAATGAATTCATATGAAAATATAACCAATTTCTAACAGTCTTCGACTGTAAGTAATATGTGTCTCATGCCAAGTGACTCAGAAAAAAATATTAGGAAACGCCAAGATTTATCTCAGACAGGATGCTTTTCCTTTTTCTCAAAGAGGCATTTGAGGTTGTCTTGATATATGGCGTATTTATATATATATATATATATATATATATATAAATACTGATGACATGCTTAACATACACTTTTAATTTAGCCTCATGTTGAAAGTTGGCTGGGCGGGACAATGTCAGTGAGTCCAGAGGAGGGTTTTATACCTCGTTGCCTGAGATGAATCTACACAGACAACCCGGTGACAATATTTCCTGCAATTTCAAAGAAGTTGCATGTTGTGAAAATGTCAGAAACCTTTGACTCACACCACAAAAACTCACCTCTAAAAATTGATGTACTTCCTCATAGCCGTCTCTGTGGAGTAACAACCCACTCACTTCACTTTCCCACGTTTCCCACAAGTTGCTCTTACAACGCAGCAAAATCAACTTCCAACTTAGTGGTGAAAGAGATGGGGGTCAACCCTAATGTATTAGCTGTGGAGGTTTCCAATCACTGAAATGGCTTGAAGTAAAAGAGAAAGGGTCCTTGCTATACCTGGAGAGGAAGGAGTGGCCCGTCCCCCTGACTGGCTGCCAAGTCAAGGTAATGAAGTGAATGCCACCAGCATACTGATAAGGTTACACAGAGGACACAACAAGAGGGACTGTGTGTCTGTATATGTATTTGTTCTCTCATATATTCTTATGGTGACCCAATGACCTCACAGGGATGAAATCACTTGCAAAATCCTGTGAGTACACTCTGTCACTCATTTTAGATTTGTTAGGATTAAAAGCTGGTTTTAACATTGTTGTACGTTGATAAAGTCTGTTTAATTAGGTTATATGCCATTCCCTCCTAAACCCCCTCATAGCAACTGACTCAAACAATATACCGACTGTCCTTTGGCTAATGACCAAGCTTTCCCCCAAATCTTTCGCAAATCCAAATGGAAGTTATGCACCATTTTACAATACGCCCCTCCCACTGCTGTGCCCCCTTTTAACCAATTGGTATGAACATAATTACACATCTTCACATACTCAATTGACCTCCATCCCAAAATTCTGCCTCTTAGGGTGACATCTGTGGCTATACGATTGCTCAACATTTTTGGAACCTTTCTCGTCTTTCTTAAAACTGTGTCCAGCACAGAAGGAATTAAACCAAGAATGGTGGAAACTAACACTTTTAACACTGTGTAAGAAAAATCAGGTCTTAGAGAACTTCTGTCTAGACTCAACACTTTTTTACTGACATTTATCATAGAGGGAGAAAGACGCTGTCGAACAGTGCTTGCATCCTTCTTCCACATGCAACTTCTGCAATTATTCAGAATTTAGCGTTGAAATGCTTCTTACTTTTCTTTAGTGGAACACAATTTCCTCCAATATCACTGATTTCACTGACACCTACAAGGAACAAAGGAAAGCCTGCTGTCTTGAGGATGTCAAAATATTGAGGAAACCTAAACAAAGTCACACTGGGCTTGGAACTGCTCCTTCAAAACTCTGAGGTTTGAAACTTTCAACTGGTGTTGCAGTAGGTAAGTGTCACCAGCTGTCAAATAAAATAAAAGAACACCTGCTATGACATCACCAATCTGGGTGTGGCCACAAGTGCATCATGCTGGCGAGCTCAACACAAAGGGCAGAGCGACAGCAATTTTTTTTATCTTGCGTGTGTGGATTCACCTTTTAATCAGAATATATGAGGCGGGTTTAGGGAAAGTACATGCACAAATATATTACAGTTTATTTCCTGCAGTGTTCTGAATGATACAGGTGGAATTTGATAATGTGGGTTAGAGGTTACGGAATAATTGAAATGCGGTCTTTACTAGTATTTAAATGTGTGCAGTATAGTTAGAATATAAGCACTATCAGCTGACCAGATATGAATGCTGTCTGGTCTGTGAACAGGGTATTTTCCCTTGTGGCCTTCTGGCCCAGGCGTACGTCCAGTTCATGCTTTCACATCGAACTGATTTAAATATAAATGCCAAGCGGCCATGCCTTCATGAAATGTCTAAAAGCTATTTTTTTCCTGGGATACTTTGAATACTTCAAGCCACAGCCAGTTCACTGTCTGAATAAATTATGGCACTGAGCCATTTTAACTCTCTTCTCCAACCACTGACTACATATTGATGGCCCTTGTGTGTGGCGAGGGGGGATTTCTACTGAATACACCCTGACTTGAATCATCCACAGGGGGACAAAAAGTTCCTATTTGGTGGGAGCATACCGTTCTGGAGTGGTGGGAACCAGCACTGCTGAGAAGCAGATGAAATATGTAGAAGACTTAAAAAGGATGTTGGTCAACCAAAGTCCAAACAGGGTCGACAACACCACTCAGCGTGCTTCTGTGAAGTGTTTAGCAAACTCTAATCTGATGTACTGTCAGAGACGAGACGAGACAAAGTTTGAATAAATGTCAACTGTTGAACTTTACCAAGAGTGGCAGATACAATCCAATAGATGGATGGATGGAAAAGCACTTTAAAGAAAAGGGTCAATTAAGAAAACAAAACTCGTACTAGGATTTAGAGCTAAGTGCCCAACTGTCCATACATTGCGTGTGTGTCTGTACATGTGCATCTATGCATATGTATACATTTGAATGCAGACTTGAATATGTTTGGCCTTTCATGCACATGTACATGTGCGCATACAAATCCATATTTGACACATTTGTGTGTTGTTTGTCGTTTTTCTGAATAAATCCTTTAAAGCATATTGTGTTTTTCTGACAGAGACATGTGACTGGCAGCCACCCTCTTTCATTTTCATTTTACACCAAAAACTCAGAGACCAAATCAGTCAATAAGTAAATATCTGCAGACCATAATAAAATAAACCATAATAAAATGCTTAAGATTGAATAAACACATCATTCATGGCTTACGGTATAAAGAAAATGCAATAATATCTTGCTTCTTTGTCAACTTTCTATTTACCAACACACCAGCTGGTTCATGCACAAAATGACCTGTTTGTAGAGAAATCATAATAAACGTCTGTCCTCCATTCTGTTTACAGATTCTAAGAGTATGTTATTCACACAGCAGCCTCCTCTCACTAACATATCACTTGACTGGCTGTGTACCCATTACAGCAAAGAATCTCCACCTCTTTTGGTCGTTAATACCGCTGATAAATCTCTGTGCGAGGACTATATATCAGCTCTAGTATATATCACAGAACTGTTTGAGACAAAGCTTCTTCAGTTTCAGTGATCCCTTCAATCACATTCGGTTTACTTGACATGGAATGTCCTTTTATCCTCTTACCATGTTGATACTGAACATTTTATGTTCTTTTAACTTTTGGGATCACTTTGGCTGTATATATCATATTGCATACATGTTGGGAACATTTCAACCTCAGCTCATATGATATATCTTTAATACACAGAAAGCTAAACTGTCACATATTCTGTACCATTAAAACCCATTAAAACTATTTGCTTCATTCATTACAGCATACAATCATGCATCCAATGTTTTCAGGCTCTCATTCTGTGGTCCTGGATGAGTTTTTGTAATTTTTACTATTTTTCAGATCATATTTAAAACTGCCATAGAAAAATACTAAATATCAAGTAAATGGAAAATTTATATATTTTTTTTAATTTAAAAAAACAGTGGCATCATGTAAACAAACTAAAGGGTTAAAATCCTGAAAAATGTGGTAGTTCATACGAGGACTAATGTTGACTGAAAAATGTAACCCTGTGAATGTTGGAAATAATATAATATACAGTATTTCTATGGCAATGTTTGACATGGAACATACTGTCCTAAATGTGGTCTGAGTAAAAAAATAGTTTTAAACTTTTTATCAGTTGCATGAGGGTTAAATAACTAAACAAAATATACCCGAGAAGTTCTACTCAAGACAAACGTCATACATCAATCAAATCAGTTTGTGTTGTTGGGTATGATATCCCATCACAGTCTCTGAGTCAACCGCAAGCCGGAGAGCTGTATTCCCACACGGCTGCTGAGTCAACCATCCTGTTTTCATTTTGACCAAGAAATAGAGAGAGACGGAGACTGATTCTCTTCACCTGACAGAAAGACAATGCCGACTATTTACTTGCGAGAGACAGGAGAGGATGTCAGCCTTCCTCAGGTCCTCGGAGATGAGGCCTCCAGCAGCAGACACATAGACACTTCAACAACAATAACGCAGATGTGTGTGTGGATGTGTACGTGCTGCTCCTAGACGGTTTCCCCAGACAATGACGATCTCCGAGAGGAGGAGAGGTGTGGAGTTTACTCCCCAAATCAAACCTGACTCATCTAGGTCAAGACTCTACTCACACTAAGAACCCAGGGAGTAACACAGCTAGTGTCGTAGCTAGTGTTGCGCATGCGTGCATATGTGTTAGCGCACACAAATACAAAAACATGCACGTGAGTATGGATCACCTTTATGTGCAGTTTTATTTGACTGTTGGACAGTTAATGAATATTTGGGATCAGGTGTTAAGGCTTGATCTCACCACAAGGGAAGTTCCCCAATAAGCTTTGGAAATATTAAGCTAATTTAATGATATTCTGATTGATTTCCCTGCTATATATACATCCAATACAAATGACATTTTCCACATTGTTCCCATTTACTGCCTTTTGCAATCGTAGCCCAATAAATTATTCTTAGTTTTCTACTTCACAATTCCTTATCCATTCCCCCAAAATAAAACAATCTAATGAAAATCGCCTAACAAAATGGGATCAGCAGCCGCATTACAACACTCCAACTCCATCCCGACTTAGACCAGACTCATGGAGACTGCCCTCTATAGTGAGGCCTCTGGGGAGTTGCTAATCAGCAAACCAAACAACCCTCAGTCGGCCCAGAATCAGGAGGCAGCAGCACCTTCCATGTAAACACCATTTTGTGTGTTTCTCCATTACGGTCAGTCTGGAGGTACAGGCTCTCAGAGAAAAGGGGCTATAAATCTCACTCAGCCTGATATGTGGCCAAGTCGCTCATGATTAAAAACACCACTCTGAAAATATCCTGAGCCAGCCAGGAGTGGTAGAAGACAGAGGCACAGCCAAAGCGACCAAATACATCTTATAATTCAGGTTGGTTGGCCAAACAATGTGTGACTTCCGCAATAAATGTCAAAAACACCGACAATGCTGAGATAAATAAAGACTTCTCCTAACCCAAACATCTGTTCGCCCCTGAAATGCAATTTCAGTAAGGGGAGATTACTTCAGTCAACTTCAGGGTGTCAGTCTGTAAAATCTGCAGTGAAACCAGACCTGCTCAGGCTCACACAGCTTTAAATAGCTGCTGAGCCACACTAAACAATTGTATTTATATGGCTTCCATTGGTGATCCTCCATTTCTCTTTTGAACACTACCTGAACAGTTGAAAACTGAACACAACAGGCACAACACATTGCCCATCTGTAGCTAAAATACATATTTCACACATACGGGACCGACATCAACACAGCAGAGCCAGAGATGTCAACTTGTACACCACACATTCTTCTTATTTTGTCAAATCCTAGGTCCTACACTACCCACAATGCTACTCAGCCATCAACTACTAAGTTGTTAATTTATATAAGCCTCTAGTGTGCCACTGTGACTTTGCAGAAGAGCTGCTGGATCTTTCATGACACAAAGAGTTTTCTTCTCATATCTCTAAAGAAGCCCAAATTGTCACAGATTTAATTGTCACAGCCAATGTGTGAGCAGAAACTGGAGGCTGATGAGTGAGTGAATGAATTTCAGTTTCTGGCAGGTCAGACAGCATCTGAAGCATGGAGTTCGTTCCGCTGCAGTTTCCAGACAGCACGTACACAAAATCCATATTGCCAACATTTCAGCCACAGGAATGTCTTCCTCTGCTCGGAACACAAACATTCTCACTTCAGCTGCTCTTTTCAGAAAAGATGACAAATGCAAACTTCTCCCAGACGCGCTAACTTTTTTTTCTGGACCCTTTGATGATTTATTGGGAAAAACAGAGAGTTATTTGGTGTGCGAGATGAGAGGAGTGCTGCTGGAGGAGTGATATGGGTGCTGGTGTGAGGCCCGTTCTGTTCAATGGACGGAGACATTTCTGGTTAAAAGCTTCCTGCTGGGAGCCGACACTGAGTGCATATGCTAATCTCAAAAAAGCTCACCCACACATAAATCCATTTCAGATCGTGTGCACGCACACAACATCACGTATGAGGTCAGAGCGGTTTACACGCAACAAGTCAAAGCGTATCAGAGCGGCGTTCTTTCTTTAATGCAGAGCAGAGCGACAAAGGCAAAAACAGAGAAAAAGGAGTCCGCTCTGCTCAGTACAATGGGAGGAACTTTTATTATGACTGCTTGAGAAGTGAATACAAGATCCTGAGGAACAGATGGTATTGTGATGTTCATACTCCCTGTTTTGGATATGCATCACTCTGATCTGTCGCACAGTATTATAAAAGCACATGAGGTTTTCATACAGATTTGAGGCAGGGGATGATGAGAGGGAAGCAGGGGTGTAGAAACATCAAGCTTTTTTCTCTGTAGGTATGTAAATCACCCACTGACAGCAATGACCTGAACATTTGGGCAATAAGGTGGCGTAGTGTGTACGGAGAAAAAACATCATCAGTCTCGCCGGTAGTTGCTGTTAATGACTCCTAAAATAATGCGTGGATAGTTGGAGGAAATTGTGCTTTTATGGGAATTTTAAAAGAGTCACATGGTGTCTGAGAGGTTGAAGTTGATATGTGTGGCACTTAAACATCAATAAATCATTATTACAGTCACTCTACACTACTTTTTACATCATATGGCACTAGGTCGGATTTCACAGAGAATCAACTGGATCGTGTCAGGGCACCAAAAAGAGATTGCTTCGCATCTGTCAACAGGAAAAAGGTGATGGTCTTTCAGTGCAAGCATGGCTACAGTTTCTTGCATTTGTGGATGGAGACAGTCAGAGGTCTCAACCGAGGTCTAAAGTTGCTTACAGCGATGGCACGACATGACCCCACAGTATTTCATAGAATGATGAAATATGCAAGTAATACTTCAGCAATTGCACAGCGCTTGAAGTACTAAAACCGTGATCATTGGGCTGAAAAGCATGAAGCGAAAACTTTTTTCCGTCAGAGTTTGCAGTTTTCTGGACACACACATATTTCCATTTACAAAAGTTGAAGAATGCATAAGACTCACTCTTACTTGTTCCATCATGTAGAGATGGATTTAATTTCACGACATATTCAGTTATATAGGCCAAGTTTATACATTGTTGTAACTGTTGTAAGCAGTGATCCCATCACATGTAAACTAACAGTAAGCTTAGTACTTGTTTGACTGGTCAGAGACTGTGGATTGTGGGAATACAAGGTCCTAGATGAGATAAAAAGCACTTTGAGTAAATTCAGCAAAGATTGTGAATTTGACTAAATGTTAATTGATACATCATGTCTCATGATCTTTAAACCAAGTTCTGCCTTAACATAACAATATGGAGGTTACTAATGCCAAAGTTGTACAAGAATATACTGTATTGCAAGATCAAATATTTTGTAGTGAAACAAATGAAATGTTGTCAGTGAACAGTTTAGTGATTCATTATAGACCGATCTTGCCAGATATGTTAATTGAAAACATTTCCTAACAATGTTAATAGAAAATGCAATCACTGCAGCGTTATGTCTAGTCCTAAATATATTTGGTGTTGCAGATTAGTTGTGTACAGACTTGGAGACAGAGAGAGATAAGTAAACAGAACTGAAAGAGCTGCCCCATAGTTCATAACAAATTTACCACCCTGACTAATTTAAAAATGTAACTAAATCCTATTCACATTTTTTTTTACAAATATTTCCTGACAGGACACCCTATTTTCACTAAAAGCTTTCTAAAAGGCTTCATCTCATTTCTTACACAACTGGAGCTGTTTGGCAAAGGCAGCTCTGATATCAGCTTCAAGGCACAGAGAAGACAGTCGGCAAGCAACTACTGTCTAAATGAAGAACCATTCAGCAAGCAAGGTTGTTGTTTGCTGAAACATTGATCATGTCATCATCCTACACTAAAAAGAGGGGGCACCCAGATTTGGACTGGGGACATCTTGGTCGGCAGTCAAATGCTCGACCACTCAACTACACTGTTCCCAAGCCTCGCTATTGGGAGATACTATGAGTCAAATTTGCAGTTCAAAGTTGGACGAAAATTCAGCCCCTCTTTTAAAACTGCATCTACTCTGCTAGAATAAGACAGTAAAACCCAAAGCAGCTCCAGTGTGTTATACTGTAGCTGACTAAGAGCTGACATGTCCATGAAAATAGAAGACTTCTCTTACTGAGATCAATAAAGAGTATTACTGTTAATACAAATGTGATTAAATGTCAAAAATAAACATCTGCAACTCATAAGAGAAAATGCAAACTACGTCTCACACAAGATTTGGTTATTAGGGAGTTTTTCTGCAGTGGGGGGAGTTAACAATGTTTCTTCTTTTTCATCAATGTGTTTCTGCTGCTTCGTGTGAAAACATTTCAGCACATATTAATCATTTATAATTTAAATCTATGCCAAAAGATAGGGAGCAGCTTGTTCCTCCTATCCAAACATTCCAGACGCAGTGCTTCAGTCCAATACACCAACATGTGGTTTCTAAATGTTTGCATGGGTAGCATGAAGGAAGTCCGCAGGGTAGTCACTGCACATTGTCAAATTAATTTGCCCTTAATGCTCAAATGGCTGGCAGAAACCATTCCATGAGGAGGGGAAAAAAAAACAATAAATCAAGCAGAGCAGGCAAAACTGTTTTGCTTTGATCAAAGCCATGATTGTGAGCCAAAGTAAGTACTCTGAAAGTGATCATGTTTGTGGGAAGATGGGAATGCGGTAGGGGAGTGTTCTGGGATTTCCACAGTGCTTTGGGGTGGATTGTATCTTGGTGGATCTGATGAAAAGCAGGAGGAGGGGATGTAGAGGAAGGCAGACTTTCTGAAGCTGTGGCCAAGATGATGCATCTCTCTTTCTCACGAGCAAGCTAGGACCAGTTAGATCATTATTCATGAACACTTCGCAAACATTAATTGTGTTGCCTTACTTCCTAATGCCATGGGCTTGTACTGCTTTGTTTGTCGCTTCGTGAGTATTTCTAAGTGTTTTAATGTGCAGCAGAAATAATAAAGTGTGGGGTTTTTTTTAAGTAACACACCCCAGAAGTGAGATTTTTTTTAAAACTGATACCAGTGTAAATCAACTTTTAATTACTGTCCAAAATTCTTGATATTTGAGAAATGATTTGTTGTGGATACATCTCTACATACAAACCAACAGAATTAGCTTTCCTTTAATAATTTTAGGATATGAGTTGCATTTAATGACTGCATGAGTAGTGTGTTAATGTGTATGTGCTCATCTGTGAACAGGCACACCTTTAATAACGAAAACAATTAGCCCGGACTGTCTGTATGCAGGCACACAACAATGCTCCCCTGTCGTCTGCCTGTATGCATTAGCATGCGTGACTAAATACGTGTCTGCCTGCAGTTTTTGTGTGTGAACATATGCGTGTTTGTGGCTGCCTACATGTGCCCGCACATGCCTCTGAGTGCCTCCCTCTACGTGTGCTTTGAAGCAGACAAAGTTCACAGGTGACCTCCCTGTGGAAGACAATGAAACGGATCGGTGTAGGGGCGAGAGAGGGCGGGGGCCTCTTACGCAGAGGGCTAATGAAGTGGGCGGAGGAGTCGTGAGGTTGTTTGCAGATCCACTGGGATGAAGAGCCTGGAGACAAAGGGATGCTAAACACCAGTGGGCCTTTGTGGACTTAACATGCTGAGACCAGGAGGCATTGCCCTTGGCTAGTCTGACCTGCTTTTGACCTGTCACACACAATGTAAATGTACCACACAGGTTCTCAGTGAGGGGGGACATAAAGACCCAGTTTGAGTTAATCATCGCTGTACATTTATAGTTAAATCACTTATGAAAAACATTCTAAACTCGAATCGACAGGAAAACATCAGTAATTATGCTTTTTATCCTGAGATATAATCTATATAATTGTTCCAGTGATGTGTTTTTAGATAGCCAAAACTCTTTCTCCATTTTGTATAATTGCACTTTTTGTTCGACTATTCCCCATTTTGGTTTCCCTAAAGACATATTTTGTAAGTTCACTACACATATAAGTGGGAGTACCGATATCCAGTGAGTTACATGAATAGAAAAAATAATTACTATTTACAAGCAAAATAATTTGGGGAAGTGAAAAGGGAAGAGAAATATAAGATCAGTGTAATGATTTTGAGTTTGCAGACAGAGACAGGCAGAGAGTAAATCAATTTGTTCATTAATGACAGAGGGGAGGACTATTGAAGACCTCAAGCTCTCATTTAGTTTATCAAATTAATTTAAGGCTCTGCTTGTGTCCTGGCAAAATAAAGATTATATTTATAGTCTCCATTACTGAGAAAAAGATATTCAGAACTGTTTCCTAGTCTTTGTGAAAAAGCAAGACAAGGAAAGGTCAGATGACTCTGTCAAGTCTGCAATCAAATTTCCTGCTAACACTTCCTGTCTCTGCAAAGTCTCAGCCCCAGGACAGTCGCTCAGTGCAGTGCCACTGTGACAAGAATTTATCTCAACACTACATAAATATTTAAGCATTAT
>CAEMYA010000004.1:1984719-2071784 GCA_903131615.1 Diplodus sargus
AAAAAAAAAAAAAAAAAGGCTGAAAGAATACTCCATACACTATCAGCGCCTGTGAAAGCTAATGTCTTAATTGAGCAATTTTGTCTTTAAGAAGAGTTAATTCACTATGTACACTTACGTTGTGTGTTGTCAGAGTGACTGTGCATCTTCTTTTCCATAGTGACTTTTATATGGCCTTGGCTGGTGGCAGGGAGCCTCCTCAGTGGCAGACCACTAAGCCAGATTGATTAAATGAAGGCCTTCCTCTCCGAAGGTGTCCACACTCCCCCACCCCACAGGCAATCTCTCTAATGGCCTCCCAGCAACCCTGTCACTGAAAAGCTTCAAGGACCAAGGGAGCAGAGATTCCAGGACCATAAGACCAAGTCAGTGAGGGTAGTGACAAATTGTTCCCACATCGGTGTTGTATAGAGTTAGAAGCGCCAGGAAGCCAGTTTGTCTTGGCGGGGGTTGAAATTTGTGAAAATGGTAACAGTATAAATGGCAAAATGACAAGTTATCTGTAGATATTTTAGTTTTATCTGGACATTGGCAGGGGGTCAATCATGAAAGTATCATTACAATCACTGTGATTTTCTGTTTCTTTTAAAGCCACTCCACATCAATGTCAGTCTTCTTTTAACCTCTGTCAATAGCACTTAAGCTGCTACCATTTCCTGATTGTGGATTGTGCAATTGCTATTGAGCCACTAAAAGAAAAAAAGAATAAAAATCCCACAGTGAAGAGCAATCCCATGAAAGTAGCAATCTATAAAGTAAGTTGAAGGAAGACACCCTCAATGTTAGAGGTGATGCCCAAAACAGGATTTCTGTGATCCTTTCACAAATTTAAGTGTGTGTTGTGATGTAATTCACACTGATTCTTGGGACTGTTCTTTGGGCTGTAAATGTGTGGTATCGCTAACATCTTCACAGCCTTGCTTCAATTCTGTAGATAAAATGATGCTTTAGACACAATGGATATTGGCTTGAGCTGCCAATACAGCCTGTCAAAACTGCTTGTTGGATGGTTGAATAGCTTTGAAAAATCCCTCATCCCAAACCTCTTCAAGATCGGATTAGCAACCCTGTACATCATATATTTCTGTAATTTAAAAAATAAACTGTTTGAGCTTATCTCTCTAGCTCTCTTTTAATTCTTTGGGAGCAGCACCATCCCCATTTAAGCTATACCTTCCAGTGTGGCCGTTTGAAACAACTAAACTTTCCTTTTATTTTTCTTTTGTTTCCGACATGATGAGACAAGACGTACAAGAACTACTAGTTTCTGAGCATAACTTGACCCTTAGCCACTGTCCACCAACTCCAATAGCCTCTGAACACTGATCGTATCCTCGTGACCTCAGCGATGTGTGCACTGTGTACTGTGCTCTGTAACTTGGATAATCAAAATTTAGTTAAATAACCACATAAAAAATGTGGAGTCTTCTCCTTCCGTTATTCTTAAGTTTTCTTTTTATCCACAGGTGGAAGAAATATATTAAAAGCTATCATTATTGGACTTCACATGGCAGTACTGACCTCTCATATTTTAGCCTTGAAGAGGCAGTAAAACACAAGGACTTGCTGCACCATTCATTTTACGCAGGCACCTATGTCCATAAACATAGGAAAACTTTGACAAATGGCAACCTGACTGCCAGTAATACAAAGTCAGCTCTGGGTCAAATAGAGGGACCCCTGTTCTTTGAGAAAACGAGAACATCCAATTTTGGAGGTACAAGCGTCATCGAGATCCAGTGTTAATTTAAAGTTTCAGACATTTTCTCTTACTTCTGAAAGACTTGAATTTAGTGGTGAGTAGAGGCAGCGGCAGCTCCGGCGTCCGTATAATTACGGGAAAATTACATTCATTATTGTAATTTACATCTCATCTCCAATCCAATTATTAGCAGTTTGACCTGCACAGCACATGTTAGCATGAAAATCTAAAATGGGCTCCCAAGACGGAGGCAAAGGAGCAGTGGAGGACAGAAAGAAAAGCGAGAGGGAGAGTTTGGGACTTTGGGAGTTGTAGGAGGGGAAAAAACAATCAATATGGCTCTAAAAGATGATGATTTTAAATAGCCATAATTCTCTGCCTCAGAGCACAGCTGCCAAGGGCGCCGCTGCAACACTTTGATGTCTGATATGCAATATTGCTGCCAGTAATTTGCTCATCTGCATCTCTAGAGGGACTATCGCCTGTCTGTCTTGTTCATCCGCCTGACCGTGTATACGTGTTGCCAGTCAGTCAGTCTGTCTGTCTGTCTGTCCGGCTGTCTCGCCACCACTTTAAACTCTATTTCACTACACACGTATACAACTTTTGAAGTACTTTTGAAGTGGAAATTGAGCTTGTAAGTGGGCAAAAGTCTGTGTGCATTAAACATAGTCTCCAAGGAAAAAATAACAATGCAATCTCACTTTTATTTTGTTGGTAATACCACACTTATACAAACTAGCACATAACAAAGCATATCATTGTCATAGGTCCAGCCCTCTGTCTCTTTTTCCTACCTATCTTCTTCACTGTCATTATCTCTGAAAAACAGCTATACATATGTTATGAAAGATTCAGTGTGTAGGAAGCAATCAGTTCGTCTGTTTTGCTGCAATCTCGGCATTGTATTCCTTGAATACAAAGCGTACAATTTACAGAGCATGCAGGGGACAGGCTCAGAAATGTGTGTGTGTGTGTGTGTGTGTGTGTGTTTGTGGGTGGGACAGGGCCACTGTGAAAAAATTCAAGGCTGAATATGAGCTAAAGATCAAACAATTCTTTCATTTTTAATTCATTACTTTAATACTTACTGGTATTTGCGTGAATCAGATTAGAAGTCAGGATCATCTATACAACTGGAAATTGGATCAATTTCAATAAAATGATCCCCACTCAATGCCTTCATGATGAACCTCTGTATGAAGTACAGTTCCAATTAATTGATTAGTTGATAACTATTATATACATGTTTTAATTATGAACTATCTAGATAAATGATTAATTGGTTTGAGTAATGTTATAAGACAAAAAGTCAACATTTTCTGATTTCAGCTCCTTAAAGGTGTAACTTCTCAAATATGGCCAGATTTTAAGGATGCTCCAAAAACACAGGGGGCGACATATCACCAGAGTAACCGACAGCTGCTGCTCTTTGCTAGCTATCCTTGGCTGTAGGAACCTACCGTTATTAATAGCACAGGGCTCAATTAGCTGTAGAGCCAGCGGCCCTCGAGTTTGTCTGGACCAGGACCTCAGATCACAAGGGGAGTCACTACAGGCAACAGGCTAAGCACAACTGGATTTGGCAGTCTGAGTAGGAACATGGCTGGACAACCTCCAAGGCCAAGGTTGTCCAGACGGAAACGCTCTTTTGCAATTGTATGTATTGCATTGTTTTGGCCGACCGCCCACACGGATCCTGAAAACGCTGCGCCTGAAAACGCACGTTTTTTGATACCGGGTCGCAAATATTCTTGAAACGATGCCGAGGAAGATAGAGAAAAAAAGATTGTTTTCGCCCATCTGGACGGCCCCTTAGGTCAGTTTGACAACAGGGAGTCCAGTACAGAGGCCATACAGCGGCTCTGACCAAGACTGTGACTTCAGGGACTACAAGACATAGCAGGTGAGGACAGGAGGGAACCGGTGAGACCTTACAAGGTGAGTATTTAATAATGTCTTTCTCAGTGAACTGAGGATTTATTTCAAACCAGAACCAGAGGGAAAATTGAGAACATAATTGCCAGGTTAACAATGAAAATTAGTGCAGCCCTAGCATGAATTGGCTGTGGAGGGAAACAGGACGGTATCCATAAGTGAGCTCGCCACCCTCCACTATGAACACACATCCATCACCATGGACACTGATAAAAGCCTTGCTTGTTCACCTGTTAAGTGACTATAGCTAATGTAGTTTCACTAAATGCATAACAACTCACAACAATGATGCACTATACAATAGATGGTACCATCTTATTTAGCTGATGACAAAAAGTAATACAAAAAAATATCATATTGCAATTATGTTGGCAGTTATGTTATTACAATTCAAAAGACAATTAAAATCATGACAATGTGACATTTGTTGGGGTCGGCACCAAACAAACATGTTTTCTGGAGAACACGATTTGTAGGCCAAGGTGTCTCTACCTCACTGCAGGACTTCTTTATAATGTTGTATAATTGCTGTTTTGTTACACATTTTACCTTTATCAAAAGACTGCGGCTTGTGTGGTTTGGATATTGCACTCTTAATGCCATATGACCATTTTGATACAGTTTTGATTTATTGTGCAGCCCTACTGAGCACCATGACTTCTCCTTAGTGATATACTTGCCGTTTGAAGGTTTTATCATCCACTGTCACAGCAGACAAACTAGTTTGAGACAGCCCTTAAAAAAGGTGAACCTGCCTTGCTAACACACACTCAGAGGCCCCCTGCGGGGGTGGAGCCATACTTGTGTGAGCAATGAAAGATGCCAACATTTCTCAAACCTGGTCAATGTTTCAAATGAAGGTGAGTTTGAAGCGAGTCGACAGCAAGTCAGATAGCTTCAAACCAACCTGCCTCTCACACTGAGCTACTGGTTGACTTTCAGATTGCCATTCAAAGAGTCTCCACAGTCAGGTTGAGGGAAGCGCTTTAATGTCAGGGCATGGGGAGAAAAGTCTATAGTTCATTCATGTGCATGTGTGGTATATAATGTCTTAGATGTCCTTTAAAGTTTAGGTCAGCTGTGCATCAGCTTGCTGGCTCCACTTCATGGGACATGAACATGTGGACATGAGCAACATCTGAGTCACCGACGTTGGGTTGTGTGTGCCGTCTGTGAGTGTGTGCATGTCCATCTTGCTCTGGCATGTGTGCTCCTGCTCATGCGTGTCTGAGTATCCAGCTGTGTCTCAATTTCTTCCGTTGTCTCAGTTTCTTCCTGTCTGCCTAAGTCAGTACGCTGCCATTCCCCTGGACACACTGTACAGTCTTGACAGACACTCGAGTCCACACAACACACCTAACGCATATCAAGTAAAACAGCCAATGGCCACAGGAGAAAAACTTTACTTTGATGCCTTTTGGTGTTGTTTCAGTCAGGTTCCCACTGTACAGGTACAAGTTGGTCTTCATACCATTTTAACACACAAAAAGAAAACTGAATATGTGCAGTAATTTCATTGTGCTCAGCTTCCTGTTATTTTCCGATGTCAGCTTTCATGTGCCTGACCCTTTAAAGCCTTGAATTTTGAATTTCTGCTGGTGTCATAGAGTATCTGTTCTGTTCTTAAGAAAGCACATTGCGGGCTTTGAGGTGCTAACCATGCTGATGCTAATCTTCCACTTTTTTGCTTGTTATGATGTGCCATTCACAATGTCGACTGCTTTTGCTAGAAGGTAAGAAATGAACTTAACTTCAAGTGATAAGCCTGATATCCCAATGAAGTTCTAAGTAAGTTGTTGTTGTTGTTGTTGTTGTTTATTTATTTGTTTGCCATAATCATGTATTGATAGAACAACAATAGCTTTGTGTTAAAGTCATGGTGGTGAACTATGTGTGTAATAATGTTACTACTGATGATAATGTTAATATGGCACTCACTGGACAGCAGAGCGGTTGGCGTGACCTCGATCTCACTGTTGGTCTGGTAGGGCTGGAAGGCCGATGCCGAACTCGCGTCACTGGTGAAGGGTTCTGGACTCTGTGTACCTGAGCTGGCGCTGGTACCGTCGCCTCCATTGTGAGGATCCTGCTCTTCATACACTGCCACCAGCTTGAGAGAGAGAGGGAAAAACATGTAATTGTGTATTAGTGTGAGCTTTGGGGGGTGAGGAGATATGCAATTTTGCTAGTATCTAGTAAATATGGGTTTGTATGTCTAACTTTAATGGAAGTGCAGACATATGTACTGTGTGTGTCTATACACACACACACACACATACTGTTTGTGTGCTTTGTAATTTTGCATTTAGGTTATCTACCTCAGCCCAAATCACTCAATCATGGTGCTGGTCTTTCTACAACACACTCATTCTGTGTCTGTCTCTCTAACACTCTAATCTTGCAACATCTGCATGTAGCGCAGGGTGTTTTGGGTTGCCAGGTTTGGCTCCGACCTCGAGCAGCTGCTCCATTCCCACAAAGGTGATACATTGCCACGTTCCCCAGGCCAGATAGGGAGAACCCCCCCAGCATCCCGTAATCACCAGAGTCTACCACACACTGCTCATCACTCCAGCCAATATGCCCACCTAACAAGAGAGCGAGAGACAGCAGCCAAGATTACGGTGTGAGAGAAACACTAGACTCTGTTTCCTCTTTCACCGGGATAAAGAAAATTTGATCAACCAATGGTGATTGACTACATACGAGTCGAGGCTCATTTTTAGGCTCCTGCACTGAGTCATGGAGAGAGAGAAAGCACCGAATGCATACAACCTGTGGTGGTGAAGTGGAGGCAGCAGAGCAAAGCGCTTGTTTTATTTTCCCGCATAACCTGCTACTAAACCTCTCACAAGAAGATTAACCTCTTATTCCATCCATACAGAGCAATCATGCAGCTGCGGCCTGATACACACCATGCTATACAGAACAATAGTATGTATATAACAGACTTGAGATGAGTTCCTTTTCATGTCTTTGTGCTTCCTGCAAATCTATGTAATGGAGGGCCATGGATGTAGAGAGAGCAGCCAACAAAGAAAGCATTAGTCGCCGCTGGGAGCAAACAGCTTTCCGTGTATCCCGCATCCTATTTGTCTGAAGGTAAAAATAGCACAAGTGTTTTTCCATGTATTTGCTGTTTTTCATCACCCCGACGCAGGGAAATCTGCATATAAACAAGTTTAGAAGCCCCTGCTTCTCTTTCTGATTCAATTCATATGCAGAGGGCGACGCTTATGTGTGTATGCGTTTGTGTGTCTGCGTCTGAATTTATGCCTTTCTGTGAGTATGCCCATGTGGTTTAGTGTTGGCGTAATTCACAGCGACATCTCTCACGCTGGCTTTGCACAATTATAGCAGACTGCATTTTTTTTTTTTTTTCCCCGAGATGTTTCCTTGCATCACGATGCCGTCTCCGAGACATACTCTATCACTGAAGGCGTCACCCATTTCACTCTAATCACGTTCCATTCCGATCTCGAAATTACATTCCTCAGGTTGTGAGGGTTTATCGCAAATTTGCTCAGCACACCAGAGAGGCAATCACAGAGGAGAGAGATCTGGTACTAGAAAATAAGAAGGCCTTAATATTAGCAATCAGTCGGTTTGAAGAGGTGATTTGCTGAAGGTTTGCTTATTGGTAAATGTGTAAATTCACATGTGTTAAGCCTTGAAATGATACTTTGCTTTTGTGTTTAAGGGCAAACAGTTAATGGGCAATCTGAGTGTTAAAACCGATTATGTTTCCTTGAGGCAAGATAACTAATCTGCCCCGTTTTTATATCTTACACTTTGATGTCTCGTCTCTTTACAAGATGTTGAAACTGAATTCAGGAAATGCAGAAGAAAATTGTGCTGGAAAGATGAAATTGATGATGTTTCGTTAAAAGTTTTGTCAGCATAACTATGAAAGAAACAGCTATGTGATGATGGCGGGGCGGCTGTGAACGCAGACTAGAGTGAAGGGCTGTCCCAAGAGGTATTTACACTGCCCCAGAGCATGTACAAGCCAATGAATCATTAGTGACAAAGTAATCAGGCCTCCCATTCATATGTTGCTGGGAGTATTTAGCGGCCCGACAAGCTCTGCCTGCCAGCTGCCCATTTAGAGAAGTGGTGAATACTGTTGTTGGTGTCTCGACGAGGCGTGATTCATTTTTAAATACATTCCAAATCCCTCTAATTAGGTCCACTTTGCTATGCCTTGCATCCTTTCAGCAGACACTCCAGACCACTCTGTGGGTATCTGACATATCCAGCTAAACTCATCTACACACCCTCCGTTCCATAATCAAATGGGCCTGCATTTATCCTGCATTCAATATTTATGGGCTCTTGAAAGTGCTTGTTTGTCCTCTAAACCCAAAGAGACATGTAAAGTTCCCATCAGAAAGCTGATTTCTAGTTTCCAGGCAGTGGACATGTTTTTTGTGTGTGTCTGTGTGTCTTTTGATTCTTGGCTATGTCCGTCTGATCTATTCACCTAAACTTGCCCTGACATTTAGGTTCAATTAATCCCCGATGAAAGTTTTCGAGAAAATTGCGTGTTGGAGTCTAATTTCAAACAGCTTTGAAAACTATTTTGAAGTCTTATCAGAGAGATATGGGCATGCTCCCATCATTTCAAAATATTACATTAAGTCTTAGCACTGATGCATATCATATTAGTGTCAGTCAACCATGAGCATAACTCATTAACCAAAACTTTATACTTTATAATAATTACTTTACAACCAAAATAAAACATTTCATAGTTTCTGAATTCAAAAGTGTGCTTATCTACCAGGTCCAGTTATGACAATTTTCATTTCCAGAGTTGCCAGCATTGCCCGTAGCCGGTTGTGACCAAAACACCACAAACAAGGCTGGAGGAAAGAACTGGAAAGGACATTAATCTCCCTGTTTGACTCACACACTTATCATCAACACACATCTGCAGAGTATTTTTGGATGAGGTATGGGCTGCCAGATTTTGAGAAGTGCCCCATAAAGCCCCCTCCTTTCCTCTCCTCTCTCTGAGCTTTTTTTTCCATCGTCATCCTGTCCTCTGTTTGTGCTTCAGAGATGGGGGCACTCTTAGCCAGGGGGGAAAACTGACGCAATTCTTGCTGTTGACGGGACTGAGCTCAAGCTGCAACGCAGTGAAAGCCATCACACAAATGCTTTTCCTCCGTCTGGGAATTGGTCACAGCCACTTTAGAACTGAGACGATTTCACGTTAAATTTTTTTTTTTTTCAGTCTCACACTCTCCCCCCGTGGCTGCTGTGCAGCGGGCGACGAGTTGTATTCAGAAGTTTTTTCAAAAGGAGGAAAAGTTTTTTTAAGCAATTCGCAAACGGGAACGGCATGGCTAATTGTCAAGTGGCGTAACAGCTGAGGATGAGGATTCAGAGTGGAGGGACAGAGAAAGGGAGGCAGCGGAAGATAATTTTTAAGAGCCCATGAATAACAAGATGCTACATCCAAACAATAAAACAGACACTTATATCAAAACCAAAGGTAGGAAAAGAGGAATGAGAGAAGGTAAGTACATGACAGGATGTGAGTTGAAGATACGTTCCAGTTTCCAGTCTCAGGATAAACTCTGGAGCGATTTGAAAAACCTATTTAGCTCCTACCTGCTTCAGTTGAGAGAAGCGAGGAGAAGAGAGGAGCAGACTGAGTCTTATTTCATGGGCCTCTCTCTCTCTCTCCAGCGGGGAGCTACAACACTGTTGCTGCCTTAAGCCCCCGGAGCAAGGCTGACACTCATCCACTCTCAGACAGTTCCACTGACTGTCACAGCAGCTGCCAATCAACCGCTATCTACCTGGAAGCCTGAGGGCTGCTGGAGAGAGGCAAGAGCAGCGGATGGAGGCAGACGATGATGAAGGGGTGAGACGAGGAGGAGGACAGGAGAAGAAGCAGAGGAAAAAGGGGAAAGTCGAATGAGGCCGGGCATTCTCTGCAGCCTAGGTACGGGCTGTGCTCAAGATTCAGCATTTCCATATCTGTAACGGGGAGAGCAAAGAGACAGGGCACCGAAAAAAAACAGATTCTCAGGGATGCCTTTCATGTCGGCCTGCTTTGATCTCTTTCCGACTTTTGGCAGCATGGGTGGAGTAGAAGAAGAGACTGAGAGGAAGCAACTGAGGAGGGGATAAGGAGCTGTTTTGACAACCTCTCTCCATCTATTTTCTCTCCTCTCCAACCCCTCCCTTACCGCCACCACCACCACCAAACACACCCCTCCACCTCCAAAAACCTCTGATCTGCCAGGAAGCCTGGGCATTAGGATTGGCACTGGAACAAAACAGCCGTTGCAAAGCATTCGCCTAGCGACGCTCCGACGACACAACGGAGGTTGTTAGTAGTCAGGGGGCAGCTCTGGCAGTGCCACCAGAGACATGTTATACCTGCCCCGCGATGCTCTGACGCTAATCCATATCTGCCGCGACAGCTTTTTCACAGCCGAGTGGAAGGGATGGCTGACAAGAGTCAACCCGCGGGAAACCTGTCCGCTCAATCCGCACCTTCAATTAAAGAGAACATCCAAAGTCGAACCGTGCCATGTCCTGCTGTGAATATTTATTGCGGCACAAAAAGTCATCCCTCGGAGGCAAGATTAATATTCATTCATTTGTCTGTCACGCTTTTTTCTTTCCCCTTCCACTCCAAAGGTGACAATTCCGTGTTTTAACTAATAAGCTGTGATTACAGCTTGAAGAATGCTTTGATAAATGGAATTTATTGAGTTTGCTACCCCCAGCTCGTTCCATTCTTTTAGCGTGTGACTCTGTGGAAATGTCACGGAAGCAGTGACACGTCAGTGAATTAATCGGCATACTAAATGAATTTAGTTAAAGCCTGCGTCACTGCTGAGGTATCTTTCACACATACTGTCCGTGCTATAAAACACAAACACGCGCGGGCCCCACCGAACACAAACAGTCCAGGTTTCATCTCCCTTACCTGTCATTTATCATCATTTTATTGCAAGGGCACCAGGGGCGCAGAGTTATTACAGGTACAGTAGGGAGGAAAGTGTGAAAGCCCTGCACTCCACCAGAAACTTCAGGAACTTGTTGTTGTTGAGTTGAGTAATAGCCAGGGGCCACGATCCTTCATCCACACGCCACCCATCCGTCTGTCCATCCATCTATGGATGGATCGCCCACTTCGACACCTGCCATTTATCAGTCATTGACCCTTCAAACATCCATCAAAGGGTAAGGTTTATGATCGACTATCAGTATGCAAATAGATCAACTCAATACAGCTCTGATATGATACACTCTTTAATGCAGTGACAGTCCATGGTCTTTCATTTCCCTCTAAGATAACGTGACCTTTCCTTGTAACTTTTTCATTGACCTTAGGCAACGGCACAATGAAGAAACCTTCTTCCTCTTGCTGTAGAGTTTTCAATATTTCATCCTTTCCTGCCGTCCATTATTCCTCACACGCCGAGAGTCGAGCGAACCAACAAAGTGCTTAGTCCTGTATTTTTCCTGCTCATTAAGACCATCAAATATTCAGAGAATAGGTCTGCAGCACTCTGGCCTGCCATCACTAGCATTCCAAATAACCCTCAAATGGCACCCTGCAGCCTCCAGAAACGTATGCATATTTCAGGTGCTGTCACATGGGGTTGATGCAAGAGAAGAGTGCCCCCGAAGGCTCGCTAAGACCCGAAATGATGACACACACCACAAAGGAAATGTCGTGCGTAAAGATGCTGCGACACATGGAATACATCCTCCCGTTTATAACAGCGATGGTGTGCGAGGGTTAGGGCCAGAAGGAGTGGGAAGGATGGGGGGGAATTTTGAGCAGGAAGATGACAGGCTTAGAGAAATATAATCCCCAAACAAGCAAACGCAAGTCCTGAGATTGGTTTATGCTGCTGTTCTCGCTGAAACATTAAGTCATCATTTCTTTCACTTTTAAATCAAAGCAGCTCACGAGGTAGATTCACTGCAGGAAGAAAAAGGAAAAAAACAAGGTAGGAGGGGTGTTCAAGAAAGAATGGGTGAAGAGGCAGTGAGAAAATATACAGAGCAAGCAAAGTTTAACCAGATTAGAGACTCATCCCTTTCAAATCCACTCGGCCAAGTTCTCGTCCCTGGCTTTGAAGTTTTTCCTCCTGTGTTGGGGGAAATGAATTCACACATATTAGGGAGCCCTGTGCAAGCACTACCTACGCAGTGCTGACGGGAGGAAAAATTCCTACTACGCCCCCATCGCTTTCTGCCATGTATATTAATGTCTTATAACCCGTGGTCATATGTACAATTCGACCCTATTCGGCTCAGGGAAATAAATAACACTTTTTTTTATAGGCACATTGAAGACCCGAGCCGGCTGCAGCTTAGGAGTGAGTGGGGAGAGGAGGGAGGGGAAAGTGATGACATATTCATGAAAGCAATTAGGGTGGGTGTCCATAAGAAAGCAGAAACATGATGAGCATTTTGTGACCTCGATGGGCTAAATTACCGTCAATCACCTGACACTAATTAACACTGCGCAGACACACGGAATAATGCTGAACTAATCTCGTTCCATCAACACGTCTACATTTTTCAAAATGCAATCATATTAATTATACTTTTCCATCCAGGTGTAAAGAAAATCATTCATTTCTAAGAGTTTGGCTTGTTCAACTCACTTTATGTGAAACATCCCTCAGCTGCATACACTTTACTTTTTTGTTACTTTGAAGGACTTCTAAGGTTGAATGCACAGACACACTGCATCCAAAATAGTTTGTGTAGTCTAATCATTTGTTTATGATATCCTCTATTGATTTTTTCACACCACCCTATATTCATTTTGCTGTCTAAACAGAGTAGTTGGGGGCACCTTGAGGTGTTGCACCCTCAAACTGGTCTTAAAGAAATCCAATCAATGCAATGAACCTACCTGCTCCTCCAGTCTTCATCTTACCCTGCCCCACCGCTCTGCACACCCAATCTAATAATGCCTCTCCTCCCCTGCCCTGATTCACATGCAAAACAACAAACAGACAGTCTGTCTAGGGGCTGCACTCGCAAACACACACACACACACACGGATGTGAGCAGACGAGCGCACCCACACGCCATTTAACTGCAGATGCGCACAAAAGCACAAAAAGTCACAGTTTGTGTATTAGTATTCCTCTCCCAAAGCGCTGGCATTAGAAAAACTCATACTCTAACAGTGCCTTTCAGATCACGGTGCCCTTCAATCTTTCATTGGTTATGCACAAAGCCAGGAGAGAGTAATTAAAAACTCCACATTCAGGGACCTCGGCACAGAAAGGGAGGGAGAGAGAAAAAAGGGAAAGCTTCAAACATTTCGGGCCTCCCTGGTGGAAAGAGATGTAGGGAATGAGGAGCAGAAAGTGGAATGGAGCAGACAGAGAGGGAGGGCCGTATCCTTGACAAGGCCATTCATCCTCTGTAGTCAAGGCAGATGGAAATCAGGTATTTCATACATTTACAAATCCAGAGCTGATCATTCACAAGAAGAATTTATGCATTAAGATTGTCATCTCCAACACCCTGGGCCTAATTACTTAAGCATTATCTGTCTCAAGGTATTGGTGAAAAGATCTAGAGAAAGGCCCTTTCTCTGTGATTCTAATACACTGAGCTCACATAGAAGACTGATATCTTAGAGAACTGCAAATACCGGCTGTTTTGGAGAAATCTGGACAGAGACTCTTGTTGACAATAATAAGAGTGGAAAAATACCCAAAGATTGACCAAGAAACCCAAGGTAGATCGAGGATAGTTACTCTAAAGTGCAGGCTTTTACTTTCATTTCATTTTGTGCCTCGTGTTTGCCTACTTGTTTTTTTGTTCCGAGGATTTTCTACCATGTGCTCTGTATTTGAGCTGGATCTGCCAAACAACACTCTCCAATCGACCAGGTTCAGGCAGAATTTTCAACCCAGAGGCGCAGCAGATCAAAACACAATTCTGATATGATACAAGGAGTGAGACTGACTCTTTGACTTTGATGTCCATATATTGTTGCACAATTGGGGAGAGGGTCTCGCTCCTGATTAGCCTTTGCCCTGTCACACGTGATGGCCCCGGGTGAGCTGCCTGATAGCCTGGGGCCATGGACCTGCAAGGCTGCGTGTGTGCACAGAATATTTAAAATGCAAACAGAAAGACTTTGAACTTGTAGAATAGACTTCAAAACATGGAATACATTAATATTTGTAAGTATTTTTTTTTTGTTGCACTGTGGCCTGCATTCAATTCTAATTCAATGGTCAAATTTAAGAAAGAATTCTAGCATAGAGAAGGATGGGCTATAGGTATTAATTCATATGAATGTATATTATATTATGTATATGACACAGGCTGGCACACTGGCTGCTGGCGGCGCGTTGCTGAGCTGCTGCTCACTCACATGCTTGTGTCCACACCAGCAGTGTTGCAGCAAGTCTCCTGCCTGCCATATCTGTTTACATGGAGTTTACCTTTGATAATTAACAGTAAATACTATGACGTGATTTTCCTTTAGGTGCATTGAGATGGCGGGAGAGAAAGAAAGAAAAAAAAAACTGTCCTTTGCGAGACCCTGAATTTCTCGATGACACACCACTGCAGTCTTGCTTGACACGCGTGTGAAAAGGGTGACTCACGCCAGCAGGGTGGCTGCTCTGACCTTCGAACATAGACTCGGAATGAAAAGCAAGACTAAGGCACAAACAGTGCTTATGCAGCCAGTATGGATCAAGAGTAAGACGTGAATGTATAAAAATGTATTGTTAAAATCAGACAATAACACAATCTAGTTTAGCTCCCAATGGGTCAAAGGGGTGCACCACCAATGTTACACATTAAAATCATTATTCATCTTTTTTTTTTAGCTGAGCAGCTGCCAGCGTTGAGCCACTTAGCCATTCAGTTGTCAAACAGCCTTTTGTTCTCAGTAAGACTTAATCAGACAGGATGTATAGCAGCCAACCAGCCAGTCAGTCAGCAAATGAGTAAAAGAGCAAATTCCAACTAACTGAGGCATAGGGCTGCAACTAATGATAATTAGTACTGATGCACTTTATTGATTAATCTGCAGATTATTTTCACAATTAATCATTTTGTCTACAAAATATCAGAAAAAAGTCAAAAATGCTCATCAGCCTCATTTCCTAGAATCTTCACAGTGCTTCTTTTGTCAAGCCAACAGTTCAAAGACTCTTCATTTACGATGACAAATGAAAGAAAAGCTCCATTTTACCTTTTTAATTCCTCAAGAGATCATTGAGGGGCAACCTTCATTTACAGTAAAATGACATAGAACACCAAAGAACAGGAAAAACAGTAACAAAGAGTTACACTGGTGGAGAAAAGGCAATTCCACAATTAGTTAATAAAAAGCCATTAGAATAGTAAGCCAACCAGTGATCCAGCAAGGAGGTGGTCAAGTGGAGCTAAACACCGCACTGCTGGCACAGACATAGCAAAGTAGCCAGTCGGGACAGCACTGTCATTATCTGCCATCTGCAGGCCTCAGTGGCCTTAGCCTGGAGGGAGAGGAGACCAAGACGAGGGAAGAGAAGCAGGGAGTGGATGCTTGTTCTTATGTGTGTTTTGTCTGGGGAGGTAAACACACAGTGTGAGAAGTGACACACTTAACACACCGAAAAGAACTGGAAGAAAACAAAGAAATGACTTTGCATTTATGAAGGGCCACAGCCTTTGCTTTGTGAGAGAGAACATAACCAGTGTGTTTGACTAGCGGGGAGCAATTACAGCAGTGTGCTCAAACAGAACAACCTGACTAACAAACTGCCATCACAAGTGTGTCTGTGTGAGAAAAGTGTGCTTTGAACGTAACGCATCACTCTTTAGACAGATATGTTAATGATTTTTCTCACCTCAAACTGATATGATATTTACACATTTACACATTTATTGATAGCATATTAGCTTGTGTGTAGGGTTGAAGTATATAGGGTTCTGCTATGTGCACAAATGTAACACCTGTAGCACACACAAAGCAGGATGATGCTGCCTGTAAGGTGAAACGCCAAAAAAAATCTCAGCAGTGAAGCTTCTGACTGGATAACAAGGACAGAGGCTACTCGGATACTGAGTTTGATTTTCTTCAATTCCCAGAGCTCAGCACCTTTACGGCACTAAGGCTCTGGCAGTGTGTGCTGGTTCTGAAGTCTAGGAGCAGCTGCTAAGAGACATGTATGCAGCTTTCCAGAAGCTACAAGGAGGTGTGAGGAGAGAGCAGAGACATCTAGCAACACACCAAACACAGGTTATCAGTTAGCCTGGCTGCTGAGGGTCTGATTCTTTCAGCTGATTATTTCTGTGTCAGATGTTACCACTTTTTCTACTTCTCAGTTTGGCTCTTTTCAAAGACAGACCAACAGGTCAGCAGACTATTTGTCAAAAATAAACTACTGCTGACAGCTTTTGACTGTTACATAATCTATCGGACAAAACACTGACAGCTAAGAATAACTCAAATCTCAATGCATCAGTGTTTTGGTGCACTGTGCAAGCCACACTGACAGTGTGACATCTTGCTAATTTTAAAACGACTCACTCAATATTTAAAATCGTCAATCAAACATACAAAACATACAAAAGATTAATGGGATTTGACTTTGTTGGCCCGTCATCATGAAGGTGAAACCTTCCAGTTGTCGTTCATTCTTCTCTACTCTGTCTCATAGCACACTTTTGAATGGAGGTCCACCTATTAGCTCACTCTCTATGTTCTTTCCAACTCGAGGCTGGTGTCTTAGCAAGGCAGCTTGTGCCCTCTAGTGCACGTCACACTACAAATACCTTGCCAGTAACTGTACTCCGTCCTGCTATCCCACCACTTCTACATGGTCTAGTATTGGTCTTACATGGTCAAATTGCAGCAAATTGCCGGTAGTCTCTCTTGAAAATGTTCTTTCAGCTTCAGGGGATGATCTTCCTTGCTAAAGAACAATAATTCCATGAGTGGATTTCTGCTAGAGCAACAGAGTTAAGTAGCGCTGTAGAGCTCAACTGGTCAGTAATTCAAACAAATGTATCTGTGCAGTCAGTGTGAGAGAATGGACATGAGGACACAGCACGCCCCACACCCTGTGCATAATGGGAGGTTACAAGACAGGGTGGGGATGTATGTCTGGGGAGTGCTGCTGAACTCCCGTAACCTCAATTATTCAGCATTAGGTCCTGCTATTGATTTCCTGTTGGATCGACTTACTGAGTCCTGAGCATTGGGACAGTGACATGCTATAGCCTTCCCTGGGAGGGATCTTCAGCAATGGATGGATGGGAGTCTGTTAGATGGAGAGAGAAAATAGATACAGATCCACAGCAGAAGAGGGTGTAATCAAAGATACCCCTTATCAAGGCTGTGATAGATGAAGATGTCACATCCAGGATAGTTAGTTTGCGAGAGGCTAGGGGACTGGTTAGTTTGCTTTTTGGTGACCTTGGGGAGGGAGGGTGACGTTTCAAAGAGGGCAGAGGGTTCCCATGACTGGGTCTCCTTCTGAGGGAGGAACAATATTTATGTTTGAAAGGAAAACTCTGTGGCTGTCAGATATGCGGGGGGAAGACTAATTGGTTGAGGATATGGGCTTTTATTACTGTGTTTAGGTTTTGGGGGAGTTTCTCAAACATCCATCAGTGCCCAATCCGACCTCAGCGAAAACAAATAACATAGCTGTGCCATGCAAAGTTAGTCCCATTATTTCTCACACTTACCAAGACCCTCAGCTGTGAAAACAAGCGACATGCTGACAACACAGGAAAACAATAGAATACATTTCATGTTGACAATAGAGGAATAACTTGCTTTCTCTTTTACGATCTAGGTCTAAAAACTGGTCATATGTAGGTCTGTCGTCGTCTGTACCTGGCTGCATGGTCAGACATGGGTCAGGTTCCAAATGAAACAGATGGCAAGAGTTGCCTTTCTGCAGTTTCTCCTTGGCCCAACCTTGAGAAGCTGTGATGGGCTGAGCAGAGCACTGATCTGGGCTGAGCTGGTTTGGAGGTGAAACACTGGAGGGGGCAAATCTGAGGCCCGCAGCCTGACAGAGCGCACACTAATTCGAGGAGGCTGAGGTAGATGAGGGGTATTAAGGTGTTGGGAGAGGTGAGAATTGCTGGAGTGAAGAGGATATCTTCAAACTGAATCTGTTGTTGAATTTCATGACCTCTCTTCTTGTAAACCCGTTCCAAGAAACTGTAAGAAACTGCACTTGTTTTGTTCTAAAGCAGAATAACTTCTGAGAATGTTAATGCATCAGGAAAAGAAAACACTTGCTCCTATTATGATTCACATGCAATGATGATGTACTTGTTTCAAGACAAAAATTTAATCTGACCATACTAGGAGACTTAATCTAACCCTGAGAGTTTAGTAGGTGATCAATTTAAAGCTCGTCCCCAACTCTTCCAATACCGATGCTTTTGAGTTACAGCCGACCCGACCTTTAATCACAAAGCGCCAGTATTTGACCAGCTGGAGAAGCCTAACGCATCACCATTTAACGAATTGGGAAGCTTTACGATATGGATTCCATTCCCACTGATTACAGATCTATTTTACACGAATACTATAGAATTTCTGCATTCTTCCACTTCCATTGTACTAATGGAATGATTAAATGTTGATCACAGTTTGAAATCAATTAAATGGATTGTTGAAAAAAGTGCTGTACAGGCTATACAGCCTGTTATATATGATGAGGAGCGCTTGGAACAAATAAACAAAGCCACTTCATTGTTGTATGTACCACATGTATGATTCTATCTGTGTGTTGTAAGTTGGAGGACTGTGTGGAAATAATCCATAGGGCCTTGTTCTTATGCAATTACTTTAAATCCTTTTAAACTGTATGTCTTATCATCAAATAAAATAAATCCATATCATTTCATTCATAAAAAATAGAGAGTGTGATCACTCACATGCTTTTGCCATCATCTTAACATTGACAATAGTGATTATATGACAAAACTGGTCTTGTTTGAGGATATTTTATAGCAGTTGAGCTTGAGATGGTGGATTGTTCCCAGTGACTAAGATTTTTAGGGAGGTCAGTGGAGGTGTGTTGGCTGGGGTGTGAGTGATGAGGAAGGGTTGTTGGCAATGAGCAGTTAGCTGCCAGTGATTCAGCTCCGCCTCCTCGTCAGTGCTTAATTGGCAGGGTTGCTGACAAGTGTGGGCCACAGGGCAGACCACAGCGACTGTTTACTGCCGTCTCCTCAGCCTCTGAGAATCAAAGCAGTGCACTAACCATCTCCAGACACACAGATGTATCCACGGTATGTGACAATGTAAGTGCAGTATGGATGTATGTGTCAGTGCTTGGAGGCCTGTTCTGGCCTGGGTTCACACCTGTCCACATCTGCTTTGAAGGTAATGTCTTCTAATATTTTGGCATCTCAGATCTTTCCAAATTCATCGTGGCGTTTAACTTGTCAGTTAGCAGAACAGATCAAAAGGCACCATGATTCAAAGAAGGTACCCAACTCATTCAAATGTTGCTAGAAAGGTCACCATGGGTACTACCTGTCAAGACTTAGCCTCGAGTTGATAACATGTCAAATAGTTGTGAGAATAGCAGCCTGGAGGCAAAATTCATTCTGATACACAACACCGAACTTTGGCAGAACTCACTGCATAGAGATAGAACTGTTCATTCTCGACCAGGATTCGACACCAAAGAGATGTTCAGCCATGGGATGAAGAGGGAGATAAAGAGAGATAGATGGAGAGGTAAAATAAAGACCTGCACTTCACAAGATGGCAGAAAGCTCAGTGTCGGCCTGCACACGGTGGCATGAATGTAAATCAGCTGGTGGATCATGCTGTCAGCCGCTGTCAGGGGTGGAGAGGAGAAGCTCTGCACCTCTCTCCAGTCCACAACCTGAGAATCAGCACTCGTATTCTCTTGTCAATCGGAAATCCATCTTCCTCTCAATCTCTTCATGTTTTATTTTTAAGGTTTTAGTTTTTCTTTCTTTCACTGCTTTCTCTCCTTAACCCAATATTTATCTCTCTATATGTCTCTGTTTCTTCGCTCATTCTTTGTCTTATTCATAACTCAGTCTTCACCACAGTCCTTACATACATTAGATTCAGTTATCCCATCCGAATCTCATTGCACAAACCATGTATATCGGTTGGCCAATCTCAAGGGGGTTGACTTTTTTTTTAACTACCAGTCCAGCAAAGTTTATTATCTGAATATGAAGCAATATAAGAGCTTCTCCACTGAAGCCTTACAGTTCATTTGCAACGCTATTATACTGACATGGTGCAGACATAAAGGCTGACACAGTGTAGAGCTAGTAGTGTGAGGGAGTGATTATAGGTGTGTGAGACCACTTTTGTATAAACTCATGAGAAACAATTCTGCTTCAGTTTAAGTGAATGTTTTCTATTGTAAGGTTTTGAGATTCTTGAATTAAAGGATAAAGAAGAGGGGTTTTAATGACACTTACACTAAGAAGAGGTTAGCTTAAAAGAGAGGCTCTATGTATCCTGAGGATGTAACTCCTGGTGTATGGGCACAGGTTAAATAATATAAAACTGATAAGGGTAAAGGTCAAGGATTGTTTTGTGTTATCACATGAGCTTAAGGTTAAGGTTACTATATACCAAGAAGTAGATGTTTTTAGTGGAAAATCCAGCCAGACACAGCACCTCTCCACTCTAACAGCTAGTTAGCACTGACTCAGAACTCTAGTTATACACAATTGCAATGTCCTTTGTAAAGTTGCGCCAATGAACAAAATGAACACTGCAATTGTCAATCGCTGATGGCTGACAGCCATTGATCAATGAGCCCTGACCTTTGTAACATTGTGATTTGAATAGCATCCCACCATAGAATTCAACCCATTAAACTTTAGACATGACGTTTAACGTGTACCATAACTGATACCAATACATCAACATTTGCTTGAGCAAGTCAGATACTGATACTTTTGGACACCTATTGTGGGAGCTGAGTTTTCTCAGTGTGAAGGTAACTTAACGACAAGAATACAACAAAGATACAAACAAGGAGCTTGACGCAAAAAAAGATGTTCATTCAGACTCCATCCCGCTACAACACAGAGGGAAGTGTTTCTGGTCAAAGCAACACTATCCTGCTCTGAACCACCAGCTGGAGATCCAGCTTCCCCTCCGCTGTACACAGCTGTAAATCCCCTCAGCCGTTCTCAAAGGCTCCTTTGGAAAGTGGAGCATGCAGCAGGAGCCAAAGTGTCAGCTCTTCTAGCAGGTGGACAGCTGATCTGCGTAGAAAATAGGCCTTGGCAGAAGGGTAAGGCAGCAGTGTCTTGAGGTGCAACAGAAAGCCTCCCAAGAGCATAATCTCCCTCTTCAGAAGACGTGTAAGCTGCAGCTTTCAAGGAACAGAATCAGCAGATTTCTCAGCAGGAAAACAGCAGCCTTTGACACGCAGTGACACTTGTTCAGAAAGTGATTCCTGACAAGTCGTAAGTGCATGTAAAACCTGGCCACAGAGATAATAACTTCTGGGAACGAAATCTTTTTGACGACTTTAAAGGAAAGCTGTTAAACAGACACTAGAAAAGCCAAAGATTGCATTTGCTCAATTTTTTTTGCTGGTAGTTCAGACACTGAGCTCTTTGACAAGTGCACTCAGACTGAAGTCTTTTTAGATTGAGGTTTGTTGGAGAAGTCTCTGAAGAGGCACTGAACTCAGTTGATCTTTAAATCATGTTTTGACACTAAGGTCCCTGTCAGAGAGGGTTTTATTTCAGCCTCAGCCATGGAGTCAAAACTTTTAAAGCTGTGGACTATGCATGGGTCCAGACTTAGTGTATAATGCGCTATTTGGAAGATCTAACGGCTATCCCTGTGGAGATGTTTCACGTAGTACTGCCTTTTCACAGACATCTAACAGCATCTCCATAATGTCACAGTCCCCTCAGTCAACTTAAACAGGCCATTTAAGCTGCATTATTTCAATGGCCCAATATCTTAAGTGGTCATGTTGGGATGCAAGTGAGACATTGGAGATCTTTCTTTTACTGTGAGAGACGGGTGATACAAGCAGAGGTGACCAAATGTAAGCTTTCCATTATCTATGTGACCGTGTTTCCACCTCTAACTCAGGTTGTATAGAGGACTTTATGAATTAATTGTGTGCCCGTGGAAGAGGATGATTATGTTGACCATGGATGAATGAAGAGCACATGGTACAAGGAAGAGATTTTTCTATACTTGAAGTGAGCTTTGTCTGCTGGAATCATCCAACTGTCCACAGAAAATCTAATAACCGGTTCACTGTAAATATTTACTGTTTTTCATACCATTTTTGATTAAAAGAATGAATGATTCAGACTAGAGATTAAGACCTTTGTTATAAATGGAAGTTAAAAAGATCATTGCATCAAGCAAACCACAAGAAACATGTGTGTGTGTCTTTTCTCCTGGGCCACCTAAAGGACAACATAAACCAGAACACCTCTAAACAGGACATGACAGCATGCAGGCCACACCGTGCTATTTATGGGCCATATGCACTGTGCTAATTCACCTTTCTCCCGTTTGTCTCCTGTTAGCAGTCCTTCAAACCAATTAACACCTAGACAACCATTCAGGTCTGATTCCAAACGGCTGGATGCAATTAGAAGAAGGAAACATGGTCACTTATGGCAGGAAGGGGATTCAAGACACTGGGCTGGGAATTGAGGCTACTGTTGGTTAGACTAATGATTGGGAAGCAGAATGTAGTTGCAGGTAATTGTGAGTAAAAACTGAGGGTAGGGAAAATACAGAATAATTCCTCCCCTCGATTAAATTTGGTAAATCCTTAGGTCCAATCTGACATAAGGTGAATAAAGTTGCACTGAAATGTGTTTTAAGAATATAGAGGAAGGTACAGTACTCCTGTATACAGGTTTGTGCACATTTTTTTCTTCCCTTTAAAAGGTCCCATGGGAAAAGTGGCAAAGGCGGCACTGCGCTCTGATCTCCAAAGGCTCCGCCCCATCTATATTATCGCTATGTGGGACTGGCGCCAGCGGTTTTGGCTTTGTTCAGGTTCCCAGCGATGCCCCCTTCAGCGCGTTCGGTGCACGTCGCGACACTCATTAGCGCCAACACTAAGACAAACCGCTGCTGGTACGTATCACGACCGCCGACCAAGATCTGAAAATGTGTCCTGGAAATATTACTGTAGGCTGCGCAGCACGACTCTAGGTGGAGCGCTTTGAAGGCAAGGTGCATTTTAACATGTGCAGCAAAGGTTGTTAGCTCAAAAGCATTCCATTCTGTACGGTAATGCAGCTGTTTTTCAAGCAAATTTACCACACAAAAACAGCTTAGATGTGTGTGCATTAGTGCCATCCAGTGGTTAGAAAGTGTCACGCTACTAAGAAGTCACATGATTGTTACTCACAACAGAAAGGTGTCTTTTAGAGTCCTCATCACAAAACAAGTCAAATATTAAATTGTAATATTTAGCACAATATCACATATCACACATTTGAAAGAGGCTCTATAATATGTGCGGCATACAACCAACCGAACCCCCCCCTTTTTTTTTACAGAAGAAGAAGAAGAAGAAGAAGAAGAAGAAGAAGAAGAAGAATCTTCATTACTCATATGCAATCACAACATGTACGCGCATGAACGTAGTGAAACTGGTTCTCTGCATTGAACCCATCCCATGGGAGACGTAATTGTGGTTGCCCACCCCTAGTGTTCAACTAGCATGCATTTCTTTAGGGGTGGATAGAAATGCATCCCCAAACATGGGATAAACATTTTTTTAAATAAGCCCATGGAGCAGAACAGACAAAAACAGGACCAATAATGGGATAAAACACTGTAGTGAGAAGGTTGGCCTGATAGGTGATTGTTTTGTTAAATATTTTGTTAAAAGACATATGAACCACTGATGTCATGAATACAGAGTGTTATGTTATATTATGTTTTAGTAACCAACCGGCAGTACACCAACAATAGCTATATATGCCATCAAATTTTTCTCTTTGAAAACATTTATAAATAGGCTGTATTACATTCATCAAACATTGAGATCATTTGTTTATAGGCTAACCTCCTGTGGCAAACAGTGCATACTGTCTGTCTGAAATCCACAACATATATGTGTAATTGAGGCATATTCTGTAACACCCCAAAAGAGGAAGGAGTTTCACAAACATATTAGAGACATTTGAGTTTAGCTTAGGAATGAAGCTATTTTGGGCTGATTTCCATTTACACAAACAGAGCTATGTGGAAACGAGGCAACAGCAAGCACTGCAGAGGAGGGTTCCCTTTTCCAGTCATGGATGTATTAAAGGGTACTGTATACCATGTTCAAAGGTGCCCCATTCATTCCTTTAAAAAGATACTCAGTGGGCAGATGAGCAGGCGCATCTGAGACTTCCACTGGTCAAGCTGTTGGACGTCTTGTTAGCCGCTAGCATGGTAAAATGTGAGAAAGAAATAGTTAACTATACAGCTAGACTTTCAAAAAAGTCTGGATCAGTGTGCATCACTAGACCCAATGCTTTATAGCCAAGTACCATTCCTGGGGGCTTGTTTACAGCATGGATATACAACTATCAGATTCTATTCTATGTATAGGGATAACATCAACATCACAGCATCAAGAAACCAAATGCTTAGATGGTTGGATTGTTAGAAATATTCATATATAGATATGAATCTAGATATAGATATTCTGATAACTTCCAACACAAAGGCAACATTTGACACTGAACTGGGCCAATCCTCCCATTTACATCTGTGAGCTGTAAATTATTTACTCCAACCAGAGACCCATACATACAGTTTAACTATATGATGGACTAATGAGGGCTATTGATCGAATAATTGATTGCTTTATGCATGGCCTAAGTGACTGCCCACTGATCCATTTGGGCAGCTCATTACTTAATATGCATTATTCAGAGCTAACCACTAACCAGTGGAGACTGCAGCATCATCTGTGGAATGAATCTCAACAAGAATATAATAGCAGAGTCAGGGCCACATCACAGCCTCAATGACTCACTGTCAGTGCAGTGAATAAACACAGCACTACAGGACGGTGAGTGTAGAACAACAACTATCAGGTCTGATTTGTCAGTTAATGACCCAAGGCCAGCAAAATCTTACATTCATCCAACCTGCCTTTTACCCTGTTTTGAAACCAACCTTGACTGTAGCTTCTCATATTCCATGACCACTTTAATTTCTAAGTTGTTTTACCAAGTTGCTGTACCGTTTAGCCAGAGTGTTTTGCTCTTTTAAGCCTAAAAATATTGTCAGATCTAGCAACTTTGCCTTTTGAATAAGAGACTGCGATATGTTTGGCTTATATCCTAGAGAGGCATCAAATAATGTGCTCTTTAAGTCTTTCCCACAGATTCAGAGGTGAACCACAACACAACCGTCTCCTCTTCTACTTGTCTGGTAACAAAACCCAAGAAAAACCTCTCTGGAGAGTGCTTCACAAGAAGTAAATTACTGAACGCCCACACACTGACTATGACCTGTACTGGCTTTCTGGCTTGACTATGAGGGGCTTGGGTTGCAACACAGCTGGCCGGCCCACAGCTAAAACTTGGACTGTACTATTGTGCTCACTTAGCATCCTTCCTGTGAGTGATGGTTCAAGAAACACTGGCAATGAAATACAAATATTCCTCTTTTACTGTAAATCTGTGATTACACCACACTACAATGTCTGTCTGTTGTCCTACTGAATAACAACCTATGGGTTTGAATCAATAGCCTGGCCCACTTTTCCCATCCTTTTTCTATTTTCTATTGTGCTATCAGACATGCTTTCATTCCAGAGCAAACCATGTGCACTGACCATTTGGCAGAGATGACAGGAGTGGGATGCCCTCCTGCCTTCCTTTTCAATAATACAACACTTTTAGGTCTCTTTGAGATCTTTTTCCAAGGACCACAGAAAGATAGGATGAGAAGGGAGTCAGAGTAGGAGGGTGAAAAGGAGTGAGAGAAAGAGAAAATATGACTGTGATGACATACCGTGGAGAATAGAGGGGTCTCCAGAGGAAGCCGAAGCTGAAAGCATCCAAATCGACTTCCTGTAAAAGCAACAGCAGTGGCGCGTACTGTATATGGAATGGGTCAATAGGGGCTAACTAGTCAGGGTCGTCCTTGGGTCACCACACGGAGGGCAGTTCAACTTTCAGTTCTTAGCTTGGCCTTCTTTTTCCATTAAAGCTTACTTGGCTTTAGCAGTGTCTGACACCATGACACTGTAGATATTGGCTCCTTTTCAGTGTTACATTTCAGTGTGCCAGTGTGAAGAAATAGCATAAGAGCTATAGATATAAGCGCTAACCTACAAAAATGAATATGTCCATGTAGAGAGCAATGATACCACACAATATCGACAAAACTGCAATGATTTCAAGACACCTTTTCACGCAGATTAGGAAACAGTGCAACTTAAATGACTGGCCTTCAGACATTTAAAAATAAAACAAGGTTTGCAGAAAAAAATGACTGCCTGTACTGCAGCACTGTTTTATTAGGACTAGGACAAAAGTGGACAAGAGGACATGCCAAATATGCATGCAAACTTGCAGTCATCCAGACTCTTGGATATAAGAGGGTGCTATAGCTCTGTATCTGTATCTAAGTTCTGTAACCCTATCAGTGCTTGAAGAAGTAATCAGTTAAAACGTAGCATCTCTGTTTCTCTGCCTAAAGCTTCCTGGGGCTGACCACGTCCCCCTCCTACAGCTGGAAGCCTGGGTCTCCTGCATGTGTAGACAAACTCACACAACATTGCAGGGCTGTGTTTTTTAGGTGATTCCACTGGTGCAGAGTTAAATGTCCCCATTCATTGGCTATTCACATTCTTTCTTCTGAATAAAGAGAAGCAGAACGTGATCCAGGTTTATAATCTATTTATAGTTTAGACCATGTGCCCCATGTAAGGCTTTGGCCATTGGTAAAAGAATCGTTCTTGTATTGCAAAGTGGCACCAGTAGAATGGCGAATGGCAGCACGAGAGGTGCAGGCTCCTGCTACTCATGTCCCTTCCGTTGTCCCAGGTTCAGTGCTGGTTTCCTGCCAGTCCCTGAACATTTTTGCCGACAGACACAGAAACAGACACACAGGACACTCACAACAAGCACCTGGAACCATTCTCCAGTACCAACGTCAGTAATGAGCCAGGTTATCCACAGTCCTCCAGGGTCGGCTTGGACGCCAGGTCAGGGCTGTCGCTAATGGGGCTCTGTGAGTGCCAGGGTACCAGAGCTGTGAATCCCCAAGAGAGGCATCAGTCTGAAGGGCCCAGGACTCTAATTGGGGGAGCCCATGTACATAAATGACAGATTATGACCTATAAATGAGAATTTATGTGACCATTAGACGTGCCGGGTGATCCCAGCAGAGATGGAGAAGGCGCTCATTAGCTATGCATTCAGAATGTCTGGCTCTGCCTAATTAGCCTGATGATATGCAGGCTACAGACATTTCCTTGTTTTCCAACCTTTTAAGCATTTCAGGCTTGTTATTTTGATGCTCGTTCAGGCGCCGTTAGAAGGTGATCCAAATTCTTTGTTTTTAAAAAAAAATGCATTTATGTGTGAAAAAAGCTTAAAACAAGGCATCAATTGCAGCTATGAATCCGTTCAAGGTGAGAAAATCGTTGCCAGTTATTGTTCTGTGATAGCAATCCAGCTTCAGCTGCTTTATGAGACAAACCTCCCTTGTCACCCTGAGAGTGGATGAAGGCAATATTTACTCAATATTAAAAAAGCTTTGATTTGATATATCCGTAGGGAAGGGACATGTCTAGAAAAACATCAAAATCAATGCGCTTGTCCAAAGGTCTTCAGTTGAACGGCAATATCTGGGAGATTGATCGGTGTGATTAGGGATTTGATGGCAGACTCAAATATTTGCACATGAAGTGGCAGTATAAGTGCTGTAATATTGAGTGGGGGTGGTGGTGGTGCTGGTGGTGGGAATGGGAGATGAAGACAGCCTGAAGAGAGAGGGTGACAAAGACAGAGAGATCGGGGAGACTGCGTGATTGTGTAACCAAATAATTAATGGTTATCTGATTCTATATATACTTAATTATATATGTTTGTGTTTACAAGCCAAATAAATTGTAGGATTTGATAAAATAATTAATACACACAGTACGATATGTTAATACATAATATGTTTGTCTTTAATAAACTGCATGCATGCAATGGCAAACTTGTTTCTGAGCGGTCATACCAATAAATTTAACTGAGAGGTGTAGCCTGTGCTCACTGAGTCGTGCTAAGGCAGGCCAACACAGGGAGATTCAGAAACAGCACAGTGGGTGTGAGTGTTTCTTTGTGTGTGAGAGAGTGAGAAAGGCTCAGGGGAGTATGTTTGATAAACCACTTCATCTCTATTGCTTGTGCTTGTTTTGATCACCTCACGGGAGGGGTCGTGGGCTGTCCGGACAAAGCACTTCACACTTTACACAATTAACAGGTGGGGACAGACAAAATGTGCAGCAAACCAGGGCTTTGAAAAATCTGTGTTTTATACAGTAAAAAAAAAAAGAAAAAAGTTTCCATTCTCTGTTTCAGTCTCCCTTTGTACTTTGACCTGGTTTCCTTTGTAGCATGCTTCATCATAACTGATCAAAAGCATTAAAAGAAGAAATGTGTTTTTGCACATGGAGAAAATGACTCCAGATAAAAAAAAATACATAAATAAAAACAAAGTGATACCAAGAGAGGATCATCTGCATGACATTCAACAACTATTGGAATAAAAGTAAATGTTCACATGTGGAAACATATCTGAATTACACAAAGAGCAAGCAAACAAATTCAATACCCCAATATGAGTATAGGAATAACAGTGTATGGGCACGGACAAATAGACTGGGAAGCGATGTGCACGACAGGAGGAAACACCAGAGGAGCGTCTTATGCCAGGTGTAAATGTAATCCAGCAAACTCAGATCTAGACAGGAGCAATGTAACAGTTACAGTACCAGGTGCACAGGGAGTCTCTCGTCACTGTCTTTCTCTCTGCCTCCTCATGTTTCTCTTTTTCTTCAGCTAACAATGCCAGAGTGTTATTTCTCTTTGAGGAGGCTGCTTGAGTTCCCATCGGGCAGGAGAGTGGCGGGGTGGAGATGGAAGCGGTGACCGTGCAAGACTGCGACATTGGGCTGGGCGAGCCTATTAGCGCACTTCACAGCTGGTCCTCTCTCCCTCTCTTTCTCTCACAAACACACACACACACATACTATGGTCTTCAAGAGACCCATTGATGGCTGCTAGTTTGAAGGAGAAGAAGGAAAGAAAGATGGTGCTGGTCGTCCTCTGAGCTCCTATTAAAAGCGTCTTAAAAGCTGCCAGAGAGGCTGGATGAGGGGCAAGAGACGGCATCCATCAATTAAGACAAAAATGAGATGGAGGAAGAGGGAGTGGAGAAAGACACAGTGTGTATGAGTGTGTGGTAGAAAAACGGCAAGTGAGCCCAAGCAGTGTAACCCAACATTGGCCAATCCTGAATAGAGGGAGCCAAACAATTAATACGATCCGTTGTTACCGTAGCTCCGAGCATCTCACTTACAACAGGGGTTACAGAAATGGGTTAGAGAGAGCTGCGAGAATACATCGGGAGGTTTAATACTACAGTGACACTCAGTTTGTTTCATTACAACTGACAGGCAAAGAAAATGAAAGGAACAGAGGAAAATAAATAGAAAGAGAAAAAGAGCAGCAAAGGCAGCAGAGATTGTGCTACAGAACAAGGTGAAACAAAGACAAAGATGCTTTTATCAGGCTGCAATAAGCTAAGCAAAAGTGGCTCCTACTTTTTGTTTTATTGCAGTCTCCAAGGTGCTGTTCTCATTTAGACAGAAAGTGATACAGCTTTCACCCTGCTGCCAGCTTCTTGAGGTGCCAATGACACTGAAATATTTTGAATACATTATATTAGTCTTTTCTTCGTTCTTTTTACCGGTGTTATCATACCTTTCCTTCCTTCCTGCATATCATTACAGCAATGACACCAGCGAGACTGTCATATTAGAATATAAGAAGAGCTTGAGGTTGTAAAACAAGATGTTTGACTGCTAGTAAGGTAGTTACATCTGCAGAAATGTAGGCTCATAAAAATCCTTCAATCTTTTTTTATTTTACTCACCCAAAGACCACATCCCCATGGGTGTAAGTAATTGTCTTAATTGTTTTATTGTTTTGAAATTGAAAACATTAAACTCGTGGCCAGCAAGTTTTACGTGACTCAAGAGACTACACTAATTTACTTAAAGAGTCCTGGTGATTTAAACCAGTCACCTCTTTTTAGGGATCACACAGTATACGTGTCTTCTAGATTCCTCAATTTCTTTTTGACTTTTTTTCCCTTATGTTGTATGCATTGCTTTTTTTATATTACAGTAAGTTAAAATTATGATTAAGTGATTTATAACATTGCTATAGAACATTTACGATGCGAAATTATCACTAATGATTTTAAATAAACGATTTGTAAGCATTTACTGATGAAATTCAGTTGATACATACATCTGACCCAGCAGACTTGCTCTGCTGGAAACACTTCCATCAATCACCCTGACTGACATGAGTTGCTTACGTAAAGGGAGTGATTATGTGGATCAAGCTGTGTAGAACTGGGCAGTGGTGTTGATGACACTTTTCTGGTATTACTAGATTTCAAATCCTCTGAGTTCCACAAGCTGCCTCAGACTGCTATGCGGCCGCTAATGTGGCCATTGACTGCTGGCCAACAGTAGAATCCCCAACAGCTTGTGTGAGGTCCACTTAGCATACAAACTGATGTTGGAAAACAGCCTGTTATGCTAAATAGATAGAAAATGAGAAATTCCCAGTGAATGTGTCCTCTAGTAAATAACTAGAATGTTCAAACAAGCTGCCTGTGTGGCCTATTTTACTCTGACATTTAACTTAAATGTCTGACTAATAACAGTGTGGCATCAATAGATCACTGTTATCTTAATACATAGGTATTAGTGTGATTACTAGCAACAGAGGAGACTGAGAAGACTGGCTTCTAAACAACACCACATCAGCTGTGAACCACCATGTTAAATAGGAAATTTGCACGAAGAGGACACAGTCCCTTAAAGTGAAACTCTCGCCAAAAAGCAACCTAGGCTTTATTTGTGAATGTATTTGAGTCAAACATTTGTGTAAAGGCATAATTACGATGAAAGAGGCACTTGGATGTGTCGATCCCCAAGTGTGACCTAACAGGCAGGCTTGAGGAGCGGTTCACCATCACTCTCCTTCCTGTTAGGTCGCACTCGGGGATCGACACTTTTTGTCTACCATGACGGCGGCACACCGAAGGTACAGCTGCTAACGTGAGTTGTTCAAAAACCTTCTTTTTAGCAAACTCTGTGTACACAAACAATGTGCTCAATGCTCGTGTTCATGTGTAGAGACCCTGGTGATACTACGAGCAAAGTTTCATGTTGTGTCGAGCCTTCTTAATGTTTTCAAAATAGTGATGTTGATGCTAGCGTAAGAGTGCCCCATGCACTCCCATTGAAAATGAGCTTGCCCGAAAATGAAACTACGGTAAATCTCAAAAGTGCCTCTTTCGTCGTAATTATGCTTTTACACAAAAGCACAGTTCGACTCAATTACATTCACAAAAACAGCCTAGGTTGCTATTTGGCGAGAGTTTTACTTTAAAGGTGAAGACAGGAGATGTCAGGGGACAGAGGCAGTAGAGGACATGTGGAAGAATGTTTTTTGACATGCTTCATAGTTTTTAGTAAATAAGTAAAAAGAAATACATTTAAAAAAAAACTGTGACAACATCACAGGAGGCAATTTGCCATGTCACGGTGGAAAAAGCAAATATGTAAGTAATAACATCCATTTTAAGGCTCTATCATGATACACAAAATATATCTCAATTTTATTTTTTTTGAGTCTCCTCAAAAGCACTTCATAATTGCTTGGAGTGGATTACAGAAGCAAATATCACAATATTCTTGACCAAATACTCTGATATCGATATTGCAACAATATTGTATGGATGACTAATGGTGCTTTAATAAAATATTGGAACAATGAGGTTTCTGATAAATAGTCATCAGTAATGTGGACATAATGACTAAGTGGGTAAGACAAGTATTAGAACAAGTAGAACATGACGGCAAGTTCTGGAAATGACATCACTTTACTGTAATACAGCCTTTAAAACCAGGAAGAGACAACACTTATGACATATCATCATATCCATAATCTAAGATTATATTCAATCTCATATCATGATAATAATATAATATTCATATATTTCCTGGCCCTAATACAGACACATGGCACAGAGCCATTGCTAATTAGTAATAACAGTGTCCTTCCTCTATTGTGTCATTGCTTTATTGTAATTAAACCAATGCAACACACCTGACTTGGCAATAGTACAACACTGAAAATGTAGTTGTATCAGATGTGAGACAATAATGTGTATGTGTATCACTTTATCGCAAGTATAAAACATGTTTTAGATTGAAATCAGACCTGCTCCAAAAATCACTGTCAAGTAAGCAGCTATTTACAGATTGTCTGTGTTCTGCCCTACATGTCTTCCATCAATCAAGCTGCTTGGTGTTTAGAGACCTCGTGCCCCCCAACCCAAAGTAGGACAAGGCTACATGCAGAGAGGTGCGACTCTAGATCTTACTGGATTCAAAGAGAATGTTCTGAAATATAGAATATCAATTCTAAAAGTCCTGTATTAAAAGTACCTGTGAGAGAAGATCATTTAATTTGTTACCCTATGTACTGTAGTGTACAATATTAAAGTCCGATCCTCCCACAGGAATCAACACAGCAGGCAGTATGCAGTGTTAGATAATGAAATCATGTGAAATCTTTGATAGATGTTTGTGTGCGTGTGTGTGTGTGTGTGTGTGAGTGTGTGTGTGTCTTTAAGTGCTTCTTTGCCTTATGTACATTCATTATGTATAGCGCACATCTGTATGCATACACATGTCTATGTATTTGCTCATCACACATGATGCATGCGTGGATGCAATCATGCATAGCCTATACTTGAATATCATACATATAGGTATAAATATGTATTAATGTGTGTGCACTTGTGTCAACCTGAGTGAGGTCCAAGCCTCCTGCCTCTCAGCTGAGCCTTCTTAACACACTGCTGTCTCCCCATCTCACTTGCTCTCTCTCTACCCTGTTCCTACCTCGCTTGGCCATTGAAGGCACTCCTCTCGTCACCCCACTGGGACCTCTGTCTTCACGGAATCCTATTAGACAAGGCCTGCTTCCAACTGGATCCAGCCCTGACAGCCCATTCATCAACTACGCTGGCTCATGCCAAACACACACGAGTGCACGCAGGGCCCTTTATTGTGGCGTGGGACAGGCAAACATCCCATAATAATAAAACAGACTCCCACCAGGAGAAAGGGATGAAACAGCATCTCCACAGTGAGTGCCAGAGAGGAGGGACAGGGGAGACAGAGAAGAAAAAAGAAGGAAGCGTTTGATCAGTGGGGGTTTGAATATGGCGTGCGGTCTGCGTCGCTTGCCCTCTCTGTGTTCATAACTGACTCTTGGTGTAAACACACTGATGAAAGAAGCTTCTGAGAGTAAAGCGCATAAAACAACTTATCTGGTGGATCAGAGACAGACACACATGGCAGGCAGCAGCAGCGAGGCACCGGGAAAGGAATACAGCGAGAGAGCGGCCGCATAATATCAACACACAACCCATGTGAGGTCTGAATGTGTCACAGCAGAATACAAATCAAGGACATGTGAAAATTGTTTCACCCAGTCAGGGAGTGCTAAATAGAAATAAAAAAAAACAACAACTCAAACAAAGCCAATCAAACTATCAAACTGATAGATGGGGAAAAATATGCTTTACCCTGATACAAGTCAGAAACAAGTCATTGTGATGTTACGAAGCTCTATACTTTATGAATGATGTGTTATTTCAGCATGTGTCGACCTAGAAAGTTTTAATGAGTTTATCCCCTGACGCATCCTGGGATGCACCTGTGTATGGACCAAGCCTAGACACAGTACACCAGAAATCAATTTTCAATCTTGACTGACTCTTGATCTTCAATATGTCATACAAGAAAGAGCAGAAAGAGCACTTTCAATAACATTCATCTCTCTCTCTCTCTCTCTCTCTCTCTCTCTCACACACACACCACCACCATCATCATCATCATCATCATCATCATTATCATCATCATCATCATCATCATCTTCAGCAATACTATTGGCAGCAAAGCCATGAGAGGCTGATGGAGTGGTTGTCTTGGAAACAGTGGCTGGCATTGGTTATTATGAAGGAGGAATGGGGGGGGACAATGCAAAGATTTGCAGCAAGACAGTGGTGTGTTTTTGTGTGTGTATCTGTGTGTGTGTGTTGTTACAGGAGGTGACTACAGAGATTCACCTGTAGATTAAGTTTCATTTCACTTCACTACCTTCACAATCAATAATTCACATAAGACAAATGAATTCACGCTAACACTGACCAACAGCTGGGGCTGTGTTATTTTCTGAAGGCATGTATAGCATTTATTGGTATACGACTCTTAGACACAAAGGCAGAGAAATACAAGGAAATGGATAAATAATGAGGGTTTGTAGTGTAAAAGACAGAGTGACAGACTGACAGCCATCCCCATCTCCCTCTGTTACCCCTTTCTCCCCATTATTTCTCTAGTCCTCTGCCTCCAGGGGGTTAGTAGCCCTGTGGTGATTGTTGTTGACCTCCTTCACTCCCTCTCTCCATCCTCCCTCCTTCTATCCGCTCTTTCCTCCAGCCTACCCCATGAGGAGAGGAGAGGAGAGGAGAGGAGAGGAGAGGAGAGGAGAGGGGTAAAAAAACCGCACTGTGTTGGAATGGAGAATACAGATGAGACCTTGTGTAAGAGCTGTTGAATGTGAGAGAAAAGCAAGTGAGGAAGATAGCAAGATATATTGTGTACAGTGGTGAGGATGGCGGAGGAAAAGACGAGACATCAAGGTATCAAACAATTCCCTAAAAAAACAAAAAAACAAATGCATGGCTGGTGAACGGGGAAGCACAAAATGGTTCTAGCAGTGACATCTCAAAAATACAATTGTGACAGATAGAAAAAGGGCTGATGGATGAGGAGCAACTAGAGGGAAATGTACATTTAATACTGTAAAACCTGTTCTTTTTCATGGATGATTCTAGCTGTTTTACAACATTTATTTATTACAGTGTGATATGTCATGCCTTAACATAAACACACTGCTTTAACCAAGCCATCGGCACTTTCTGTTTGACTGTAGGCTGAGGAGTGAATGAAGTGAATATACTAAAATATTCTTTAGTTTTCAAGACAAAAACAACTCAATAAGATGGGAGAAAAGTGCATGCTGTTTTATCCCGTGCATTAAGACTTGAATTTGAACTTGGTTTCAAAAGCAACCACAATGCTCCTCAGAAGTAACTTACTGTGCATTTCTGCAGATGTAGAACTGGTAGTAAACATTGAAAAAAGAAAAAGAAAAACTTGAAAAAAAATACATAGCAAATTGGAAATTATGTTAATGTCAGTGTGTCTTGAGGCGTCTGCGGGGTGTTTGCATGAGGGCAAGCTGCACGATAGATAAGGTTCCAGAAAAGAGGGTTTTCCTCGGCTCTCCAAACCCCTCAAGACACACAGAGGGATGACAGGGGGAGGAGGAGAAGGAGGAGGGAGAGAGCCGACATAAAAACATTGTTGTTGTTGTGGTGTGTGTTTACTTTCATCTGCCTTCCTTAGTCAGCCAATAAAGAAAGTTTCATTTGTTCTCTGCAGTCACACTGGTGAAAGTGAGACTCCCAGCATGCCAAATAAAGTTAGCTGATGATGTGCAGCCCTTTCTAGGGATATAAACACAACAGTTCAACAGACAGACAGACAATAAAAAGTGAGCTAATAAAAAACATATTCCGCCTGCTGGACAATTCGATTTGCAATGAATTTGTTCCCATTTGACCCTCGCAAATCCTTTTTGCAGTGCTCTGCATGGGAGCATGATGCCTGTACGCCAACATACACACACACACACACACACATACACATACACACACACACGACATGGCCCTTATGACAGCTGGATAATGACATTTGATAGGGCTGTAGTAGCTCATCTCCAAACCCACTGTAATCCATGACATGTACAACCACTGTGAAATGGGATGAATGGGGCACTGTGGTATTCTGTATCTTTCAGGGTAACTGGGTTTGATATCTATAATGGAAGGACTGGAAGAGAAAGCTGACCTGGTCCTCCCCCGGGTCTTTATGACAGCCCTCTCCAAACAGAGGTTTTTTTGAATCCATCACACCATTGTTTTAGCAGTGTTCGACAAAATGACACAAAATCATGTGCATGTCCGGATTCAATCTGCAATCACATGAGCAATCAGTGGAGAGTGGTGTTAAAGCCCTGCGGGGAGCAATCTGGGCCATTTCCAAGCAGCATCTCCCACAGCCATGTAGAAAAAAAAAGCTTTCCGCAGAGGAGCTGAGCTCATTTTGAACACATAATTGTCCTCCTCTTTCCCTACAGCCTCATTACAGTACAATCTGATTACAGGGTGGAAAACAAAGGAAGAGGATGAAAATACCATCCACCATGGCTGAGGTGGATGCAGTTCTCTTTGTGTATCTGTCAACTTCAAGCCTGACCCTCCCCTCCCTGCTTAGTGTGGCTTTGACTTTAAGCAAGACGGGAAAAGTACAACTCTATAAAAACACAGTTTGTGTTCATTCCAGGTGAAATTGCATGTCACATCCGTTTGGGTTTCACAACGTAAAAGCATAAATTCTCATCCCTGGTGTCAGAGCCGCCGTAGCTGGAGCAGAGAAGTGGTAGGAACCTCAAAGGGCCTCACGCTGCTGTGACTGAAGTCAGCCCATTTTCTGTGTATGACAGAAGCAGAATGAGACTGTTTCGGCTGAGTTACCGCACCAGCGATCGGGTCCCCTGCTCCCAATGAGCAGATTTCATTGGCCTCTATTACTGGGTCAGGCTGCGTGTGGCGGTGGCTGTGTGTGTTTGACTAGGCAATAAGCCCAGTGTCACTGTCACTTTCATCAGCAGAGACTCTCTCACTCTGTCTCTTTTCTTTTTCTTTGTCTCTCTATCTCTCAAGGGCAGCCTTGGAAAAACCACTGAGCAGTCCTGGAGAGAGGAAGAACCGGACTGTACCAAGAGGAGAATCGTACAGAGGCAAAACAAAGTTTATATACTTCTCGTTTTAAAAACTGGATTACTCCAAACTTGAACCGTTTTATTATGAATATTTTGAAACAAAAAACTATGTACAAATTATGACCTTTCAGAAACAATTAATTTGACTGCACTTCCCCACAGCTGCAGCATAGAAAAGGTGTAGGCACAAATTAGAAAAATGCAAAGATTTTGATAAAAATTGAAGATATTTTAGAGGCAATCATTTCAGACACCAGACCAAAACCAACTCTGCAATATATTAAAGCCAGAACAACCCATATCACACAGCTGAATAGTGGTATGACACCAGGAGAAATAGGCAATGTACGCAAATGACAAACACAGAGTTAATCAATAAATTGTAGCTCAAAAGCTACACATATTTTAATCAAAAAAACAAAAAATTGTTAAATTATTGTATCCTTAATATCTTAAAAATATCCTCCTCAACCTATTGTGAGCCGTTAATCCTACAACTTGTGTAACAAATTCATGTCACAAATGTGTGTCACCTTGGCCCAGTTGTGAAGTGGTACTGAAGATGGCTTGTAATCCACTGACTCATACATAATTGGAACTTCAGTCCACCTCTGGTGTAGGATGCTGCTGAAACCTCTGTGCTGCTGCTGAAATGAAGTCTACTTCTTAAAGAGACATCATGTAAGTCTCGTTAAGCAACAGCTCAGAGTCTGGAATTTATTTCTTATGATGTCTAACTCTAGCTCCATCTGAGCTGTGTGAGAGTGAAGTAAGTGGTTGTACTAATGAGCGAAGGTTAAAAGTTCATCTGTCATACTGCAGTGCCGCTATGCTTTTATGTGATTTCCAGAGCGACTGAAAAAGAAAGTCGTGTGCTGTAAGTGCATGTATGTGCGCCCATGTTGCTATGTGTCCTAAACCTGAATGCACTTGCAATAATGCATGTTTGTGAGCAGGCTGATCTGGAGACTTTGCACACTAGAGGTGTGGAAAAGTCTTGATTATAAGATACACCATGATGCACATGTGGAAGATTCTGGAATAAACCAATCCTACTAGCCTCAACAGATATAAATTATCAGTACGAATCATTACATCAACTTGTAATTTGAAGTTACATGTACACAAACCTACAAAGTACATGCTGTCCAGAGTCCCAAGAGGGCAAGAATCACCAACATTTGACCTTACTCCTCTCGCCTTTTTTACACAGTCACAGCCATTGTTCAGCTCTCACTGTACAAAACTACAGAGTGCAGCCTTCACGTTTGGTTTGGGGTGTCACCAGAGTGCCATCAGCAATAACAATGCACCCAGGCACACTGTCAGTCTAATAAACCCAGTTATTGCTTCCCTGCTCTCTAAATATGACAAGCAACGCTGAGAAGCTCAACCTTTTCATCGTGCAAAATGTGCCACTTAAATAAACGAGCTGCAGTAATATTTCAAGTGCTTTTCTTATTCTGTCCCATCCCCTCTGATCATCAGTCCTTGTCCAGCTCCATTAGAGCTGTTTCATATCTCAGAATAACAATATCTCAGTCAATGTGCGGCTCACGGCATGGCTGCCGTAGAGCTAATCAATCTGCGGCTCGTCTCTCCATAGGTGGACTGATCGGCTGGCATTATTCTCCAGTCAATTACCTCCAGTGAGAGAGGCAGAAGGAAGAATGACAAAGGACGCTGATGAATGCCAGTCAGAGCTCAATTTAGCCAGCCGGGGCGCCCTCCCTGAGCTGGCAGTAAGACAATCGGGTCGTCTAATAGGTATTTATATGAGCTTCCCTCCAGCGACCAGCTATTTGTTATGGAGAGAGGTTACTGCTGGAATAGACTGTTTACCTATAATGTGGTACTTTGCATAAGGACATAGTGGAAGGCCACAGTTTGTATGATGGATGCTTGTGCATGCATGTGTGTTTATGCACATCTGAATGTATCTGTGCTACTAATCATCTTAAAACGATGTGCTCATCTGCTGCCTTTAAGCAACATCAAGAGTCTAGAGTAGCAATCAAATGGTCATCAATAGCCATGGCTCGAATCTGACCTGCCTTTGAACTCTCAGTATACAGAAGTAGGTAGTAATAGTCAAACAGCTGGTGAAGGTATTTAACACATCATTATACTTGGTGTGCATGTGCAAGCAGCCAAAAATGGAAGTTGGCACAGCGAATGTAAGGTTTTCAGGAATGGCGGGCCGCAGACGCGCTCCACTGTCCTACAGGATGATGAGAAAAACACTGCAGCACTTACTCCAGACGAAAACAGAGAGGCAAGAGGCAGCGAGAGTATGATCAGAAGAAACAGAGGAAGACTTAAATCATCATCACAGGCCAAAACAACTGATTTAAGTGGACAATGGAAGATGGACTAAAGAGAGGGAAAAGTGGGAAGAAGGGAAACGAAAGGAAAGCAAAGGAAAGGAAAGGGAAGCGCAAGGGAAAGCTTAGAGCAAGCAAGTTTGGCTTCTGGAAATTATAGACCGATGTATTGGATTTCAAATTGCTGTGCTGTTTGGTCATATTTTCCCAATATATTATTTACAGCTTTGTTTGTTTCATTGCAGTTGGGTTCAACCTAGTAAAGTGAGGGCTGATCTGGACCACAGCTGGGTTAGTTAATAAAATTAACCTCATGATACTCAGCCCTGGACGACAGAGAAAGGGGTTTCGTGTTTGTTAAGTGTGCTTATAAAATGCTGGGGTGCTTTTCCTAATGTTCTGAGGAAATGGCTAAGAGTATTCATGCAGTAGTTGGCGTTTTTGTCCAAACTGTGGTAGATTTAAAAAAATAAAAAACGAAAGATTCCACAACTGTTCTGAATCAATTCAGGGCCTTGCTTTTCATTGCATGAAAAGCTTTTTCGACTTTCTTTTTGCTTTCATTCACAGCCGGGCTTTACAACTGTTGCTCTTCCCTTGGGAGCATTGTATTTACGTGGTCGAGAACTAAAGCTCGTAGACCTTGTGATGCAATGGTAGCGCGTCTGATTTCAGATCAGAATGTTGTGCGTTCAAATCATGTCAGGGTCAAAGCTTTTCACAGTCAGTGCAGACCTGTGTTCAAAAGCTCTGCAGAGATTGTCCAAAAATGTTCCTGCATTTGCCTTTACAAACAGCCGTTTCCTATTGAAACACTGAGTAAAAATCGAATGTTTCCCTTAAGAAATCTGAGCATCCGTTCTGACATTTTACATCCATCGCTCTCGGTAAAATAATACAACAACATCATACCTCAGTGAAATAATTTCCTATGAAACAACATACGTCTGCATTTTTTCCTTGACTGTCTCTCCTCTTGTTTTTGGTCTGTGACACAAGGCTCTTTGTGTGTCTTAGCCTGCTAATCATTTTCACAGTCAACCCTACCTGGCACTAAGGTGTCTACTGTCCTATAATCCTCATAACAGATGGTCAGGACTGTCCAGAGCAGCCCAACTCCATCAGACAAATTACTGCTTTAGGCAAATGTTCTACACAGAGGCAGGTTATTCAGTTACAACACCTAACCTCTGAAATCCATTTAGTATGCACGTTGCTTCCTCTGAACATTTCTAAGGAGGCTTTGAGAGGCAGCTTTCACGGCCCTAAGCAGGGCTCATATTGCATGCAGTTAATTGGGCCTGACGAGATGTACGTGCCTTCGGACCTGCCTCTTTCTTCCCCGCTCGTTCTCCTCTTCAACTGGGCAGCTACATGTAATTTTTCATCTCTTTCTCTTCCCATGAAGCAAAGAGTTGTCCTCTTCCTTTATCCCCTGCTAGTCTCACATTTCCTATCCTCCACTCCAGCACCCACCTCTTAAGAAGGCCCTTCATGGCCCCGACCCTGGGGCGATCACATCCAGCGTGTTAACCATTTGACCCCCTGACCCACTTAAGCACTTCCTGTGGTCCACTACAAGGAAATTTGGTTAGAACATGTGTAAGCAAATAAGAGGATGTTAGCTGTGTGTTTTGTCTTCTCATAGCAGGACTCTATGTCTATGTGTGTGTTTATGTGTGTGTGTCTGGCAGTAAAAATTACTGAGTGTGGATAGAGCTCATTCACACACCTGGGCCCCATTGAGCGCTGCCCTGCCAAACACCCGTGATGTGCCCTGAACAGAGCGGCATCATGGGAAGTCTAAATTAAGCATAGGGCTGTGACATGGTCAGGGCACACTGTCGAATGCCTGATGTGTTCGGAGGAGTGAGAGAGGGAGACAGACAGACGAGGTTAGTGTGCTCGGAGAACATAATACAACTAAATTGAAGCAGGAGCTGAATGAATAAAAATATCACAGCGCTGTAATTAAACTTACTTAAATAATTAAACCGCTGCAACACTGGCGTTTGATTGACTTGAGCAGGAAACACCCACACTGCTTTCAGCTATTAAAAGAAGCTCTGTGTGAGGCCATTATAAAACCATAATACAATGCAAAAACATCTTGAAATCCGTAATATGCCCAATGCCCAAATGTGTTATTCCAACATGTTACACTCTGGAAATTAATTCAATAAATTACAGGAAACTAATGAGAGAGTAAGAAAAGCATATTTCATGACACGTCCAAATAGTTCTCAGTCGGTGGAATAACAGGAGAGAGGGGAGGGAGAGCCGTTCCCAGAACTGAGAACTCCCTGGATCTGGAATATGGGGCGTTGATATTTTCTTAAGTAGGCCTTGGGGATGGCTTTGGAAAGCATGCTTGATGTAGGATTTTATTTGGCTTGGAATAAAAGCCCTCCCCAGAGTGCACCTCCTCCTATGGGCTGGTTAACCCTGCCTGACACTCACATACACTTACACATGCACACACACACGAAATGTTAAGTAGGTTATGATTCATTTTCTTTGTCATCGTTTGCCCATAAAACAAAGTCAATTGGACCGAATGGGGGCTTTCCTCCATTCTTTTTTTAGGCTGCACACTAAATCATTCATGGCTATTAAACAGTACACGCGCGTGTTTAAACGCACACACAGATGTAGACACACGCTGTCAGTGCTCTCGCATAATGTCATTCAAACTATAGCCTGACATTTCCTCTGTATTGTCCCTTTTTAAATGGACCTGTAAATAACCAGGAGCACAATGAGCGGACGGCGGCCGCATGGTTAATGAATTCAATTAGTCAACGTCGGGCCGATTAAGAGGTCTGAAAAGAAGCATTGTCACATAGATAGGAGAGGAGTGTGTCTGTGTGCGTGAGCGAGAGAGAGAGAGAGAGAGAGAGAGAGAGATTATAATCAATGGCTCTATCACTCAGCCAGGCCAGGCCTCGCACTCTGGACCTCCTGCTCCATTCATCACCAGGGACCAACGGATGGCTAACCAGGGAAAATATGTGTGTGTGTTTCATTTTGTAGGTGTGTATTTTTCTCTGGTGCTGTGTGTCTGCATGTGTGCATGAGGCTGTATGTGGTTGCATACCAGAAGCTCATTATAACTCTTTGTAACAACACACAGCACAGCTCAAAGCTGGTAACACTGCCTCTTATCTCAACGGCAGGCCGACTGCTTTGAAACTGTCAAAGGCCTCAAAGATGCTTTGTCAATTAAGGGTAACCTTTATTCTGAAGGATTCGATTCCCACAAAAGCTTCTTGTCTGCTTTTACACTATGTACAACAATAGGAATTGGGGGCGCGGTGCTTGTAGCTGTCAGACGCCGAGTTCAAACAGTGTGAGTATTATTTTTTTCACAGTGGGCCCGTCTGGGAATCGACCTTTTCACTGAGATGTCTGAGTAAATAAACAAAGAAAAGCAAACAAAAAAAAAAAGAACGGCAAGCCAAACTCGTAGTATTCACATGGTGATAGCTTGACGAGACGGTGCCAAAAGAGCGCAAACAATAGAGCTCATCAGCAGCCCACTACAGCCAACGGAGCCTCTTCACGAGGGGACGTTAAAAACTAAATGTGTTTGGGGAAGCGGTGCTGAGCATGCAGGCTCAATTATTGCCTGTAAGGAATTACCTTTGCTGAGACAACTTGAAATAACTTTTACACATGAGGTGGGAGCCAGAGAGAGGCCGGTACAAGCTGAGCTTGAATATTAATGCCGAGGAAAGTTTGCGTGAATATATCAGTGTGTCTTCTAAGAATTAAAATAAGGATCCTTATACCTTGCTAGTGTAAGAGAAGCAGTCTGTTGTAAGTTCAGAGCTAACGTGGTTTCGGTTATTGACGACATAATTAATTTAGGGTGGATGCGAAGCTGTCATGAGGGTGTCTACATGTTTATCACCTGATCAAAAACATAACCACATGACAATTGTCACCGTTTATTTCAATTGAGATGATATCCTGTTAAACCACGTTCCAATGCAGAATAGAAATTTACAGAGATGAACACGCAGCATGTGGAGTTGTAATGGACCTGGACTTGTCGTGATTCAGCCTCCCACATTCTCCTTTTCTTTTTGTAGATTTGTAAAAAGTCACCTTGGTGGGTGTCTACATTTTATAAGGCTGAAAAGGAATATTATTTTCATTGTAAAATAACCTGCCAACTATTTGGTAAATTAATTGGTCAATTATTTTCAATCTATAAAATGTAACAAAATAGTCAAAAATGTCTCTCACAATTTCCTAAGAGGTGGTCCTGCTTGCTCAGGATCAATAAACCTCCTGTTTGCTGCGATGTGTGGTGATTATTGCTGCACACTCATGTGGTGACGTGAAGATGAGAGACAGGATTGCCAACTGCAAAACTGACAGGGAGTTATCTTAAAAGACAACAATGCTCCCAGCAGTTTTAACATGTGAGTCCCTGAAATCCTACTATTTGCCCAGAGTGGCACCTTCAGTCAGATGTGTGCCTGATGCCCCCTCTCATCAACTTGCATTGGGTCTCATCACTTGTCACTTCAAAAATAGATAGATTTTTTTTAATTTTTTTTTTACCTAAATCTATCCTACTGGTTATTGGTAAGTAGTTTTATTTTCTAAACCTAACCAAATATTGGCCAAATATTAGAAAAATGATTGTAAATACCTGATAACAAACATTCTTGAAGTCTAATGTTAAAAAGCACGCAACAGAATTAAAGTAATCTACTTTGTCCACTCGGCCAGCCAATCACTTAAGTTTCTGCATTATTGAGTAGTTTTATGCTTTATCACCTCATTGAGTAGTTTTATATTATATCACATAAGGGGAGTCCCTTTTACAATCAGTTATTTTTTAGCAAAGGCAAAATATTACTAATTATCTAAATAGTTGCTGATTAACTTTCTGTTGAACAGTTATTCCGGTAATCATATCAGCTCTCAGAATGTTACCTGTCAGTTTAGTTGTGTGACATATGTGTAAATGGTATGCATTTTTGTCTTTATTGGCAGAAAAAGTGCGAATGATAAAAGGAGGTGTTTGCTGGTGGCTTTTTCCAGCGGCTATACATTTGTATGAATCTGCAATGCTAATGAATTTATATCCAAGGTTTCTATTTCGAGCATTTTCTTGCACGAGGTGCAGCAGACTTCACATTTATAATTTTCATCTAGCTGGGTTTGATCTGGCTGATTAATGGCTACTTGTACGGCAACCCCGGGTGTAAAGGTTTTTATTTATTCATTTGGGGTTTTCTTTTTTTGTAAAATGCTGAGGCCCTCATAATGGCAAACCACTGACTACAAATCTAAAATAGATGTGTGCTAGATTACACTGGTGGTTACTTTGTTCTTGAGGGAGCTTGTCCCTGAGAGCATTCACTCAGTGTTTCCTGAGAAGATGTTTTTGCTTTCATCTGCTGTCCATCCGTCCCTCTGACAGATGCTTCAGGTTGTGCCGAGCCTGGAAACTACAGTCAGAGATGGCCCTATTGATGGGTCAGCTTGCACAGGAAAGATGAACCAATCCTCTGTCAGTGGACACATACAGCAGACAGGAAGTGTGCACTTGGTCCGGCCTGAGGGCCCCACCGATGCCACACTATATTTATCTTGGCTTTCACTTTCACCCCCACCGTACACATGCATACACACACACACAGGCTTGCACACGCATACACACACACAGGCATGCTCGGGCCCGGCCCAATCCCTGATTGCATCTGACTTGTCATCGTCAGTGGCCAGCTCGGCTCCTCTGGGGCCCCAGCTGCTCTGATGGAGCAAAGCAGGCAGGCCTCCCTGCGTATAACCCGTCCCCCACAACCACTATTCACCCCTTCTCAGGACAAATTTAATTTGGAGGTGCAGAGGACTGATAAAACCAGGAGACAGCATAAGGGGCAGAGAGGGAGGGAGGTAATTTGATACCTCCTCCTACCCCCTGTCACCTCCGAGACACACACACACACACACACACACACACACATCTCCGCCTCTCCTTTTCCTGCACCCTGCAACCCCACCCCCTCCACTCCCTGCTTCCCCAGACAAAGACATCTATTTTTTTCCTTTCACCCATTTTTTTTCTCTTATCAGATGGATGGCAGAAAGAAAAGAGATGAGGATGAGCAACACCATGCTTCTGATCTCAGATACTGTACCTGTGGAACTTTTTATGTGTTGAATGATAACATGCCATACATACTGGCCAATTAGTCATAAAAACATCCCTAAAGCGAATCTGAAATGTATCAAAAGTGCTACGTCAGTGTTTGTGTGTGTTTCAGTGGTGAAACATTATTTCACATTTCATTCATACAGCTTTATCTTTAGATAGTGAGTAGGGCTGTAAAAATGTGTCAATACATCCATTACTCAACTTGCGTAAAATGATATATGATGGCTAAATATTTGATATTTATCAAATAAAAATATAAATCATGTGCTGGTTCCTGGGATGACATGTTGTCTGTCACCGTACATTTGGGGTTTGGACTGCTGATGGGGAAAAACAAACATTTTAAAGACATCACATTGAGCTCTTAGAGGCATTATTGGTTGAATAATAAATAAATAAAATGATGACAGATTGATGAAACTAATCATAGGTTGGATACTTCGACATAATATGAATGCAAGAAGGAGGGAAACTGTGGCACATGATGACAGTTAATCCCTTAAAGCAGCATTGCAGGCAACTAAACGGCTGCTTGCTCATGCCTAAAACTTAAGTGAAGAGGAAACTGAGCATAAACGGTGGTCCTGGTGGCTCCGACTGGGGCCACTGCTGCAGTCTATCTGAGCTTCCTTTATTGAATTAGCCAGAGAATAGAGTGAGCAGTGTGGAGCTGGAGGTTTTCACAGGTCAGTGCACCCCTCCAGCCCTGCAGCCACGAGGCCTCTGAGCCACCTGCAGCTGGGAGACAAGAGCTGAACCCCAACCTCAGACTGACTCTGTGTGTGAGTGTGTGTGTGTGTATGCGTTTGTGAGAGGGAGAGCAAGAGAAAGAGAAAGAGAAAGAAGGGGCTGACATACTAGACGACAGATGGATTTTCATGAAAAAAAAGAAGGTGGGGGGGGCATGCTAACCAGACACTCCAGGATCTGCACATGTTCCACTTTCTGCACACACAGGAAGAAACACATATGCAAATACAGAAGGTCAGGCAGGTGAAAATACGTGTGTGTGTGTGCGCGCGCGCGTGTGCGCGCGTGTGTGTATATACGTGTTTGTGTGTGTGTGTGTGTGTGTGTGTGTGTGTGTGTGTGTGTGTGTGTGTGTGTGTGTGTGTGCACATGCATGTGTGTGTGCAGGGTATATGTCACTGGGAGGCTGACCACACTGCCTTCTTCATAAGGACAGGTGAGAGCTGCAATTATCACTGGGTACTCTTGTGCACACACAAAGCACAAGCCACTCAAGACACGCTCCACACACACACACACACACACACACACAAACAGTCCCCAGTCACTCTGTGCAACCATCATGAAAAGTGCCTTTTCTCCCTGAACACCAGTCAGATCATGTTACCATGCCAGCCCTCCTGGTGAACCGACCCCGGCTGGTGAACGGGTACCAACACCCCCAGCCCCACACTCCCCATCGCCCAACTCATCTATTATTGAAAGTGACATAATTGCAGGGGGGGCATCATCCACCAATATCAAGACTCCCAATATAAAAGGCCTTTAAATAATTCAGGACAGAGGTGCCCACCATACGCTGGCAAGCAGGGGACTTCTCGTATGATGAGATCATGGTCCCTCAGACGCAGGAGGGCGTGGGGGCGTGTCTGTGAGTTTATATGTGTGTGTCTGTATGTTTGTCCATAAATGTGTGTTCATAACCATGTGTCAAGCGTCAACTGGAGCTGTGTACATGAAGGAGCACAACCCAGTTCATTATGGGATGTGTCGCCAGGGGAAGTGACAAAGCTGTGACCTCCTGTATTCCTCACAGCCACCATCTAAAACCACCTTCATTAATCAAGTGGGTGTGTGCATTTGTTAAAAAAAAAAAAAAAAAAAAAACAGTGTGTGAGGGGGGTGATACTCATTTGTATTCAAGTAAACTTCAGGGATCAGCATATACTGTGATTACGGGTTAGGCAAATTGCTAAGCATGATTGATTGTGTCTCATTGTTTGGATAATGTGTGATCTGTGACCGATTGATTGTGTCTCGCTACACTGAATGGCTCATTTGAATATTAACGACCTACTACTTGTGTTGCTATGAAATGTCACCAAATTGTCCCTAATTTTCCAATGCAAATGATACGCGAGAAGTAATTTGAGCCTCATCAGCATCACTGCATTGGCATCAGCATCACTGAGAGTGAGATGACACCCAAATTTATAAATTTCAAGTACATAGCAGTCTTAAAACCCCGTCCAGTGACCATAACAGCCATTCCATTGGGATAAACAATTATTTTGTTCTTGGAACACCCTCCTTCTGATGCTGGGTTTAAAATGATGTTGTAAATAAATCTATTTGTTGATGAATGCCCAAACAAAATGCTAAACGGAGAGGAAAAGTCAAGTGTGACATTTCGGGAACAGAACTTCCACTTTCTGCATTTTATGGTCTGACATTTAATATAATGGTTCATATTGCTATAATTGCATTGTTCCTGAATTCTCAATTATTGTCCTTATTTCCAGAAAGTTAAATGGGACCACTTTATCATTATCACCATGCAAAAACACTTGAATGTCACATGAAATGATATTATCAACTAGCGTAATCACACAGTGAGTACTTGAATACAGCATATTCTTATTATATCAACAATTGTAAGCTTTCTTGCGTGTTGTGTGCAGTGTTTGTGAGAGCAATGAAAAACACACAATACAACAGTCTATTTTTGTCCAGAGCAGTGAAAACATACGCATCAGACATCTGACGGCTCCAGTCTGCACGGTATCAACATTGATTGACATATCAGGGCTCACTTTACGCCATTCAGAGGAAGATGTTTGCTACCGTTCATTCCTGTAGTGTATAAAAAAACATTTTCCACAGCAAGACAATCCATCACAACAACTATCACGCCTCCATTTAGGGTTTTTGTCTGTTATCTCAGAGTGCTGAATTGCGTATTCTCATATCATTGTGCATGTTACATTAGACTCTGCTTACTGATGATCACTTGACAGGACAAGATGGATTGTTTCCTCATATACTTACTTATCATATCGATTCCAGGGTTTTCCCTGTTATTACGAGGCTTGGGTGCAGCACCAAAGCTGTCAGTGTGGAGAGCATCTAAACACACCAAATGACAGATCTAATGGTTGCAGTTAGTACCTTTGGACTTTTTGAGCAAGTTGTATCATCAGGTTTTATCATAACGTCGAAAATGATGTGTAATTGTGTATTTCTTTTTGTTGACTACCAAGCTCTCAATAAAATGCAGTATTTGTACCGAAGAAGAACCAGGACCCCCTGGCCTAACCACGACACCTGTCCATTTCTAAGCATTTGACACTGCCTGAATCATCACATATATTGTAAAGGTGCTTTGGGAAACCATATGCAGACAGAAAAAAACAGGCTACAACTGTATTCTCTGGAGGGCTCGTAACATATCTCAGCATATACTGGTTAAAAGGGTGGGAAGCTGAGCTGTATGTTTGTGCTGTGGTAGAAAACCAAAGTAGCGATGGTCTCACGGCCAAAGGTTTACAGTTTTGATCCCACAATGACCTTTAGTGGTTCACATGAGGCTTCAGTTGTGCTCAGTCACATCAGAGGTCGTGACCCTGCCAAATGCCCCTGAAAATAAAACAATACAACAAACGAGGGTGAATCCTTGCCTTTCTCACTTGTGGTATAGATGACAACAACATTCGAACACATTAACACAAAAACATGGACTTATATGTAAAGTCAGCTCCATGACCAAACAGCCAAACTTGAGCGGGCTCCTACAGGGCCCATCAGGGGAAATCAGCCTCCCTTAGCTAATAAACAGTAATGACCTGCTTCCCGACACGTCTCGGAGCCTCCCTTCGTGTCGGCGTGGTGATGAGGACAAAACAGCGGAGCCAGCAGAAAGAAGCTGCGCCTGGGGTGGCCCAGTAATTACTGTTAATTGGTTTAACATGGGGATGGGTGGAAAGAAGGATGAGAGAGAGAGAGAGATAGAGAGAGAGGGAGAGAGAGAGAAAGAGAGGGGTGGAAGGAAGGATGGAGTTCTGTCTCTCAGCCCCATCTATAGCTCATTTGATGTGATGGGGTCTGTTATCGCAGCTCTCTATCAGCAGCATGAGCTCATGTAGAGGAGTGGAGAGTGGAGGTTAGATATGCAGGGCAGCGGGTACATAAGCAGTCTGGTAAACAAGCATCAGCTCGTACGTGCACAAACATACATGTATACAAAACCACATGAATTATGCAGGCAGACAACAAACAAACAGGTGCACGGTTTACACTGAGGACATAAAGAATATGTCGCCTAAGAAAATCATGATGTGTAGAGTACAGTGTGTGTACATTGAAGGAATACAGATTTTCACTCACACTACTGTAAAACACACACTCAGATTACACAGCCTGAGGGGAGCTGCTCACCCAGATAAGACAGGCAGACTGAGGGCCATTTACAGACATCGGATGCATAGTGAGCCTCCTATCAGTGGCTGTGTGGGCAGAGAGATGAGGTGTGGAGTGTTCCCCATTCGGCTCAATGTTAATACCCTGACCATAACATCATCAACAAGCTCTGGACATCTACACAGTGCTGCACTGTGATCCGCCTGAGAGACATGCACAGAGACAAAAGGACAACAGATTTTAGGGGAAGATGAAAGAGACACTCTGTACCGAAAGTGTGGGCGGGTAGATAAAAGAAGACTGAGTGAATACATGAGGGAGGACTGTGACCCATAAGTAACCCACATGACTCTCTTCTCACTTGTCTTTTGTTATTTACACAATTGATGCTCAAGCTGAGGTGATCTGCAATGAAAAATTGGACAATACGGCCAATTGCAGGTTACTTTTCACTCAGGATCGCAGGTGTACGGCTGTGTGCCACCATTCAAAATGTGTCTATTTCCTTTCATAACAAATTCCCTCATCTTATTGCATGTAGTGTATTTGCAGTGTGAGCTTAATTCTGTTGAAAAAGAAAGTTAAGCTCCCAGAGCATATGCTGCAGAGCAGAACATGCAACCATCTCATCTGAAGTCAATCATGCTATTCCTGTGCCTTTAGGTGGTCACAGGTGAACAGCCAAACATAGCTTGTGAGAACACTAACAGGTGTGATCCACTGTGGCTGAGCAACACCTTCCCACTTCATGCTCTCCTTTCTCCTTCCTCTCAGGTTGCACATTTCAGTGTGAGGCCAGGATTAGTGAGAAATCCTAAAGATACCCTGTAGAGCATTCTTGCAAACAAACACAGTTACGTTCAGTATTTCACATCAAAACAAACCCAGTGCATGTCTCTAACAAATGGCTGAGAAAATGTGCTCAATACCAGTCTCCTTCTACTTCTGTGCCTTAGCTTGCCTTTGTAGATCAGTGAAGTACCATAACACCCATATGGCCCCATACAGGCATGGACAGTCTTTGAGGTTAACGCCAGTTTAATTTAGCACAATTTCATCTACCATAATTTGACATATAGACCTTTGCAGCGACTGATGAGATGTTTCTAGCTGAGGTAATGTGTCCAGAAAGCATCTGTGTTACAGGCAAGGATATGAACCGCATCATCTGCCTGCTCCTATTTGTACATGTGCATCCTTGTGCACCTGTTAGCATGAGATCCTTGTAGATGTGTTCATCCACCAAGCAGTCTATATCTATGTCTGTGCAAACTCATATAATGTACTGGCTGACGGACTTTAATAAAAGGTACTAAGTGCTTTTTTTGGATCACTATTTTGACATTCATGATTCCCATGAATAATTTCCAGTAGGAGTCTGGGTCTCCATGGCATCTTCCCATAGAGATTATTTTAACAGAGGAATACAGAGGACTGACAGAGAGCTTCATCTCATGGTCAGTCACCTAATTAGGTTCACAAATTAAGCATCCGACCAAATGTGAATTCTGTTCCTAAGTTATAGTATTGAATAATGGCTGGAAAAGTGCTTCTTTAGTTTAAATATGATGCCACAGTTGAGTTGACCTTTGAACTTTTGGATATAAAAAGCCATCACTTCATCATTTTATTCTACCGAGGTAAAGGCTCGACTCCAAACCAGGCATTTCAGGCAGTGTGTGAGCAGTGTGGACTTGCGTGGAATTTGGGCTTTTTCACTTTGCACACCTTTTATATGCACAAAAAAGCTACATAACACAATGAAGGAAAGGCAAATAGGCCAATTGTCCCAAATTTGAAGAAATTCCCAAGAAGTTTTCCACAGTATGTACAGACAGAGAGATGGAGGGACAACCTGACAACATTATGCCTCCAGACACAGCCATCACAGGTGTGTGGTACACCAGCTCTGTGTATGAGTGTTTTTTGATGACTAAGCACAAAAAATACAAACTGTCAATTAGATTGACTTGACTCAGTGTCACCATCTAAAAGACAAATAGAATTTAGAGCAGGCTAGGATAGAGTCAGTTAATTTTGAGCTTTTTTCACCGAGCTCATCCATTTATATGGCAAGGGAAACAAAGAATTGGTTATATTCTCATTCATAACTAGTGTCTGTGGGCTCGTACACATGAGAGACTACAGTTATGGTGTATGTGGTTGTGGTGAGCCAATTAACTGCAGCCCAAAGCCACTGTGCAATGAGACTGAAACAAACCCACACCGCTATGTATTTATTCAACAAGTGCTGTTGCAATACACAACAGAAGATGCTTTCCAGAATCAGAGCCCTTTCGTTGCATTGCCACTCTCAGAGAGACAATCTGAGAGGGGATCCGTGCTGCCATTTCACACCAGGTCAAACAAGACTTTTGACTGGAGTCCTATTTCTGAGTAACACGGATTTTAAGCACGACCACCACTGACACCATGAAGACAGGTCTCCTCCACTTAGTTTTACGACTACTCCAATACATGCAATCAGCCGTAAAATTCACCCCCACACAAAAGAGCCCTCCAATAAGCTTCTCATGGACTGCTATAAAACCCCAGCCGCTCCCAGGCAGAAAACAACTGCTTCTCCTCAAGTCGATTTATGTCCGAGCCTCTCTCTCGTTTGGGTGACAAAAAAAAAAAAAATGCAGCGATGTATCTTTTTTGGGACAGCAGAGTCATCTAGAGAATTGAGGGCCATCACGAAATCAGCTGCTGTAAAACATGATGGCAGGCTGATCGGTAAATAGCCCTGCCTGTCAACTGGACTTTTAGAGGGCTGGCCATAAAACAGCAGAGTACAGAGACAAAGTAAACAGGGGCAAAGTACATAAAAATATACTTCACATATACATGTCAAATACGTCAAGTGATATCATTCAATATAATTGGTTCCCATTGGGATTTGTTCGGATTTGAGGGACAGCTGCATGTTTTACAGCACCAGACTTCTTTACTGAACTGGTGTCATGGCCAAAGACACAACACATACACTTAGACCAGAGGGCATAAACTCAAGTCAGCTTGGGGCCACTGCTGATACAGTCATCCCACAGGAGGGCCTCTACAGTGTTAAAGTACTATAAGAAGGAATATTTCTGAAAATGTAGTTAATTTATGTTTATAATTAACATTATAATAATAAATACAGTTTGTACATATTTTATATGATAAGTTTTTTAGCAGTTAGTGCAAGTCTTTTTTCCTTACTATCAAATGACTTATTTAAGCCTTGCATTGAACTAAAAAATTAAATCTACTTTAAATCTAGCCAGACACCTGGCAGCACTTTTCTTCATATTTAAATATTTAAATAGATGTGCAAATAGCAGTAAGCATATACCTCTGAATGCACCTTATTTTCTAACAGTGTAAAACTTATTTTCCTAATAAATAACTTATGTTAACCTTACATCAGGCTTGCGGTTGGCAGTTGGTTATCCTGGTGTTACTCTGTAATTGAGCTTCCGTAAATGACATTACTTGGCTACCGCCCCCGCTGTCATTTTACTCTTTTAAAAGCCAATAATCATTTCTGTTGACAGACACCACGATTACAAACTACCAGAGATGTCTACTCCGTGCAGCAGCAGGGCCAGCAGAAGAGCTTCAGCACAACACGAGCCACATTTCATTTCACACGTTTTTAGTGTGGAGAGCTGACTGACAAGGCGATGGTGGAGGATTTGTTGTCAAAGCGAGAGGCAAATGCGTCTGTTTGGCAATATGTCGGATTTCAACTCTTAATAGGGAATCAGATAATGTTAATGAGGGAAAGGAGCTGTTATCTCTCTGAATAATTGGAGATGTGCCTCCTGTTGCCTGCAGCTCTTCATCTAACAGCTCCTTCTTGGTCATTCCTCAAACAGACTGAATTAAACTAATTCCAGACATATTTAAAATTGATCCTCTGTCTAAAAATGCTGAAAAATTACCACAGATTTGCTCTGTAGACCCATTTTTGATGACTGACAGTGGTGCTAAGTGAACAAATCCCAGACATTGTGCGTGAGCAGTCTTCTTCAAAATAAGAGTCAGCTGGTCCAGAGGCAGTTTGAGACCCCCGCAGAGGACACATTTATAGATGGCCTGTAGTTAGATCTGTAAGGTGCACTATGCACTGAGGTATTGTGTCATATACAGCAGAGGCAGGAGGTTAACTCATTGAGCCAAAACCATTACATCACTGACATCATACCAAGCTCCATTGGGTTTAACAGTCCTGGGCAAGTCACGCAACACGTCCACATTGCCAATATAGCTTAAGTGCAATGTCAACTTTATGGTTTAACAGCTTTTACATTTGATATGAGCGTGGAATAGATGTTCATAGTCTGACTATAGATCACGGCACTGTATTTTGTGTCAAGTTGGATTTGTATGACTGTCCTTAATCAGGAGTTCTTTAAAAAAGTACAAACACAGAGATGATCTTGAAATGTTCTACATTTTAATGCCACTCAGTCTCCGTCAGGGGTGTCTGACTGATGCTAAGGTACAGCATAACTTAGTGTCAGTGGGGGTTACATGACGGCACAAAACCCTGACTGACACTGTGTAGGTGGTATTAATAGTAAATCTTGCTCTGAGGAGTCGTTAAATCTGCTTGACACTGTCTATGCACACGGATCTCTCCTCTACAAAGTTCATTATTGCAGAGTTTTTGGCTACGGCTTAGGCGGCTATTAACAGGTTCCTTCCGAGTCTTCCCCCCAGCTCATCTTTCTCTCCCTCCTATCAATTGACAATCCTCGCTCTCCTCGTTTCTAAACCTTGCCAGCACAATGTAGGTTTTAGCTGGGATGAGAGACAGTGGTGATGGCTGCGTGAGTTCATCAACACGGGTGTAAGCCTGAAAGTTAACCAGCGCTGGGCCATTAGGCTTTTGACGCGTAAGCTCTCAGAGTTGTGTAGTATCACCAATGAGCGATGCTTCAAAGATGTGCAGTGGGAGTGAAGAGGCAGAAGGCTTAGGGCTTTAAAGAACTGCGGATGGGGGGAAGTTTTATAAAGTACGCCGAGTGGAGATTTCCTCGCAGAGGGAGGGAGAGATTGTCTTACAGTAGAAGGGATGAGTTGAAGGACTAATGTGTAAACCACGACTGATAAAAGTGATTGTGCTCCCATCCATGTCTTCTGAAAGTCTATGAACAGGATTCACTTGTAAAGGAAGAGCAGTCCTCTGAGGCCCTTTAATCAGTCAGGGAGAAACCGAGTGAAGCAGAAGGAGTCCAAAAACTTTGAGCTTCACTTTAGAGTTTGAAAATGTGTCATGACTGAGAAAATCTGATTTATGTGCACACTCACACAACTAGTTTATGTGAGCTTTATTGTGTCCCCCTGCTATCATATATTTTAAGTATGTCTGCTGCTACAAAGAAGGGTGAATCACATACCGTACAGCCTGTATGTGCCCACAGAGGCCAGGCTTAAGGTAAAGCATAACAGCCGACCTGCCAAAAGACAAAGGAATTCCATTTGGAGCCATTTCACGCATGGTGTATGGCAACACACTGAGGAAGAAGAGGAGGAGGACAGTGGATAATAAATAGGTAATTCTCCCCCCTCATCTAGTTTTCCAGCTCTTTCCGCATCGAGGTGATGACAGGAGGAGAAGGAGCAAAGCCTCTTTTCTGCTATTCCTGATGAAAGCAGCCTAGAACTCCAGCACCTCAGTAGCTCTCTGCGCAAATGTAGCTTTCCACATCCCCAACAAGTTTGTTCAAGTTTGCAGCTTTACAGCTGTAACTGCAAATTCAGTTGCACGCATATCTGTGTGAAGCGTGAGCCAGCCTGAACAACGAATGAGAGAGAGGAGTTTTGAGTTACTCCTGCTGTGATGTCCCTCAACTTCCAAAGGAATCTATGAACATCTACAAAGCATGACGTTCTCACGACATGGGCTGGTGGTGCTGAATACCTCATGTCTTCAACATGCTTCGGAATACACAGGCATGCTTCAACCCTTGGTAATGTGATACTCCTGAAATGTGGAGAAGCACAGGACACGGTTGTGATCCCTGCATCCAAAGACTAAAGCGTCCTTGAGCTAAACCCTTCATGCCTCACTTCTAGGACATCAGCATCGGCAAAATGCTCGAAATAGTGATTGAACACAGTTATCTGCGTATGAGCTACAGATCTCCTGGGCCAAATGGATAGAACCCATTACATAATAACAAGATTCCCCTTAATGTGGAAGGATTGTTTAAAGTTAATTTTGTGAGTGACTTAGCAATGTGTAGTACAAAGGTTTTTCCTGCCTACAGAGGAATTTGACCCTGTCCGCTAGCGAGACTGCACAAGCTTCAACGGTGACACGACAGTGCCCCCTGCTGCAGCTGGATACAAGCACCGTCTGTGGGGAGGTTCTGAACCACAAGCTCTTATTTCAGCCAGTGGATAATTCTGACACCCTGGAGAGGTGATTATACTTCTTCTGATGTACACCATCATTGACATGCTCCTGCCACAGTTGAATGAGTCAGTCTGGAATGAGGAGATGTTTGATATAGATCAAGAATTCCCTTGTGTCCCGTCAGTTTAATGTGCTTTTGTGAAGCGAACTTAATGGGTATACCATCTGCACATTTCCACCACTTGTGATAAAAAAGCTGAGTGTTTAATCTGAAAATATTATATATTCATGGCTTGTTTTTGTTTGTTTGCGATGTCTATTATCGTCATGTTTTGGTTTGCCCTGTGACAGGAGGCTGTTTATGTTCTCACTACAGCTGAAATCACTTCACAATAGAAAAGTGATTCAAGTTTTGCCAAGTTTTGGTTTCAACCAGACTTTTCATTCCACTTGTACCTATCTGAAAACCACAGAGTAACAGAGACATTTAGCATAAATGTGGTAGAAATTGTTTTTATTTGTATATGTTATGCTCGGTCATGTTATGTCCAATCATGTTGCAATGTATTACATTGTAATAGATAATTGTTCTCTGTATCATCTCTTCTTGAATGTTTCCAGTTACTCTTGGAGACTCCGTAGATCTCATTAAACAGCTTGAAAGGAAGCCATGGAGACAATAATGAAGACTGTGAACTCCCAGCCTATAAACTCCTCTACACAGAGATTTAATACAGAAACACTGTGGTCTGACAATACAGCATTTGTATAAAAACAGGTTTGAGAGCATTGGTGGCACATTTCAGTATCTCATCCCGATTCTCCCTTCTACCACAGCCACCGTGAAAATCAGGCAGGGAGTTTGTTGTTTCACTCGGCATAAACACAACACTCCCCCACTGAGACCAGCTTCATTCAAATGGATGAGAACGTCACACGTGTTAAATAACAGAGGCAGACTGCCACGTTCGGATATGGTGGAGTTAAGCTGCATGTAACCCACACTGATTTGACTTCTGGCGTTTACTCTGGTGATTCCACTTGATGGACATTAGAAGGCGCTCTGACAGTGTTATGTGTGTGATTCCTACAGCGCAGAGGCATCGCAAAAACCCTAAGTGTAAACACTACGTGAGGGCTGATCAGAGGGTCAGAGAGAGCTAAATGCTAAGTGGGTCCGTAAAGACTGTATTAGAAGCATTCATGTGTTAAATGTCTGATTTAACATTTATTCCGAGTCTCCAGTAAGTTAATACACCTTGCTAGCACAGTGAGATAACAGTAAGCCAAATTGCAAAAATCAACTGCAATTTTTCTTTGGTAAGTTTTATATACCATATCAATACAGTAAACCAACTAGAGATATGTGTGGATGTAGTACCTATTTTAAGGGTTTATTTTCTGTTTTCTTTTTATTCTTTATGAATAATGATTAATGAAAAACAGCAGTGGCCTTTAAGTAGTGACATGGTGAGGCAAATTGTGTCTTCTCCATCGTGTAGTAACTAGGTAGGATTGCGATATTTTGGTTGAGAAACAGACTTTTTTTCACCAAAAATGCAAAGAGGAAAAAGCTACAGCAAATGAGTTGATTTGCTGTATTCCATTCAAATCCAGAAAGCGCACACAAAGAAACATGTGTGCTCATACACTTAGACACGCCCAAACCTACTGCACCAGAGAGGCATGTATACACACCAATAAAACCCACTCTCTCGCACACACACCAAAAGAGACCACCTGTCAGTGTGTGTCGAGTGCCACAGGCAGCATCATCTGCTAGTGGTAAAAAAATAAAACCTTTTGATATTCATATCAACCTTCAGCTCCATGCACTCCAATCAAATACCTTTCACTTTTCTTTTTTTCTATCTCTCTCCATATCTCTCTCCCAGACATAGTAATGACACAACATAAAAGTGTAGTGTAGAAAATTGAGCAGTGCAGGCGAGGTGTTTGATCTAGAGAAAAAAAAAAACATGGCAGCATTTCTGGAGATAAGTAAAGTGAAAACCATGGAGGAGGGTGGAAAATAACAACAGCAAGTGGGACAAAAAGACAAATTGCTAAGGAGTTGGAGTTTTGAGGCAGAGCAAATGCTATGGAGGATCAGCACAGATACAGCTGTACAGCATAAAACACACTTGTGAAGGGATGTGAGCGGCAATAGAACGGGCAAATAGCCAAGTGGTGGGAGGGCACTGGGCCAGGGTGACTGTCCTGCCAAACTGCCCCCCAGGCAGCAGAGGACAATCCACCATCATGACCGTCATCAACATCACAATTAGAAAGCAGGATTCAGCTGGTGGACTTAGAGAGACTGACAGGGATGGGGGGGTTAAGGAATGAAAAAAGAAAGTGTCATTTTAATTTGTGCGAGCAATTTCACAGATGGAGGTGACTCCACCTGTTTCCTTTGCAGATAAAATTTCAAGAACGAAAGAATGTGTCACAAACATCTCTGGCAATAAGTAAGTGACAGCTGATTAAAAAACTAACGCAACACACTTCACATGCTGATTTGCATTGGCAACACATGAAAATTTGTGCTATTTTTATAAATGAGTGGAGGTGGTGACAAAGAGGATAACAATGAGGAGGTGTCAAGTCAGAAAGAAAGCTAGATGTCATGACCCTCCCAGCTTGGTCCCAGCCTTGTTAAAAATAGATTTAGCTTCAGAGTGCTAGCTGACAATATTGCTCTTTGCGGTTAAAAAAGCGTTTTTGCTTTATGACTCTCTCTTTATAGGAAACACTACTGTCTGCCAAGGTAAACGTTTTAGTATTCACTTTGCAATTTATTCTGCCTCCAAACCAATGTGTGGCTGAAACGATACCCTGTATTCCCTCCCTGCAGCAAAACTCATTTTCACCACTGCATGACAAAATATTAACACAGGCTTCAAAATGAAATGTCACAGTGATTTCTTTGTCAAACTGAAGAGAGGGCTGGTTCTCCTAATGCCGTGTTAAGAGGTGCTGAAGCTAAAGGGGGGGAACTCTCGATGCGGCTGCTTTGGTCTCAGGTGCCACACCTGTGCTAATAGGACTACTAATTGGAGCATGGCACTATGAGAGCACACACACATTAGACACACATGCAGACTGAGGCCAGACACACTTTCACATCTTTGATAAAAGATAAATAGATTTTTTTTTTTTTTTAATATCTGTTTTTGGAATCTCAAACATGAAGTTATTCACTATAAAATACACATGGAGACAGGTAGAGATAAAAAGAGTGAATAGAAGTCTTTCCACTTGACAGAAGCGCAAAAGCTGCATTTTCCCCATGTTTCTTTCTCCTCTGCCTGTCCTCTTTGTTCAAACATACTCTTCCTGATAATAAGCGCGGAGGCAACGTGTTGAATAAAATATCAGCATGTGTTGTTGATGGAGCAACCTGGTTTCAGGTGCGTGCGTAAACACACACACACACACTAAACAGTCAGTACTATGTCACTGTTTTAAAGATCAGAAGCACACACACATAGAATGCTATGAACCCTGTATACCTCATACACATGCCCTAAACCTCTGTCCCAACAAACTGGTTGCACAGACGAACAACACACACTCTCCGCTGTCATTCCAGTTCACATAGCGGAAGACAGGAGCGAAGTGCACAAGAATACAACTAGAAAAAAAGTTTTCTTTTGGTGGTTAGTGAAGGGGATGTGCTCCACAGTTGTTGTTCAAAGAGCCACATTTGAATACAAGTAGGTGGCACATCTGTCGACTATTTTTTCTGTCATGAATTATTAACGTCCTGTCATTGCTAGCAGCAACAGCTATCATTATTTCACTTATGAATAGAAATAAGCATGTCCTATCTATCAATTGCTCCCACACGGCGTTTGTTGTGTTGAAATGTTCTAACAACAACAACAAAAGACAGAACAATTTTCTTTTCTTTTTTTCTTCTGAAGTCTGACATTAAGCCCACCAAGCTGCATACAATACAAGGTGATACGTGATATACTGTCTGTATCTCCATTGTGTAATTCTCTGTTCCCTTATGTCCCAACACACAGAGCTCAGAGGTCACAGACAGTATTGCCCATAACAGCAGCTGTGAAGCTGGTAGGGATTCAAAGAATAGTTGGTCAAATCATTCAACACAAAACAAATGGCTGACTAAAAATGGTTCATGTATTAAATCGAAATAACAACAGTCACGGCTGAAAAAATAAGTGTCTCACTTGCAATAATGTAACAAAAACAGATTTGATGGTTTCTACATGTGGCTTCAGTTAAAGACACACATCCAGTTTTCAACAGTTTGAGCTGCAGAAAATGAATTTTCCCTGATGTAAGAGTTGAACTCACTGACTTTTTACTTTAGCAGTGTTTCGTACAATCCTACCACTTGACACATAATATAACAATTACTTCCCATATAGTGAGAGGCCCTTGTATTCATTATGATGACTTCTGGTAAAGAAGCTGAAGGAGTGTTTGTGTATGAGTGTGTTGCTGTGATCAATTGATGCGTTACTGAGTTCAGTTCATTCACAGGCTGATGATCAATAACGGATTAGGGAGGAGCACAAGGTCTGTTTCTTGTCTTTTCTCTCTCATCTCTTGGACTGTTTAAGGGCTCTTGAAGACAACATTGAGAGCGGGGGATAAACAGCAGAAAGAAGACAATAAAGAGGGGTGAAGAAAAAAGATGAGCCAGCCCCTGTAGGCGTTCAGACGAGGGTTGTATCGAATAGTTCACTGCTTCTGAAGACTACAGTGTCTCTTTGAAGACACATGAATACAGATTAAAATATGTAAGACAAGAGATGCAGACACACACTCACATACATACACAACCATGTAGCTAGACTTCCATGTATTTTTGACCCAGATGGCAGCATCAAATAATATAATAATAATAACTACTGTTGAATTTAGAGCAGAGATACTGTGTATAATCATGTCAGTACACTGTACATGACTGCTCACTTTAAGGCTGCTTTAAAGACGAGAAATATCGAAATATATATTATTTATTTGTTAAACTCAAATTAAGGTTGAGCATATTAATAAGACTTAAGTAAGAATGCCACATTATCATGAATGTATTACAGATCTGGAGGAAGGCGCATAGGATTTCTTCCAATTTTGCCAAATGCTGCTCACGGCAGAAAAAATTCCCCATGGCCCAAAAAGCATTATCTCCACTGACCATCATCAATGGAGATTTTGGATTTGTTTTATATTCAAATTGGTGAAGCCCCATCACAATGTAAAGTCTAAGGACCAACAGGAACTCACAGGTTTGACCAATGAGAGAAACTCTACTGCCCATAATCAGTGGGGCGCATTCCCGGGGAGCAAACCTGGAAGCTTGAAACTTTTTTGGCGTGTGCCCTTGGCAAGCAATTATCGCTGGACTGAATAGGAGCCATCTTTGGATTCACTGTCTAGTCCTCCTGTACTGTATATATGAACATAACAGATCCATGTTTTCAACGTTTACTACTATCTTAGTTCCAGTTGTTGTTACAACACATCCATGCAGACTCTGGTCACTTTGGATTCATTCAGGAATGGAATATAGTAGATTGTACACATGCAAAGTAAAACACACGCTTTTCTGATGGTTGTAGAGAGGGCTGCTTGCAAGTCCTTTGGGAGTGTCATCAGTAGATGAGGCCACACACAGTTACTGACAAGGGACAATACAGCATGTCACATGACTCTTGTGTTCTGAGTAAAGACAGACATTTACACTAACACTTACATACAGGACAGTGCTTCTGGCACACCAGAGCAATAATATCACAAACCAAATGTGTGTATGTGTGTTCTTGTGTGTTCTTGTGTGTGTATACTCTGATGGATGAGTGTCTTCGGAGATAAATGGGTGCCTATTATTTGTGCCTTTTATAGGCAAACTCCCTGCTGACTTCCGAATGGGAATAGCGTGCAGTCTTCCCGCACACGCGTGCATACACACTTACACACACAAACACACACACATTCACATAACGAGCTACTACTGGGGGGCCCTAGGCTGTGGCACATCTGTTGTGGAGGAGACATAAGGCATTCAAGCAGGGGCTCTCAAGATTCTCCATGTATTACACAAAGGAAGAAGGAAGGCACAGTGGTGGAGGGGTCTAATGACAATTTTACCTCAAAATCCCCTCTGCATAAAACCATGGCTGCATACAAAGACACACTGAGACACATTCTCTCAAATTGGCCTACAGACCTTTAGATGGCCTCTATATTACACAGGGATTTTAGTCTTCCTGATTGCTAGTGCAAAGAGACAGAGGACAAAGAGATGGATATTAAATCATTTTGACAGTCAAAACTCTTTCTGCAGTATATACAGCAGTGACACACCACGGTCCACTTCAGATATGATTCAGATAAGTTGTTTTTTCAAGATTAAAAATGCACCATGAATACGTTATTTCTATCGTCAGTGTTTTCAATAGTATTCCCAAGCTGCAACTGATGTTTTTCATTAATCGCAATCAACATGCAGATTACTTCTTCTATTAACTCTTTGACCATTTTGTCAGAAAATATTAGTAAAAAAAAAAGCAATCATCACTCAAGGCGTCTTCAAATTCCAGTCAGTGTATGCATGTGTGTATAAATGTGTGAATGTGACAAGTGTTGTAAAGTGCTTTGAGCAGTCAGTAGACTGAAAAGTGTATAGAAAAGCAAGTCCATTTATCATCCTACCAGGAGAAGAAAATAATACATTTATCATGAAAGGATCTAACAAAACAAGCCACAAAATTAAAGAAAAGGCTTGAATTGGTAATTATTTGCTATCAAAGTTAAGATCCAATTGTTAATGAGGACACTCCAGACAAAGTGATAAATCACACTGACCAGCAGATGTCCAAGAGGAAAGCATACATTACTTTGGCATGTCTATAAGCCTGCAGTACTTTAGCAGAGCAGGACATAATCTGAAGAGGTCCTTAGCCTTTTCTCTTGAGAAGAGAGGCAATGAGAGCAAACAGCCAGTGTTAGAAGGGATTCAGCTCTCTGTCTGCTACAATATGTCCGACTAAAGCTCTCCAAACCAGGCTTAGCTTCCCGGCCCTGGCACCACCTCCCTCCCTCCCTGTGCCAGTGTCAACTTCAGCTCAGTACGGCGCCAGTCGCCAGACTCAGTTTAGCTCGTGGCAATGCATGGCCTGCTCTCCACTCCAACTGGGTTCCTTCTCTTCTTCCTACATTGCTTCCATTCTCCCTTTGATTGGACATATTTTGTTATTTCCTCTCCCTTTGTTTGTTTAAATTTGTATTTCCTTCTTGTCTTATTTATCCTTTTTTGTTTGCATTCAGTTTTTCATTAGTTTTCTCCTATTTAGCCAATTCAGTGCACTTAAGTACATTAAGTATGTGCATATAAATGTGCTTTTGTTGCTTCAGGTTGTCTGCTCATGTTTAAGTAGCTTTTTTTTTTGTTTGTTTGTTTGTTTTTACCGGATCTTTCAACTTTTAGGCCCTAGTCCTTGCAACATACTCACATCTATAGTAATTGGTATAATATCTGAACATACACACACTGCTCAAAATCCCAACTTGCTTGGTGTATATCATATCCCCTGTCATATATGAACCCAGTCTAACACAGAGCTTTACCTTCCTAAGTCAATTTGAGAGCCAATTTTCCGACACAACCTTGGAGTGACTTTGGATCTTTGAGGGTAATTATATATGGCTCTGAGAGAAGTAGTCAAGTGTTAAAAACAGCAGCTCATGGTCTGGAGACTCTTGAGACAAAAAGCTACAGAGGGATACTTGTCATGCAGAAGAGACACTCGCTTGGTTTAACAAGGAGCTGAGAGGCAGCCGGGTGAAAGAGAAATAGGTCTATATTCAAAAGAATAAGCAATTGATGGTAGATTGAATTTTTCTGTTCAAGATTGCAGTTTCTGTTGAACTGCCTCTGACTTTGTATAAGTAATTTCCTCATGGGCAATTGTACTGTCGGGCCACATGCACAATGCACTGTTGCCCCCATGAGGCGAGGTGACAAAGACTCAAATGTGGAGAGGAGGACTTCCTCTGAAATGCAGCCATATAATGAGACAAACAGCATACAGACAAATAGCAAATACAACTGATCCAGTTCCAAAGTGGAAACCAGGGCAGAGCTTCGCTGCCTGTATCTCTGCCTGATGCCAGTGGCCATTCTGGGTGCAGCACTCGCCACATATGGATAATCTAGGAAAACTACTCTTTTGTTATCATAGTGGTCCTACCAACAGCCCTCTAGGGGTCTTTGAGCAGGCGGCAGAATCCCAGGAGGGGGCCTGTAACTGTCACCTCAGTTTAGGACTAGTCTCATGGCGGCTGACCCAAATCGTCTGCCTGGGGCAATGTCGGGCCCCTCCACAGGACTCCACCGCTGCAGATAATAGGCTCGTTTGGCAAAGTATCCAGACACTGGAACCAAAGCAGCCCTGACAGCTGTCAACCAGGACCAACATCCTCCTGCATGACACACGCACGTGCGCAGTACCAGGGTGGTAGTGTGTGTGTCCACTACAGTATGTCTATGTGTGTAACTGGGTTTGTGCATGAGATGTGATACACAGGTGTGTAAATGAGGACATGTTCTCATCTGTGTGGGTCCGTCTACTTTTTTTTCCTATTTTGGCGCTGCCTATCCACGGCTCTGGTTAAACACCCCAGCATTTCCAGACAGTATTCAGCCAAGCCGACGCCGTGTCAGGAGCAATTTGGCGCATCGGCAGAAATCTTTTCCTGTAGGGGAGCTGTCATGAGGGGGAAATCAAAGACACCTACATGCCTAGCTGGGTTGCCTCCGAGCTGAAATAAAAGCTTGGTGACATGACCTGATTTCACCCATTTTACTGAAAAACTAAAGCAGAGGCTGGAGAAGTTGCCTGCTGCTGTGCAATATGGAGTAATATCATTCAAACCGCAGGCACAAGAGTTGTGTATGTCATACTGCATATGCTATACAGCTGAAGCAGTGTTTTTGTCAACAAGAATGGACTGATGTTATCTATACTGGTGGATCAGCAGGTCCATGTCAGCAAGGACAGCATTCTGTCATGCACTGGTGATTCCTGAGGTTCGAGACCACCAGGTGACCTTTGTTCTACATCACCACATCTCAGACTGTCTATGCTACACACAGAGCACTGCATGTCCAATGCTCAAATTTTTTATACCATTTTACCATTTTGGGCACAAGTCATGCTAAAAAAAAGATTTCAAGAGAGTGGCCCCGTGAAATAATGGTTAAACAAAAATAGAATCAATGGCATTATCTTGAGTTTTGTTTGGTTTCTTCAGACAATGGTGGGCCTGCACTGTAAATATTTTACTTGACAACTTGATGACACATTCATTCCAGAGAAAGCTGTTCAGACAGTGCACACTAAGGATGGGACAAATTCCACATCACTATATGTTGTAGGTCTCATGCAATATTAGGCTTACTTTTAGAGCAATTCTGAAAACGACATCAGTCGGGTGGTCAGGTCATCAGATACCGACGCTTTGCCTGCACCCAACCAAACATTTGAACTCGCGGTCAGCCTTTCACCATATTGTTGCACTGTGGCACTGGTGTGTGTAACAGGATCAGGCTCTGCTACCTCTACACAGTGTTTTATCACACTGTCTATAAAAGTCTGATCTGAAAGCATTTCATTATGCAGTGAGGGCTACTATCCTTATTAGAGGTATGTGTCTTCTATGACTCACACATACATCACTAAACATTGTAGAACCTGTGCTAGGATGATGCTGTCATTAGTACAGGTTTAATGCAGATGATTTCACTGAAATCTGCACTTCATGAAATACAGCACAACAACATTTACAATTTACCACTTTATGTGCTCAAAAACACTTCTGAGTTGCTAACAGCAAAGCTTGTGGTTCAGCCCTCAATGGAGGAAAAGCAGAAAAGCATATCCCCACAGTGAGGGATTATAACTGCATAAGTGGGAGACAGGGAGTTGCTAAAAAAGAACTACAGTACTCAACACACCTTCCCTGGGTAAGTGAAGTTCAAAAATCAGCAACCTAATAAACAAGCAACAACCGACAATAAATCTAAAACCCCGGAGGAACATGAAATGAAAAACTGCTTGCTGCCGCCCACCAGCCTGTGAGCAGAGCAGTGGAGGTGAGGATAAATTCCACTAACACACTGAGTCTTTCAGGACGCAGAGCTGACTCTGGTCCTTACAGGCTAATTACATCTGAGTACAGCGCAGGACTGTAGTGACTGACTATTTCTGTACATGTGTTTTCATGTGTGTATAAACTGTATGAGTGATGTGTCGGTGTTCTTTTGTTTGTTTTACACTTGGGGCGTGTGTGTCTATCTGATGCCATCAGCAGTTACACTTTTCAAAGTTCAAGCATATAACCATATGTTTACCTGTGTCAATCAGAGGATGTGTGTCAGTCTGAAGGCAGTTTTCTGAGCAGAAACAGGTGCTGACGGCTGACAGAGAAACACAGGAACTATCATATATTCCTGTTGGTATGCATTCCTCCTCAAGTCCCGCCTCCTTCTGTCAGAGAGTCACCAGGTCAACCGTACCATTTAAAACTAGAACTGCAACAATTGGTCACTTGGAAGAAAATTAGTTGCCAACTATTTTGATGATTGCTGAATTATTAAATGGATCTTCTGCTTTTCTTTGTCATTCATGACAGCAGAAGGACAATCTTGGGTTTTGGACTGTCGGTTAAACATAAGAGGCTATTTGAAGACATCACTTTGGCCGATGAGATTGTGATAAGCATACTTCACATTTTTGACATTTATTATTGACTTTATGATTAATTGATTAATCATAACAATAATCAGTTATGTTGCAGCCTAATTTGGAACCATCCACATCCACCACAGAATTACCCACCAGGTGGTGGTGATTGTAGTTCAACTGAAACAAAACTGACCTACTTAATTTGAGGGAAAAGTTCATTTTAGTCCAATGAACCATTTCCATTAATAGCCATATTTGCACAAATGGAAGTATCTTTGACAAAACAGATCAAGATGATGTACAGAGGCTAAGCCTCTACTGATCTGTCTGTCTGGCCACCAGAGGGCATAACACATATGCTATAACACATTATGATACTATGTAGCCTGTAGAGAGGAGCTTCCCTGGCTTCATTGTCAGCAAGTATTTCTGGTGTGGCTTCCACAGATAAATTAAATTATTCAATACATTACAGACCTGCTGCAAAACAACATGGAGTCAAGTCTGTCTGTACCAAACTGTGGCAAAATAAATTGCACTTCAATTTCTCTACATTACCACAGTCAGAAGAAGAACAAATGGTCTGATGGTTTTACACTCTCTGGTTCTCTCCTGCTCCACCTACAGAAAATAGGGATTTCATCATATTGTATTGCAAAAATCAAATCAGGTTCCATGCATTCATTGAAACTGCACAAGACAATGAATCACACTAAGTTGTATAGATGCACGGCAAGTACAGAATAAGCAGTCCACAATATGTGAGGTGAATGCATTACTCCGTCTGAGAGACGGCGGTGAGAGACAGCCAACCAGACACAATAGTCTTCTATCTATGCCAAAAGAGGCTACATTCACTCACAAACACATCCCTACCAAAAACACAGACACACATTTACACACACACAGCACAGACAAACAGAGTAATTAGTCTTTGATTTCCCCCGGCAGTGTTCTGGTACCAGGGGGCAGCTGCTGGGACCCTGCTTTAGCCTTGGCTAATTTCACTCACGGCTTGATCTCGACCCAGCGCAGGTGCCCACTTGGCACCCGACTGCCGTTGCCATGGCAATGCCAACTTCAGGGGCCAAGAAAATGCCAATTGTCCAAGGAGCTCAGCCACAGGAGCCATGGATGTGGTACTCATTATAAACAGGCCGCATTAGCACAAATGGTGGAGGCAGTCAGACATGGACAGTTCAGTTAGCTTCGATCATACTTTCAGTTTTCCTGTCTTTGTACCTCCTAAAGCTTTTTGGGAGATTTTGTCGTTTGTTTTCTGAAAGAACATGAGTCTCCCAGACCCAGTCTCCCCTTAGTCGTTCCCAAAACAAAAGACAATCTACTCAGAATATCTGTAGTAGACAGTATGCAGCAGACTGCTATCGCTTGGGCTTGAGTGCCTCTCTGTGGTTGACAAGTGTCACTGCAACTTCTGTACGCGCCAACATGCACCTGCTGAAAAATATGCTCTAGTGAAACGCTGATTCAAGTATTTCTGCAGTAACAAGCTTTCTCCCTTAGTCGCCTCTGAGGATTCACACTTCGACCCTGGGCTCATTAGGCCCGTGGGACAGGCTTGCTTATACTCAGCCCTGTTAATAAGGTACACCCAGACTACAAACACCAGGTGACCTGCTGCTGAAATCACCTTCACTTATGTATTATCAAGCTCCCTTTAGACAAATATCTAGATGGAAACTAGCACACTAAGCAAGCTGACACGTTGGATGAGGCCCAGTCAGGTGTAAAGGGTTAATGATGTCTGCCACAAGACAAACAGTGCAGTACATAGGCTGTGATGTCATAGCATGTGATTTGGTATTTCAGGTGAATGTGTTACCTTAACACTAAATGTAACCCCCTGTACATTCGCGTTATATTCCAGTTGTCTCCACGACAATCTATTAGAAATGTAGTCTGTAAAAGTCTGACATGTTTTGAAAAAACAATCTCCTGGAGCCTAATGTGGCATCTTCAGATTGCTTCTTTTGTCCAACCAACAGTCCCAAACCCAAAGACTCTTGATCTACTATGATAAATGACCACGAAATGCAGCAAACCCTTACATTTAAGAGGCTGTAACCAGGAATTGTCTGACATTTTTGACAATGACATGAAATGATTAATTGTTTATATTTAATACTTAGCAATTAATTCTCTTTTGACTGACTAATCAATAAATTGACTAATCATTGCAGCTCAAAAAAACAGTCCTGATCTTGACCAGCTTTGGTTTATGTAGCGACGAAGTTGAGGTGAAACATGTCATATTAACTGACAAGTTGCAGATTTCATGGATCACTACTTTGATTTGAATTGATTTCAACTCTCAGATGAACTTCAGCACAAATACAGCATACCTGCCTCAAGTGAAGAGGATTGCATGCTGCAGATGTTCTCTTCTCTGGACTAGATAAATAAAAATACTAGAATGGCAATCAGTACAGCTCATGCCTCCACCAAGACCCAACAGTCTCCTTTAATTTAATAAAGATAGAACTTGATAGCTCCGTATCACTCTGAACTTTAAACCACCCACAACTTCCACATTTAAGAGAAAGAGGCAAAAGATTCCTGGATCTGTCCCTTTATTTGGATATGCACCAAAAGTGATTTGGGTGTACTGGCCTTACATCCATCATCCAAGTTTTGTGGAAATCTATTCAGTAGTTTCTGTGTAATGTTGCTGACAAACCAAACAACTGGACACAGGTGAAAACATTCCCAACTTGGCAGACGTAATAAATAAATTCCACTTTTTAACCAATGAATGTGACACACAATTTTATAACACACATCCACAGGACTTAATTACAGAAATCAAGCCTGCCTCTGCATTAGACACTGAGTTTGTCTTGCACAACAACAACAGTTTTCAAGTTTCATGAACCAATTAAATTGCTAATGCAATTGCCCAATTTCCCCGCAATGGCCGTTAAAGTCTCATCTGATTTCATCTAATTGTCCATATCACCAATTTCATTTCTTTATAAACTCATTTCAGCAGACCCATATTGTGAATTTCTTACCTAAGGCCATCTTCTAACCAGGAGTCATTTTAATTGCCACATTGCCATCTGGTGTATGGATGAAGTGTCTCTTTTACAGCCACTTCCAGCCACTTGATAGCTATCTGCAGTATTTTTCACAGAGTGGATTTTCAGACGCCTAACCTGAGGCTCCTGAGCTAGATGAAAGTTTATACCGCCTTCATAGATACTCTTAACTAACTGAATGAGGCTGTGTCATTTGGCAGGAGCTCCTTCAGACCCACTGAAGACTTAACAGGCTTAAAACAGAAGTTAGGAGTGAGTGTCTTTCCAAATGAAATATCAGCATATGTTGTATCAGCAGTGTGTCTACAGCTGTCCATATAAAAACAGACCAGTTTCTACTTTGTCCTTGGTGTTTGATTAGTATCACTGTGCTACAAAATAAACATTTTGGTTTAAATATTTGATTGGAATCCTCATACGAGAACTTCATTTAGATTTTATTTCCGTTATCATGTGCATGTTGTAGTAATTCAATAGTTCCCATAATTTACAGTAAGAGGGCGCAAAATGTGGTGAACATATTCAAAGTACATATTCCTTAAGGTTAAACTAGCAAAAGAATGTGCTGAATGCACTATTGTGTCGCTATTAGAAGTTACACTGATCCTTTCGCCTAATATATCCTTACTGTTGGTATCGTAGAGTGCTGCAGAGGTAGCAGAGTGTGCTACTACCTGCACACACCAATGTGCACAACCACATAGTAACTTTTAATATTATTAATATCATTATCATCATTTTAATCTGTTTTGCTAGGCAGATTTTGAACTAACATAATTTGAGCACCCAATCAGCAGACAGATATTAGCACAGAATATTAAACATGTAGGTCAGCATTTCTCATATAAGAATACACCCTTAAGATGGAGATTAATGCACCCAAGCAACAAGCACACACTTTCTATAACCGCCAGGCCCGGATCTAAAAAAAAAAAAAAAAAAAGCTATTCCTCCATCAAACCTCTACTTCACACTTCAGTCCAACTGGTGGCAGCAGTGCACCAACGAGTTGGTATGGCAACTGCTAGTAAACATCAATGAACACTCTAGGTTCGTTAGAACATTGTGGACAGACGACATGGAACTAATCTCTGCGATCTAAGCATGTATGTCCAAAACAAACAATCATGATTTCATCAGACTGATCTTCACAAGAAAAATATAACAATAATATAACAAGCTCAACTTCACACATCATTTCAAACATTTCTGCAACACATGACCAACAGAAAAATGAACCAACTGTCTGCATGCTTGTGAAATGAAAGTTATATAGGTAATCAACGTGAACATCTGTGGAGAATGGCAGACAGGCTGCAGCATGCAGCTCTATGATTGCAAATGAATCACCGTATGATTATCTGACTGCTGAACCTGAGCCAGGCATTATGTGCAAAAACACACACACACGCACACACGCACGCACACACACACACACATTACTTTGGGTGCTCCCAACAGTAGAGGCACCGAAACTTGCCAAGTGACAACAGTAGTTTCTGCATTAAATCCCCTCTCTGTTTTCTCTCAGTGCAGTGACACAATGTAGATCGGAAGTCGTTCATTTACACTTGTATGTAGAAGAAATTGGTACGGCAAAAATACCAGCTGTAGATATTACCACTTGGTAACAAGTATAAGCTTGATGTCCTATCAAAAGGGGTGATATCAGAGAAATTCAGAAATTGAGATCATCCCCTTGAAAGAAAAATAAGTGAAACAGAGACAAGGTGATCTAAGAAGAAAAGACAAGTGAATCACAGATGTGTACTTCAAATTAAGACATAAAATACACTTGGCACTATGTACACATGTGGCACACTGCTTTTTAATGAAGCAGACAGGAGGCAGTGGGACCTCCAGTTCACAGGGTTGCGTGATCAGTTCCAGCCGGGGTCACTGGTTTTAAAGCAAAACAGGGCTGCGCTCACTCCACTGATATAATCCATTAACCCTATGTCAACAAGCGTTCGAAACATCGACTCCACAGCTCAAATGTAAGGGGATAAAACTGATTACATGCGTCTAATCGCAGCTAGACGTACTTTCCCTTACGCCATCAAATTAACAGTGAGACATGCAAACAGGATGAGTTACTACAGTAGTAGTTACATATCATGCCTTAAAAAACTTTGAATAAAACTGATGTACCACTCCTTTGAAATGACTGTACTTAAGTGAACAGCTATCACATCAGCATGTTGTGGCTAAATGGATTCTTTCATTTACATTAAGTTATATGTAAACTTTAAGACAACTGAGATTCTGAATGTGATGCGAAATACACAGTTAAAAAACCAGAAGTGCAAAAGAAAACTTGTGTTCAACATTGTACAATAAACCCTTAGCTAACCCTTAGCAAAAGGCAAAGCAAAGTGTGATTTTACCACATGATAGAGATAAAACTGTAAATTCTAATTAGGACTTCCAAAAGCAGAAAGTGACTCTGAGCCCGGCATAGTCCAGGAGGCCTGTGTATGTGCTGCATCCATAACAATAAGAAGGGAGCTGTCATTAATGGGTTAAAATGAACAATAAAATGAAATGACTGTTAGCAGAGTAAAACTGGGACAGAGGCAGTAGCTGATGGTGCAAAGAAGCAGACGGACTGGATTTACGGCCAACGTTTACATACAAACACACAAAGAAGAAGCACCCGCACACAGCGAGATAAAATCAAGTGTACACACAAGCGTGCGCAGCCGCGCGGGCACACACACACACACACACACACACACACACACACACACACACACACACACACACACACGTGGGCTTTTCCACTGGTGTAAAGTTAGCTGTCCCTGCCCACATCCAGCTGAGCTGTGCTTTCTGTGTCATTTACACCACTGTTTACTTTGTAGGCTGACTAATATGTTACGGGTACATAGAGCTTTAAGCTGTGGCATTACTTTTAGGATATCACTGAAACACTCCTCAGATGAAAAAATAATACAACAAATTGACTGTTTTTGCGCTTGTTAATTGCCAGGGCAAAAATGTTGTAATTTTAATGAAATTCAATATTCTGTCAGCAGTAAGATGTGAAGAGCCCAGACCACCACCAGGGGGAGCAATTATTTGCATCATCAGAACAGATAAAGGTAATAAAAAGGAGAAAATATATACTGTGTCATGAGGAGAGGAGAGGAGAGGACAGGAGAGGAGATGAGAGGAGAGGAGAGAAGAGGAGAGGAGAGGAGAGGAGAGGAGGGTGAAAGGAGTCTTTCAGATAGCAGGTGCAAAACAGCTGCTCTCACCCCTGATCCCACCTGATGCGTAACCATGGCACCAACCACATAGTCATTATAAAGTGTGCTGATGCACATGCACACATACTCTTCCTCTCTCTCTCAGTTTCTCATTCATGTACAAATGCACACTCACAACCAAAAAGCATCTGCGTATCAAACAGACGGGCTGTTCAGAGCAGATGGAAGCTCGCTGAACTTATTTAAACCGCAGATATCAAATGCGGGAAATGTATTTTTCAACATGAAACAGCAGCACAAAACACCAAATGTTCTTAAGAAGAACGCGTTTTCAGATTACACAAGATAACAGTGGGTCAATGAAATCGGATATCCTGAGAAAAACTGCTAACAGATACGAATCAAAGATAAGACTTTCAATTGAAACTCACATGTTTCAACACAATCAAGAGGAATATATCATGATGGCCCTGCTGGCTTCAAGCTTTGACATCTTTGAAGTGATGAAATCACCGGATTAATCACTGAAGTCGTCAGTGCACCAGGGTAGACTACGATCAGAAATGGTAGATGTTCGCTGTTGTAATACTAAAGTTCTCTCTGTTAAGTTAATCATTAGCTGTTGTGCTGTTAATATTTTGAATTCATCTTTTTCATTTATGTATCAAAGTATTTCACTGTTGAGTAACTTCTAGCAAATGTCATTCAACAATCTAAATGAGCTGAAAGCTGGTTGAGAAATTGTTGAAACCATGTCCCACTCACAGAGACACAAAGAGGAGGTTACAGCTCACTAATTGGCCCCACATTAAAGCCAGACAGCTCGTGACTCAGGTGTAGTCAGCACTGTTCCCATGGACAGGATGCAGTGGGATTGTGGGTAATTATTTACAGTCGGTCTAGCTTGGGGTGGGCAGTGTGATATCATCCTGCCTTTGACATGGATTTTGCCCACTCACTCTTAATACACACACCCTCACACACACATCAAAGTGGAGCCTTGAATGCAACGTCCAACCTTCCACATGTGTGAAAGCACTGGAGGAGTGATGCCAGTGGATCATAATGATTACACATCACACATTAGAGAACATGCCGGTGTGCAGTAGTTCACTGTTCTGTAATGTTTGCCTAATGATGAGACACAGGTGTAGTCATAAGTACATGTTGGCCAAACTCTCTGTAGTACTGCCAAAGCTTTGTGCACAAAGCACCAGAGCACAGACACAACCAAAGCCATTTTTGCATAGGGAAAAACTGAATGTAAAAGTGAAGAGGTGGCATGACAGGAAAATGTCTGTTTGGGAAAAGAAAAAAATAGAATATGCGACCACAAGCTCCTCTTTTTATCACAGTTTCACTCCAACTTTGACTCACCCTGTCTTTGTCATCCACAACATCGCACAGCATGTCGTCCTGGTCCAATATGCCTCCATCTCCATGTTCCAACCTGTGGACCTGGACCCAATAGCTGGGGTCCTAAATAAAAAAAAAGAGAGAGTATTAGCTATATAATGAGATCAGCACTATTATCACCACATAGGATTTGGATTTAAAGTCTTATGTAAGTAAAGCCATGCAACATATTAGCATTGCCAGGCCAAAATAATTAGCAGCTCGTGTCTCCTTAGGAATCAGCTGATCTGACCACCACGTGGTTCATATAATGATCCAGGCACACTGGGGCTCTGACATGGTTATGGATTGACATCATGATAGCAGTTATGAAATAGTTTAATCCCCTGCTGGATAGCCTGCAAAATAAGCCTATGGCTGAAAGCTTTCTCCGCATGGGGGTAGAGAAGAGAATAAGACAGGAGGTGTCATAGTCATCAGTTCTCATGGTTAGATTTTAATGTGCATATGAAAGTTGAAAACATTCCTTCACACTCCCACAGTTCAAAAGCTGCCTTCGCCTTTTTTGCATCAGCATGTAAATAAAATCCAAACATATGTAATGCATTCAGATACAGACAGTAGTGCAGCTTAAGACCCACAACAACTTGGTGGATCATACAAGGTATAATTAATTAAAGATTTTTATAAAAGACAAAAATAAACAACAGCATACTTCAAACCTTGATTAATACTGTTTTAGTAGTTGGCGATCTGTAATGATCACAGACTTGGTGAACAGTACAGTATGCTACATGAACTTGGTGTAGCTCCTTTAAGTCATTTGAGAAGTGTAAAGGTCTTATGTATGTCCTATCAAGACATAATTAGGCCTATACTGTATGTGCAGTACAGTATACAGCTTTCACAATACTGCAGGAGCTCATGCTCATGTAAAGGGACTTTAATATACAGCACTTCAAATGCAGTTAGCAGTTTCCACAGAGGCAGTCAAGTTGGGACAGTTGGAAAAAGCCGGTTTTAGCTGACACACTGTGTAACAAACAGAAATATATGACTTTTAGCCTTTAGTGTTTTGCAAATATGGTGTACTGCAACCAGAACATTGTCAAAAATACCATGTTAGGTTTGGATGTTTGGTAGTCAGTGATAAAACATCTAAAATGAATAGAAGCTTATCCTGCTCTCTCTCAGTATGGCCTTGCCTAGCTCATAGCCAACAACCACTGAGGCATGATGGCCCAGCAAGAGAGGAGGCTAAATAGAAACCACTCAGCTCAGTGACTGTCCCTCCTTCACCATGTTAGGAAAGAATCTCCTCACTCTTTTGTCCGTATTTTGTTCTCACTCCATTTCCCTCCCTACATCTCTTTTGCTACATGCTTTCTCTTCCAAAACCTAGCTGTCTTTTTTGGGTCTGTGGTTAGATGCCTTCATGCACGGCTCTGTTGTACTGAACTCCAGTGCGGTTCACCAGGGAAAATGGTCCAAAGCATGGGGGGAGAAACTGTGTGGTATTTTTCTTCCTTCTGAGGTTATTAGGGGAGGGGGGAGATCGCCAATTTGTGAGGGATGTTCCCAAAAGACAAGACAAGAAATCAGAAACAAGAGAAAATTGCACAGTTGGCCACTGAAAAAATAATTCAATATGGTATCCATAAAGAAACATATAGAGTTAATGCATGTACAGTAAAATTCAATTATGGGTTGTTTGCTGTAAAACCTATCCGTAAAGTAATCCAATCTGGAGGAAGAATGAGAAATAGATAAAACTAGACTGCAAAAACACTACAAGACATACATATAGTCCACAAGAAGAAAAACACAGCAAATTCACCATCTCTGGAAGTTATTACAAGCCACAAAATGACCCTCAGCATTAAACCAGAGGAAAAAAAATCTTCACTTGACACGGTCTGTGTCTGCTTGGCATGGTCCTCATCCAGACTTGTTTCTCTGATGGATTAGAAGAAGCAAATATGATTCTGAGAGAAGCTCAGTCACATAACTTAATCCCAGAAATACACTGGGGATGGTTGGAAGGTATTTGACGTTTGCAAATGCCTTTTCGATGTGACTTGTTTAGAATGATGTGGGCCTTAAGTCAGTGCCTCCAGCAAGCCAATAGCAAGAAAATAATCAGTTCAATTACTCTCTATAGATTAGTTTGATCTGTAGTCCTAAAAGCTGGAAATCAGTTAGCATTTTTGCACATCCAGTTCCCTTGTCTCGAAGTCCATGTGTTTTTTCTAATTGTTTTTTGTTTAAACATCTAAAAACCAGTAAGGTCTGCAGTTACCACAAGCTTAAGACATCCTAATGTTTTTTTCTATGACATAAGATACATCATTAAATGGTCCACAATTTAATTATAAAGTGCTTGCATGTCTTAAAAACTGTGGTTGCTTACAAGTGGCTAAATGAGACTACAAAGGGAGTCATGGATATTAAACGTCAGAACCCGAACATGGAGACTCATCTACTCGCTAGTGTGTTTATGGGCGGACTTCAGTTGCAAATTATTTTCAACTCAAACTTTACAACTTGTCATGTGATCAACTGACAGAAAACGTGTTGTAATTGTGGAGTAAGATGCTCAGTGGGGTTGACATTAAAGTCATTTGACTACAATGTAGTCTGTTTATAGCCTTATAATGAGTTTTTACACCAATTGAATTTACGCTCCAAAAATCACAAAGTGGTGTCCATCTGTGGAGATTATCTTGCCGAACAAAACACATTGCATTTCACATGTGCAGACTGTGGAAATGCATAAATCAATCGGACTATAATATCACTGGCCCATAATTAGGGCATTAGTACATCTGACTTTTAACTAGATTTATGCATTCCATGAAATGACTATAATGCTTAGATATATGCAAACGATGTGTATTATCTTTTAGCCTTAATATTTCAGCTGCAATCCATGTGGTGTCAAACAGATTGGGGAGCAAATTATAATAGATAAATAAACATAACTGAAAGCATTAGGATAGCTAACGAACTTCACGCACCGAGCGCCACAGGATGTTCTTTGAATGATCATGCCATTTCCTAGAGAAATTGCTATATTTGCTGATCTGATATTTTGAATATTAACTGCAGCTGTGCAGTATAAGTTACCATGGCACTTTTCTACAGTAAGAACACTGAAAACCCATAGTTAACCCTGAAGTTACCTCGCTAACCCCAAATCCTGCTTAGTAATGCGGGCCTCTAGTCACGTAAGCCATTCAGCTCACAAAACACCCAAAGGTCAAACCTGTGCTACCATTGATAATATTATGTAAGATACTATCTGTATATATATCTTCTTTATTGGCCATATGTGAGCGGATTCCCTAAACAGGCTTGTGGACAATTTGTTTAGGTTGTTTAATGCTGCTGGACACCGGATAATCTTTTGCAAAGGAGTCAGGCCAGATTTTCTGCAACAGTCGAAAGGATGTGACTTTGGTCTCAGTGCCTTTCTCCACTCCTCTAACAGAGAAAACCATTAGATAATGTTAGTATCACCTGGCTTCCAGCACATCACAGACGTTCTAGTAATCAAATTTGTTCCCCATAGAAATCAGTTTTTAACCCAGACTCTCCCGAACCAAATCACATCACCACATAGTATTTGGTATTATAAGACACCGTGGGGGTGCGGCTGTAGCTCAGCGGGTAGAGCAGGTTGGCTAGTGAACCATTGCTGGTTCAAATCCCAGCTCTGGGCAGAGCTGAGCTGCATGTCGAAGTGTTCTTAAGCAAGACACTGAACCCCAAATTGCTCCTGCATGGCGGCCTCTGCCATCAGTGAGGGCCCTGGGATGAGCTGGCCAGGGAGTACCCTGCCCTCGCCCTCGTGTGGGCATTGGCTCCAGAAAAACCCCCCTGCGACCCCATAAAAGGGATAAAGTGGTTACAGACAACGGATGGATGGAAGACACCATGCAAGGAGAATTAACTATAGTGTAATTAAATCCATTAACTTTAAAAAATAATATCGACAACATACTTAGTAACATGGAAATCCTTATTAACATGGAAATCCTGGAGGCAGTTCTTTAGGGGCAAAGTATTAGCAGATGACCTTCAATCACATTTTCCACATTTTATGACATACGGGCTTAATCCATTGTAAACACGTGATGATCTAGTGCAAATGGACTGAAGAGAAACAGAGAAGAAGGCGCTTGTAGACTGTAGTGTACAGTAGCAGCGGGAGGGCGAAGAGTTGATAAAGTGTGAGCACATTCAGCATCAGCCTCATCCCATTTTGTAACCATTTCTGCTACTAAATCAATATCACATTATGCAACCTTGGCCCTTGCAGTTGTGTAGCTTTTGGAACTATAACACTCAGTGTATTTTGTTTCTCTCCAACTATCGATTTATTTTTTTTCAACACATTGTTTTGGCCTCAAGTCTTCTGCCCTCGTGATAGGTGACATCTATTTGGGCTACCTCCAGCCAGCAAGTGGAAAGACAGTTTGTTGAATGGTATTAGTGTCATATTATCTTCTAGGATCCAAAAAGATTTGATACTTTTGTCATAATGTTCTACCAGAAACAGACACAAACAAACTTTTTCTGTGTTGAGGTCACTTCTACCATGGAAACATCATGTGCTTCATTGGAAAAATCACATCAGATCCAGCCAACATGTCCAAACTGGTGTCACTATGTGAAAAGCAAGGGTTTTCCCTTTCCAGACCACACTGACACCCCATCACTATTCAAGTCCTAACTTAGTACATAATTAGTTTTTAAAACAGAAACAATAGGCCTGCAATACTGCATCATTTAATTAACAACGGGACAAAAACCACAGGAACAAAACATAGTTGACGAGTTCAATTGTTAAGTACAGCTTTGATGAGCCATGTGAGAAGCTCAGAGAAATGCTAGAACGGCACATATTTGTCCAGCTTACTGCCAACAGGAAGATGGATAACTGATATGCAGAAACAAGTGTAACCTGTGTTCCATCGATGTCTTGTGAAGACATGTTATTCCAGTGTAGAACGGTGAAGTAGACGTTCCATGTCACAATGAAACCATGAGATACCATCGAAGACATTAAAACCGAAAGTATCACATTTCAGAGGTATGGTCACATACTGCAAGTACCTGACAACGTTATAATCATGCCTGATTTTAAATAAGATCAAGGGCAGACACAACTGCTTTGAAGTTCCTACCATTGCGATGGTAAAAGACGTCCACATAAGTATTCAAATGAAGGATTCTGAGCTCCTCTATGGCATTTAAGTAGTCTCAAAACCAAAGCACATAAAAACCAGCAAGTGAACATTTCTGTTCTGCATGCAAGAATGCGACTGTCCATGCACGCAACTGTTATAACTTCCCCATAACTCACTCGTTTATCAGGCTGAGTTTTGAGACTGGACTACAATAATAGCAGAGTATAGTTGAATAATAACCACAAGTTTGATAGCCTGTCAGATTTGGTTTCAAAGTAATGGCATTCAGGAGCACACCAGTAAGATCCCTGTCATATTTCACTAATGTCATCATTTGACAAACTTATCTTCAACATTTCTTCAATTACCGTCACTAGATACAAAAACTAATGAAAGGGGAGCTTCATATCATCATGGAGTGCAAATGTAAGTGGAGGAGCACCTGCAGCATTGCTAAATGTAACAGCACTGGGATCTACAGCATGCTTCACTTGAATGATATGGCCGTGTAGCAAATGGAGCAGCGGCACTGCAAAAGTAGCATATTAGGTATCATGGGGAGTATGATAATGGGAGACCTGTTTACATTTGTAGCAAAACATGATTGATAACATTAATACGGTGAAAAGAAGGACATGAAAAAGCGACCTGGTGTCTAAACATGCAGTCTCAGAATAATCCCTGCTATGTTGACACTGAACACTTGTGCCGGTTGAATTACTGTTGTATTCGGCAAAGCAGACATCAGCAGATATTCAGGGTGGGTCCCTGTATATTGTTTGCCTGTCCTTTAGCTCCTGCCCCACTGGCCTGTTTAGTCATCAGTGAGCTTTACCCATTCATTTGTACACTGGGAGAATGACATACCGCTACTCTAGTCTGATCAGGTGTCTGCTTATCTGATCCACTGTAGAAGATGAGGGGAAACACAGAGGTAGTTGTTCTCTGTGTCACACACACTTGCGACATAAGCCCAGACAATGGCTCTCTTCACCCCATTATCTGTGTCTTTGTACCAGAGAGAGCTGCCTGTTCCTGTCAAAGACCACACAAAGACTGGTGCCCTAGAGGAAACGGGGGGGTGAGAACGTGTGTGTGAGAATGAGAGAACATGTGCCTTTGTGTTTTTATGATTGCTGCTTTCGCTCCTGCAAGTATTACTACTCCCACGGGTAGAATATCAGCAGCTTGGTGTAGGTCTCAAAAATCTTGGCTGCAGAAGGACCTCGTGGCACAACGGTAGCGCGTCTGACTCCAGATCAGAAGGTTGCGTGTTCAAATCACGTCGGGGTCAGAGGTTTTTCAAAGCCTGGCAACTCTCATCAAAGCAGCAATCTCTCTATCATCAAGTTTGTCGCAAGTTGTGTTAGCTTTGCAAAAGAGAAATGCCAGTGGTAGATCACAACAATAACAAACAATATGTTGCTTGGTGCTGTTATGGAATCTCAAACTTTTGGAGATGATCCCACAAAAACAGACAGACAGATTTCACAAACAACAAGCAGCTGTTTGTAGGACAATTTAAATATGATCCAGTCAGTTATCTTCTAAAGATGGCATCAACAAGCCCTGCTCTATAAACTGAGAAAGTGAAGTGAGATGTAATCAGTATGCAGGCAGCTGACAAAGAGGAGACACACTGAGAAACAATACAAGAACAGAAGGCGTTGCTCGCTGTACAGACTGTAAAGCCCACTGAGGCGACGTGATTGTGACTTTGGGCTATATAGACACAACTGATTCGATTTTGATTTAATGTTCAGGTGTGCTAGTTTAAGATTAAAGATGATGCTTCAGTGCAAATCAAAGCGCCATGACGTCTCAAATCAGCTAACTCCATGATAACATGATTTCCTCTCCTGCCTTTCTATAGACATTCATTGAACCCCCACAGTCTAAAAACAGTAAACTGAAATGGCAGAGCATTAATCCATGACTTGGCTTATTGGGCAGTCAAAGAAATTCACAAACAGCCAGGTTGAAGTGATTATTGGTGGACTGGGAGGACTATGCAGCAGCTGGATAGGGTAGTGCTCTAGACTGGTTCACGGGGACTGTGTGATCAGTGTTCATCTACTGATTTTAGCCGCTCTTATGAAAGTTCAGCATATCAGCAGCTAGATTAACTTTTCAAATGTCTGGTGCTTAAGTAAGACCTTGTGGTGTGATGATAGTGTGTCTTACTCAAGGTCTGAAAACTGCATGTTCATATCAAGCCAGGGTCTGACAAGCAAAGCTGCAGCATCCTCCATTAAGTTAGTTACATGGAGCTTGGACAGTGTTCGAGCAACTCTTAAGAAAGTTCAGTTACAAAAGTTAGATGATGAGTAAATACGGTTCTGGCTGAGGCTCAGAAGATATCTTAGGTGTGAATTAATAATCCAGTACATCCTGACCATGAGTGCCAATGTGGTAGTCAATATGGTCCCAAAGTCGCCACAGACAGTCAGCAGCAGGACATGTCAACGTATGGCTCTGGCCACTTAAACCAGCAAACTTGCTTTATCAACATTTATTCATAACACGTTTTCTGTTAATCTGAGTGCAACATTTGATGGGTTTACTGTCTGATTTTGGACTCATATCTAACTGTATGCTCTCACAAGACCAGGTTTCCAGCCGATACAGGTACGTATGTGGTGTTTGGCTTCTCTGACTTGTCCTCAATAAAGTGTTTGTCTCGTCATATCAGTTTGCCAGGGAGGCATGTTGGGTCAATGGTCTGTGTTGCTGCTCTCAGTGAGAAGCTCCCCCCATGTTGATCCTTATCATTAAGAGCTTTTGTGAAAGATTTGACAACATGCTGCTTTCACAACACTTTCTAGCTCACATGGATGTTTGGTTAGTTGTAATCAGACTTCAGGAAACTGTAGGCTAGTGCCAAGTTGGTTTCCTCGCAGGTGCTGCAGCTCAGCTGTTAGGACAGCTGTCTCCCAACTGACAAGGTCTGGGCTTTAGTCTCCTCTCAGACCATCATGTCTGTGTGCTGATGAACATACAACTGGTCTTATACTTACTGGTTTACTTAAGGATCTGTGTTTTCCACTGAAGGACTCTCTGTCAGCTGAAGAAAGCACAAGAACAAATCAGTTTTTGTTCAGTACTCTCCAAGATGGAATATGCATAATACACCTGAAGTAACCAAACAGCACCTGCATTTCACCACAAGGACCCAGCAGCAAAATTCAAAATAAGCATTGATGGTCTGAACTAACAACAATTTACTCAAGCACTGTACTTAAGTTGAATTTTTTTGAGGTACATGACTTACGTGTCTCCCATTTTCTGCTTCTTTATACTTCCATCCCACTACATCTATAACTCAAGTTACTTTTCAGATTCAGATTAATGTTGATAAGCTATTATTTGTGATGTGCAATCAGACTCAAAAAACTCAGATACCGATTATCTACAAAAAATGAGGAATATCAGAATTGATAATCTATCAATACTGAATTACGACCTGTAAACGAGCGGGCACTTTTTGCACAAAAGAAGAAAAAAGTGAAAAAAGTGTGAAAATGAGCAGATAACCACCTTGCTAAAATCTCAACAGGTCATTTAGAGAGGACTGCACAATCTCCAGACTGAGTAAAGTGCCAAGACACCACCATTCGGCTGTGACCTCTGACCTCTGGGAGTACAGACCTCCCTGTGACTCACCAATTCAACCCAGTAGTTCCACATCTCAACCTCCCACTTTTACAGTTTGCACTCTGCAGCATAATAACAGCTGTGATTTATGGAGTGTATATTCTCCCCTGTGAGTCATAAACACTGGTGTCACAAATGCTTTCTGCCTCTCTTTCGTGCGTGAGCCCGCACACACACACACACACACACACAGATAAAGAGGGAGAGAGACACACACACAGCCCTAGTTTCTCAGCTTTGCCAAAGTGCTCACTGTTGCTCTCAAGAGAAAGTAAAGCAAATGCAAAACAGGCGAAGATATGGAACGGTGGCAGGCTACTGCTGCTACTACTGCAAGGTTACTCACTGTACGGTGCAGCAACAAGTATGTGCACCAAACACAGTAAGGTTTAAGAAGGTAAATCCTTACAACTTATTTTTTCAACTTATAGTTATGGGTGTCAGTGCATCTCCCAGACAAATAAAATGATTAGTAATCAACACGTATTGTTTATAATCAGGGCTGAGAGGTGAGCTGCACAAGTTTACTAAAAGATATAACAAAGTCTAGAGAGAATGGCTTAATTTTTAAACCAACATATATCATTAATAGCCTGTAGAAATGTCCTTATATTCACACAAATATTTAAACAGGCAGCTGTGCTTTAGAGACAGCCTGTCTTATCTAGTCAAAAATTCCTCTGTGGCGCTCACAATGCTAATTCATAAAGAGTTCGTTACTGGTTGTTTATAAAAGCCTTCTTTGGCCCCGATTGACCTAACAGACGAGTTGGCTGGTTGGCATCACACGTTGTGGGTGAGACGTGGGAGGTAACAGTTGATTTTCCAGTTTAGTTCAGTTCACTTGGTTTGTTTTAGCTCTCTAAAATAGACTGAACATCCCTTCGGGGCAGAACAATTGCTTCCAGTGGAAAACTGCAGCCCCAAACAGTGTGCTGTTTATCTGCATGCAGGCAGATAGTAATTTGTTAAAGAAGTAGTATATGAGGGAAGCCTTACACTGGTATTCCTCTGAGACAAAGTCACCTCCAGGGTCTCTGCATTATTGATGCACTGCCTGCCCCAAGCCACTGTAGTCTGCAGAGTACTACACTGAGAGAAATATGACACCTCGCTACACATACATGCAGGACTGCACACACTGGAGAGGCCTGCTGCTCACTGTGTGTTGTTATCCATGGGAGCATGTCCAAGAAACAGTACAAGCTACATATAATTGCCATGAAAAACTTTCAGGGTCCTGCTGTTAATTACGTTTAAAAGATTTTCACACATTGTACATTGTAAGAAGCTAGAGACGGTGTAATTGGGCAACATAAAACTTTACAACTTTATTTCTGAGAGGAAAAATGCGCCGCTCCACCCTGACGGAGAGAGAAAGACGGCGTTGCTCTCACAGAAAGGGGTTACTTCAGGTTTGAAATGTTCTTTCACTAACACTCTGCTGCTATTGTACAACTTGACTGCCTGGTGACAATAAGTTGTTCCGCATATTACTCACTCCAATTTGTTGCATCACTGCACCATTAATCTCATTTATACACTGACTAATTAAACTTTTTGACCAATTTACATAGAGTAGTTCGTCTCCACAATTACCCCATTATCTGATTACCTTTGCTGTTCGTCTGGCTTGCTGAGATAACTGTTATTTTTTTCCACCACAGTGACATTTTTTCAGAACTAAGGGAGATTATTCCATCGTGTGTTAAAAAAAAATCACGGCCATGTCTACAATATCATCTTTTTGCTCCCAAAAACGGGCCAACTTCAAATTCGCAAATTCTCAAACTCTTTCACTCACTGTCACTGTTCCAACAAACAACACTTGATTAATCATTCAAACCATTTAACAATTCAGTTGCATGCATAATATGTGGGTTAGAGTCTCAGTTGCTCTAAACAACATCTTGCATCCAGACTGAACAAAGTGCTCAGAAGGCCCATAAGAAACAAGTTTGCAAATGAATCATTCTACTTTTTCAAATGGAAAAAAAGATAGAAGATAGAAAGAAGTTGCACACAACTGGCAGACATTTTAGGTTGTATGAGGAAATATCATTTCAGAAAAAACAGAGCATCTCAGTCAAAAACAAGGAATGACTTTGTAATATGGAGATGTTTTGAGTGCAGGCACATGTGAAAGTCTAAATGAGGCGTATGTATATTTCTTTTGTAACATTCCTGCAACATGTAACATTCCCTTGCACTGTAGTGGCAGTATTAGTACCAGAGGTTAGCAAGAGATCAAGCCGGTATTACAGGCCAGCCTGTCACACTAAGCAAAATTGTGCAGCCTCTTAACATAGAGACCCTCCAAATATCTGCCACACCTAAACACACAGAGTCGGAGCAGAGACTGCTGTCATATTATCTGGAGTCTCGTTCTGTAACTGTGGAGGGGAGGGAAAACATCTTACCACCACTATGCTGTAAGTCAAGGCACAGACATTCTCTATACAAATGGCACTTGATTTTCCAAGCTCTCTGAATTGAGATGCTTTGATAAACCTCTGTGGTCATCTCTCCCGCTGTGTGATCTGCTTGAGCAGGGGATTTGTAGTCCCTAAACCTTGTTTCTCCAGAACTACAACTGCACACATCACCCCTCATGAACTGAGCATCTGGTCTGGATAAAAAAAAAAGCAGGTCGGACTGCTTTGGTGTGTGTGTGTGTGTGTGTGTGTGTGTCTACACAGGCCAGACATGCTGCCTCATGGCTCAGCATGAGCGGGAACTGCTGCTGTGATGAAGGTTTCACTGACAAATTAAAACAGACATTATCACATGAGGATCTCATTGAGTACTTTCATAATGGTACATCATTAAGCCAATTAAAGATGAAACCTTCAGATGGGATGTGCCACTGATTAAGAGGCATGACAGACTTAAAAAACCCAGCAGTTTGCTGTATGACTTTTTCATGATTTGTTAAGCAAGTTCTTAATGCATTAGTCTTTTGTTGTCTTAGAATAACAATCTCACTGGACTGGAGGTGTGTGTATTCAGCCTTTATTCAGTCAGTGGAAAATAAAAAGATATTTAAAACTAAACCATGACTTGTCGACAGGTCACAATCTGTAACTTAGCTCAGCTAGTAGCTAGCATATTGGCTTGCCTCCCAGAGTTATGCTTTTATTAGCTTCTTTATTAGCAATCTCTCTGAAGAGCCAGTATAAGTGGCTTGTTTGGGTAGCTACCCAGTTTCATCTCATCTGAGACAAGTGGTCATTAGCAACAGCAGGAGTGTTTTACACACACATGCACACACAGCTGACACACGTTTACTGGCTGGGGCATCAGACACCTCTGGGGATATGGTGGGACATGCAAAGTAACATGCATGATTTGGCAACTGGGGTGCACGATGGAGAAAATCATGTCTCTTTGTACATGCAATTAAAGGGATGAACGTATTTGCAAACATTAAACTGTAATAAAGATGTTTATTAAAATACAACAGATATTTAGTTTAAATAACACCCTATGGCATACAAATAGGCATGCACTACTGATACAGACACATTTATAATCATTGATGACCAGGTTAGCAGTCAGTAAAAAAACATCATCATTATGTCTCAGTTTCCCCACTGAGGTGTCCTTAGCAGAACCCCCGAATCCTCTCGCTAACTGGAAACAGCACCCTGGTTGACCCTGACCTCTGACCTCCCAACAGACGGGAGAAAGCAAAAGGATAATTTCCTTCAGGGGTTCATAATGAGTCTAACTGTCAGTTTCAAATGCTATTTAGAAATCCACCAACAGACAGAGG
>CAEMYA010000004.1:2071903-2086261 GCA_903131615.1 Diplodus sargus
TATATGTAGAGAATTCTCTTCTGCAAAAGAGCCACACCAACATTCACAACAGCAAAGCAACATAATAAACACCTGTCATTTTCAGCCAGCAAAGCAAAGACAACTGAGCTCGGCAGTTTTTACGCCAACAAGGTCTGAAAAAATGCTACAAGTGGCCCTGAAAATCAGCGCAATCTCCGCAAGTGAAGGCCTGCTGGTTCAGTAAAACTGTCTGAGCACTGCAAGACTCTTTGTCTGCTTACAGAGGCAGCAGTCAGTCAGCACAATTTCGGCACGCTTGTGTTTATTATTTCATAAGCGTAGAGGTTATGCTTGCCAGATGGGGCCTATAAACGAGCCAAGTGAAACACAGAGCACAGGGTGAATCATCAAGAACAGACAACCGGCAGTGGAGACATCAGGACACACACTGCACTTTCACAGGCTACAGATGTCTCACACGGAGGGGTCAAAGTGTCTTCTAGGATTTGTGTTTGTGCATGTGGAGGAGGACCCTGGGAGCTAAATGTGGAACAAACATCATTATGTACTGTTCATTGTGTATTGTAATAGAAACATGATCTCAGTACTCATGTTGACAAATGGTCAGACTGCAACTCACATCCACACACAGCAGCTAGGGGAAACAAGAGTAAACTTCAGTCATTGAGGGATTGAGTCAGCTCACTCTGTCATTGCTTTTGTGGATGGTGAGCACACAGGTGTAGGTGTATATATGCTGCACCGATATGAAAACTCTTGTTAGATGTTTATGATTTATAAATAAAATTCCCAATAAATTTCAAGTTTATTGTTAAACTGAATAATATCCTGCCCCCAAGTGTTTGATAACCACATTCAAGGGGGTCCTTGCAAAAATTTGTTTATATCAGCCGATATTTTGAAACTGGAATGTTTACTTTCCTCTATCAGTATTGGCATTTGCCCCAATATCAGGCTGCTGTAAAGAGAGTGAGAGTCAGAATCCATTTGTTCTGAGGAGTGTGCTGGTCACGGTTTGTAAAGATTCAACAGACCGTGACCATGTAACCCTCTTACACTCTTTAGCACACACCTCACACTTCACACTAAAGAAAAGAGGTGTGCACTGAGAGGGATGTGTGTGTGTGTGCGTGTGTGTGTGTGTGTGTGTGTGTGTGTGTGTGTGTGTGTGTGTGTGTGTGTGTGTGTGTGTGTGTGTGTGTGTGTGTGTGTGTGTGTGTGTGTGTGTGTGTGCAAATCCCACCGTGTTCAAGAGGAACATATGCTGAGCAGGCATAAGAGTAAAGGGCTGCTAGAGGGAGTGGCAAGTCTTTGGTCTCACATGTTGAGACAGTGACCATGCTTTCGCCACATCTGTACGGCAACAGATGGGCACAAAATTAGCTCAAGTTCCTAATAAAGAGTTCTCTAATAACACAGGATACATACTATAATTCCACAAAACACACACAACTGGTGAAGGGTACACTGGAGGCAAAACAAACCTGTCTTCTTCTTAACAACCACAGAGGCTTACTTTTCACTTTGAGTGTCCAACATGATGTGACGCCAGATGTGATGTAGTACAGCCTAAGAAATGTGCTTACTCATCAAACAGTGCTGAGCTTGAGTGTGAACACTGACAATAACCAGCAGTAGTGAACTGAGTTTCTCTAAAAAGAAGTTGCTGGTTGGTTAATCCCAACCAACAAACAGTCCACCCACTGGCCTACTTACCACAATGTAAATACAGAAGTATGATATGCATGATACACTTAGGCATGTAGCCAATGTCTTCAGTTATATTTAAGACCTTAGTCTTATGCATTAACTTTGAACACATGAGGCCTTCAAAACCAATGACCCTGATGGGATTTGGACATACAGCCCTCTGATCTGGAGTGAGACGCGCTACTGTTTCACCACAAGGTCTGGCTCTCTAGCCCACCTTGCACTCAAGTGAGTCCCATGACAAAGTCTGCTCTAATCATCACCTTCTTTGTGACAGGCAGGATGTTCTAGGCAGGTAACAGCGCTTAGTGGTGATCTGACTAAAGGCAGTGCTAAGAATATATGCTGTGTAGTGAATGAATCTCAGGTCATTCAAGACAAACTGCGAGTTTCCTGCCTCTTGGCCGTACATATACTGTAATACATACTAGTAAGTAAAGAATATAGAAACAATACATTGAAAATACAGGCTTCATTCAGGAGGTCAAACAGGATACTATATCATCTGCATAACACAATCAACTGAGACCATGTTTCGTTGGACATAGGGACATCACACCGCATGTTCTAATCATATGGATTGTATGATAAATAGTCTATTCAGTTATGTATAGTAACACAGTCGAATATGAAGTATTCTGAGACATGAACCTGCAGAGTTTCCAATCTGACAGGAATTACCGAACCTCTGATTCTTTGTCAGGAAAAAAAAACCCACACAGACACAGACAGACAGACAAAGGGAAAATGCAATGAGAGAGAGAGTAAGTGAAAGTCACTCTCTAAGGGATCACTTGGGCAAACATCCAAAAAGCACAAACAATGACGCCTGAAACTCTGAGCCACAGAGAGTAACAGTAAAGTCATGGACTCAATAATACATGAGATGTAAACAATAGGAAAGAAATCTGTCTAAAAAAAGAAAAAGACAAAAACAGTCCAGATATGTGTCTGCCTTTGGAGGGAGCTGAGCTCTGTGTTTATGTCTTGCCAGACCTTAAACTGACTCCTGCTCTCTAACAACAGCCATTAGCTGGTGATAATAAATGGTTGCTTGGACAAGAATTGACAAAGCAAAGTGGAAGCAAGAGCATTGTACTTGTAAGGACTATCACATTTCAGTATAAGGCTTGAAGTAACAGCTCTATTTACAGTAACACATCTCTGGAGGACCTATTGGTGTGTGATTTTTAATGATTGCTGGAAGAAGAACCATGCTGGGCACTCCCAGAGGGTCCCTTTGCTGACAACATAACAAGGAAAGAAAAGTAAATGAAGCAGCAGCAACAATAAAAGTCTGTCAATATTTGATTTAGTTCCTTATGATGGATGACAGATCAGTACACTGTGTCACATACATTGCATATATTGTACATACAGCACTTTACAGCCTACTTCAGTCTGATTTCCATTTGTTGTCCTGAGCAGGACACATTATGTAATGAGAGAAGCTTTCTGCATCAGCTACATCCGGTGCTTCATACAACACAGGGCTGTCATTATCAGGCCAATCATGACCTCTTACTCACACAATTTAAAACGGTCAAACCTGTCTAGTCAATAAAGGACAGTTGGCACAAGCACCACAGAGTCACAGGCATGTGCCATTAGGGCTAGCTGATCTGGCAAGAAAATATAATGATCTATTTAATTGCAATCACGAGCCAAAATCTAAATTTGAGAAATTGATATCAAATATCCAATATGTGCAACATCTGCTATTCAGTGAGGTAAGATGAGGTCTGGGGGCATAAGTGAGAGGCGATTTAATAACACAATCGCTACAATTTGCCTTAGCGTTAGGTTTAGGGTTAGGGTTAGATTGTGTATGGATTCAAGATTAATCCTGATCTGAAATGTAACAAAATAATTTCCCAGTCTGGGATCATTAAAGTATTTCTATCTATCTATCTATCTAAATCGTCAGATCGCCCCCCTATTTGTGCTTAATAAGCAGGTACCATGTTCCAGTCTCATGTCAGCCCTCAACCTTCCCACTGACCGATGCTTGATTGCTTCGTAGTTGGGGAAATGTTCATTGACCCTGCACAGGAAACAGATGACATTGGAAAAGCACTTGAGGCTGAAGACAGGAAATGTCAGCGGGAAATGTCCGTGTAGGTTAAATGGAGGGAGAGGGGATTAAATGTGAGGAGAGGAAGGCAGGCAGGAAAGGTGGAGGACACCACAGAGCGAGAGGTAAAGAGAGAAGGTGCAGCACATCACATTGCAACGCGACAGTGTTGTATATGATTTGACATCTGCAGATTGTGTTATGTTTAAACAATGAAACCTCAGCCCTGGGGATTATAGCAAAAAAGGGAAACAAAAGCTGCCTCGTTGTCTTGTGCGTAACTTCAGGCCACTGAACCAGAGAGAAGCAAACTTCGACCAATGGCACACTCTTTAAACCCTCTATAAACTATTTCTTTGATTACAACTTGACTTCAGGATTTGATTCTCCAACAAACATCATTGAAAGTGATCTCAGAGCACATGAACACATACAGCTACAACATCGAAGATGTTCAAAATCCGGGTGAACATTAAAATGTCATCAGAGTTTAACAAAGAGCGATCTCTGTCCTAGATCTCTGCTAAATGAAGGCGAATGGTGACCTGAAGCGTCGATGAGACAGATAATCACACCAGAAACAGACAGGTAACAAGGTAGAGGTAACAATTTCTGAACATAAACATTGCTGTGTTTCAAAAGTGAAGGTCATAGCAGCTCACCAGGCTGTTGAATCTGGTCTTCTATCTGGAAAGACCTGCTCATCTCACACTTCCCCCATCGTAACGTCTTCTCTGCTTTCTTAGCTGTCTCTATCCATCATTTTGTAATTGGCACCTGTAATGGCTGAGCTGATGGAATACTCACCTATCAGCACTTCCATTAACAAGCTGCCAAGTGCCAGTGGGCTTTCTTCCTGATAAAAGCATGACATTATCTAGATGAATTAGTTGAAGGCAGGACTTCTCACCACATGAAAGCATTGGTATAATCATGTTTACCAGGATTAATGCGCTGCCTAATGCTCTGTTTTGGAACCACAAGTTGTTTTTGGTTTAACAGAATTGCCATTTGCCGCTTTCTCCATCTTCATACGTGTATGCTTGTCTGCTTGTTTTGCTTGAGCATTTATTATGCAGAGTACACGCACACAGCCCTCATAAAAACTATTCAGTGTTCCCCTAAAGTGCTGACTACTGTTGTATGCTAATGAATAGGCTTCCATTTACTTTGCAAACATTACACCGTGCATTTGAGGATTTCATTAATCCAGAAACGGGTTAACTGAGTATATTGCACTCCGTTTAAGCACACAGTACACCACCGTACTCTACTCTACATCCTCTACAGACATACGTCATGGATCATACCCTGCGTAACACACAGATTGACAATTCTGATAATAAATGATTCACATGTGTTTGGTAAGATTAGATCTGTGCTATCCAAGCAAATGCATCATAACTCTGATGTAATCTTGTCATAATTCTGACATGAGGATCTCAGTAAATCTGAGGGGCCAGCATGACAAAGCTACTGAATTCAATACAGTTTTACTTCAAGTCCTGGTTTGACGCGTTAGGAAGTGCAACTTAACACACATCATCAAGTCAGCTCAAATGTACTGAGATCATTTGGAATTATGGGATAATTATCTAAGTTACAACATTCTTTTCCGGAATCATGACAAAATATGAGACTAATTGGAAAAAGAGCTGTTTTTGCAATCTTCCTCTGTACTCTGGTGCGTCCCTTGCGTCAAACTTTGAGTGCAGACTTAGGAAGAAACACACATGGCCACTTAGCTTCTCGGCTGCTTTTCTGTTCACTGTCTTGAAGCTTGGCAGCATGAGTAGCACTCAAAGCCAAAGGCTGAGCTCACACATACTGTCAGCAGCCTGCTAGTGCAGGATGCAGACGTGCAATTGTTTTCTTTGTGTTACTGAGACAAACTTCCTGCGTTAATGTCACTATTCTGGACTAATCAGTCTAATTGTGACTAAATGCCTGGACACGGTTATAGTCAGATCATGGAGTCTGACATTATTCATTTTGAGAAAAACCGATCCCCTCCTCCCTTCGTGCAGACAAAAAACTGGATGCATTTGTCTCCAGCATGAACAGCAACAAATTTCCTTCTGTGAACACCTGGAGACAGGTCTCCTCTTCAGATCTGCCGAACATAAACACATAAATCACTGTCTCTGAGTCTGCCTATCATTCAGGAAATCACTTGGTTTTGGAAATAATTCCACTCCCCATCACTCCACTTCCCCTCCAAAAACTCTGTCAAAAAGAGGGAAATCCCTAACCTAAAACAGAACGTGTCTTCTTTGTGTTTCTACCTTGTAATTTTCAGATTTCTCCCATGTTGCCCTTCTAATAGCAGCTGAATCTTCCAAACATAATAACATTATATTTAACTCTCAGGGTACACCCACAGCTAATGAAGGGCCTGTGAAGAGAGAAGCAGTGCCGCTTAAGCGGGGAACTGAAAAAGAGGGGTTGCATGTGAAATGCTCACTATGGGATGGCGAAGCCCAGAAATAGTGTGCTCACATGGGTTTGATCATCTCTTCACAGGAGCACCAGCTGGAATATATAAAGTTTAAAAAGTGGATAATATTGAGTATGTCATATCTCCTACTGTTACTACTACTACTACCACTACTACTTTCTCCTGCCTGCTTCAGGTCTAACCATGCAATCTGTAAAACCTCGGAATGTATTGACCCACTCCTCCCTCGTGTTTCAACAGGATCCACCATCGCGCTCTTGGCTTTTATCTCCAGATTTCTTTCAAAATGTCTCTGATGTGTTGTCAACATAAAATTCTCAATGTATAATCACATAATGAGTGTAAATTGGTGGGTGGGGAAATAACAAAAGCATCAAGCAAGACTGTGTAAAATATCAGCTCTCAATAGATGGGACTTTTTGACTGAGCCACAAAAAAAAGTTTTGAAGTTAATGAACAGAGAAGAGAGAGAGGTGGAAGAAGGAGAGAGAGGAAGAGAACAAAATACAGGAGGAGGTGTGGGAGGGTGTAAAGGAAGAAAGGGGGATGGGGATAAAAATGGAAAGACAACAAGTGGTGGTGAAGACAGGGGAAGGTGGTTAAGAGAGAATAAAAAGGATGATGAGAGAAAGCACCAGAGGCTGTGCTGGGAGGTTAAATCTAATGAGTGCAGTGTTTATAGGCGGCTAAATTAGGGACACAATTACACTGAGGAGAGTAGAAATTTACACACATACATGCACAATGTGCATGCACATACACACACACACACACACATCCATTCTAGGTAATTTCAGGACCCGCTGATGCTTTAAACAAGACTGTTACACAAAGCAACCTCAATACATCTCATTCCCTTTGGCCGTGCATGAAGACAGGCTGCTGCAAAGCTGAAAATGACCTGCAGGGTCAATTCAAAAGCAGTTCAGAGCTCCGAGAGTAGAAAACACGTACACTTCCATAACAACCATGAATTTACTTACTGAGAATACCACCCTCCACGGTCACATAAGTGTTGCTACTGCACTGTTTTTTTACTCCATATTTGGCTTGTTTTACTTATGTCTCCTTGTTCCTCGTTACGATGTGCCATGACCCGACACTAGCACACCTCAGTCCAACCCACAGCACTGCAACACTAATCAACAAATGCAACAGCTCCAGTGAGGTCGCCAGCCAGCTGCCAGTGTGCCAACTTTGCTGTGGCTCAGAGCGAGATACAAGGTGATGTAAGTGGCATTGTATCTGTTTGACTGCCTACTGCTGCTCCATCACCCTCCCCCCACCCAGCACTTTCACTGAGACTGCTCTCATTAAAGTCGGTGAGTAATGGAGGAGAGCCCCATCAATCTCTCTTTAGGACCACCAGAGTTGAAGGCTTGGTGTGAGAGGAGAGCCACTGGAGTGGGAAAATTGATAATGTATATCCTTTACCCAGGGGTGGGGAGGGCAGGGTAGAGATCGTGGAGTCCTGTTTGTGAAGATGAAGAGGTGCAGACCTGTAAACAGCGCTAAGTTGATCCAGATACTTTATAGCAGAGGGAGCTCAAGTGGGCTGCTGTGTGTTTACTTCTGAGCTAGAATATACTGCCAGACACAAACCAAAACACGCAGTGCATTTTTCAATCGATTCCTGGCCAATGCAGAAAACAAACACATACCATTTGGGGAACCTGTTCTGTTACCAGAGGACAAAACGATGTGCTTTTCATGCTATGTTAATGCACAGCTTTGCACTGTCAGGTCAAAGCGGGACCCTGTGGTGCAATGGTAGATTGTCTGACTCTCCACAGAGACAGGTCATTACATTACATCTTAAGAAGCTGGTTTCTAAAACAAAGCGGATGATTGTACAGGAATGATCTAGTATTTCTATAGAAGATCCAAACGGGATTGTTGACAATGTGACTGCCAAAAAGAATCTGTTTGTTTAAAGCTTTTGTGCTCCTCAACTACAAAGTCGAGTTTAAGATTAGTAGTTTCATTGTGTTTAGCTCTGGCAAATAAGGAATGTCTAATAAGGAAGAAACTTGGCCTTTGATCAACTGAGTGCTGAAGCAGCAGGTTGGAGTTTTCTTGGGAATACTGCAGGCACCAGACTGTGAGAGGTGATGAAAGTGCTTTGGGCCCTTTGCAAAGAAGAGGGTTGGTGGGAAATCTATTTGGTTAATAGACAGACGGCTGAAGCTGACAGTGAAAAACCGGCTGGACCAGATCTTTCACCTAAACCTGACAACACATACACGGAAACACACGTACGCACACGCACCCGAGCACTTTCTCTATAAACACATGCCAAGGAAAAAAACAAACATTAAATTATAGAGAAATTGTACTGCATGAGACATGCACTGTGCAGGGAGGATGTTTACATAGCCATGCTTAGTAGAAGTATTCCAAATGCTACAGGAATAGTAATAGTACACGAGTAAATGTACAAACAAACACCTCACAGGTCTTGTTCTGTCTGAGGTCAACTTGTCGGCAGACTGTGTGGTGTAATGTGATCTAAGACACCTAACACCCACTGCCAGTCAGCCTTCTGCAAAGAAAACCTACAGGGTTCTTACAATCCCACTCACTTTCTTCACAATAGCAAAGATGCAAAAACGAAACCCAGTGAAAGCTCCAGTAAAAGAGTCTGTATGATAATAAACACATATGCTGCATTTAGTTAATGTCTTAGGCTAATCGTTAATTCATCTTTACAGTAAAAACCTTCAGCTATAACAAGTGTTTGCCAAGAAAATGCTCCCAGTAAGTTCTGCCTATATTCAAGAGTTAATGCTAGTTAATTAAACCCAGAAGGCCTGGACCACTTTCCGTCTGGTGGTTTGTTTTTGGGGGGAGAAGATGAATGAGAAAAATTGGGTTTCTTAAATCAACTAGAATTTGGAAAATCTAGACTCTTAGGAACACTATAAAGGTAGATTAACTTTAAACGACAAGTTAAATTGACATAAATGAACTGCGTTAACAAAAAAATAAAAATAAAATAAAATAAAACGTTTTGATTAGTTTACATATTTACCAAGTGCAGCAAAAAGTGAGACACGTTTATAATTTGCAAGCAGCCCCTGAATGCACCACGCAGAGCGTAGTCAGTGGACAGAAACCAAAAGCTGCTTACAGCAGGATATGATCCAACAGTCCAACAAAACCTGAGTTTTAGATTCAATTTGAACAGTTTTTGACCTTTTGAAGTCAGGAATGACTATTAGAAATTTTTAACACACCATTGTAAGTCAGCTGAAAAGTGACTAGGGGAGTGAATCTTTGGCTACCTCAGGATTCGATCTGATTCAAAAAAATACACTTGATTTTATAAAGTCCAATTTGATTCTGAATCCATTTTCAATGCTAACTGGTTCACCTTTCGAAATCAATTAGCAACTGAATGAACACAAAAGGGGTTATTGTTTTCAGTCTTTTGCTCTGTTACAACCCTAGAGGTCATACATGTTTGTCTGTTTTAATATCCCTCTTTTTACCTGAGTGAGAGTATGTGTGCGCATATGACTGGTTGCAGGTGTGTTTGAGTGGTTGCAGGTTGCCTTGGAACCAGAAGTTTAAAGGCCGGCTCCGCCCAGTTACTGGGGGCTCTCCTCTGCTGCCCCAGACTGCCAGCACGTGTGATTTTGTACCAACTGTGTTTGTTAACAAAACCATTTAAAAAACGGTATTGCTGCTGGTGCTTGGAAGTTGGGAAGGGGGGAGTCTCATTTTCAGGTTGTGCCAGGGTGTTCCCTAGGCCCTGGTCGTAACAGCTCCATTGGACTGTATGCCAAACCATTCACTGGAAATTAAGATAAACAATCTGCAGCCTTTTCATTTAAAAAAAAACTAACAGAATTCATTTCTTTATTAATCAATCAATTTGAATGAAAGAATGCCTGTATGTGGATACTAAATTAAGGGTGTGTGTTTGGCTGTGTTATTACCATTAGAAGTTCACAAGTGAGAGCAGCCTCTCTGCTGCACTTTTAGCTCTGGCGTTCATCGGTGTACAAGGCACTGAGCAGGCGAAGGCAAATTTTTTAGGTAAAACAGACCGAGTTATTTTCTCCCCCACAATGTTTAACAGAGTTGTTTAATACTGTCAGCTGGTCTCCGTTACTGATCACTGCTCTGCTTCTTTTTTTTTTTTCGGATCACTGTTCTGTTCTGTTAATATCAGTCTCTGGGTGGCGGTGTGAGTAGTATTCACAAACATGTGGCCTACCTCACATTCATCTTGAAAAGGTATTTATAAATGAAAAAACTGCAGATGCCTGTTCAGATCAGCTTTTTCACTGTACATTGTCTGGTTCCTGCACTACTGTCACCATTCAGCTCTGCCGGCTCTCCTCTATTCTGCCCGCATAAAATACAATCCATCTAGTGTACTAACAATCACAACTGTAATATAATGCAATAGATGCATTACATTACTTTCAGGTGAGACCTAGAACCACCTATAAAAGAAATAATGAACAAGAGGTCAGGGATGAATGGCTGTCATGTCAGTAACTGGATCAAAAGGCACAAAAGCCGAGAGGATTGAAGGCTTTTGCTGATGGCCTATGTTCCTCATACCTCGTTCACACAGGCCAAAAAACCTACTTACACCCACTCACATCTGGCTTTTGTCTGCAGTGCAAGCCTAAATTATTAGCATTTACTCCTTAACCCTGTAGTAGTCACAGGTGAACAAGCTTATTCACTCTACTCTCCTGCACAATGTTATGATCTGTGTTGAAGTTCAGGCCACTGGCTTGTGAATATTATTCATGTGTTGCATGATCAGAGATCAGAATAAATTGAGATGTCTCACTCGTCAGCAAGTTCTGTTTCAGTTCTGGAAAAAACAATATGTATAATTCAGCATTATTATTGATAAAGACATTTTCAAACAAGTTTGACGTCTTCTGAATGTATTCTGATGAAGTTTATGATCTGCTGCTTCTACTGTTCCCTGTTTTTCCTTTCATGTGAAAGGTTTTAACTGCTAATTATTAGTGGGTTTTCCCACTAATAATTAGCACCACAAAATCTGTGTATACACACCAGTTTTGTTGTTGAAGTGGTATTGAGGGATACAAAGTCCCAACTAAGTGAGTATGTTGGTGCATTTCAATTCCTTCATCCAAAGGCTGCAAAATCCACAGCCATCCTTTCTGGCCAGCATCTTTTAGACACATGTTTTGGAGATGTGAGGATCTGTTTGCAGGAAGCAGATGCTATTTGCAGGCTGTCTCCAACCCTCAGGCATTACTGATCCCTAATCATAGGGTGTGAGATGGCTGGCCTGTCAGTGGCAACTCAGCATCCTAACAGCCTCAGAAAACAGAAGAGCAAAAACCCATCTGTTATCAATGTTCTGTAAGTTTTACCCAGCAGCACCAGGACAAACCAACCATGATCCTTCATGACATCTTCAAGTCTGCCTGAAGTGTCTCTAAATAGTTTTTGGGTAGGGTGTATGATAGCATATACAAAGCTGGTTAACTTTCTTTTTTTTTTTTACTGTTAATGTAAGACATAGAGCTAAGACTATTGGTCGATGTCCTCTGCAATGTCTTAGTCATGCAAGTGCACTTTAATTTCTTTTCACAGACACAACTTGGTCTGAGGCTAATGTTTGTAACCAAAGTGTAAAATATGAGCTCAAAGCTAATTCAGAAAAGTCATTATTAGGGAAAAGTATGTTTTAATGACTCCTGACCACACAGCATGGTCAGGACAAACTCATGAACACTGTGACCAACAATGATTTCACATCTAAATAGTTCCCATGTCTTTTAGCCGCACTTCCTTAGTCTGTACTGAATAACCCCATTTCATGGTCCAAGCAACTAATCACAGTGCAACATGTTCTGTGACCAGAAAAAAAATGTCTGGGCAGGAAATTACTCAGCACAGATTAATCAGAAACTTTACATATTCATCAGTGAACTTCTCCCAGCAAAATCTCTATGTTGGCCATCTAAACCAGATGAGCTGAATGTACTATTCATTTGCTGAAACACAGTGTAATTCTAGATTGAAAGTGGAAATGTGTATAGTAATCCAGTCTGCCCATGAGCTCAAAGCTTAGTGCTTCAAGAAGAGCTTGTCGTGGCTGCGTGTTTTTAAACACAAACTTGCTATGTTCTGCACTGGTACACCAGCGGCACCTTTGTTTCTATCAGCCTGTTTACTCTAAATGCACGAAAAAGCAGGGGAATGCCAACAATAACAGCCCATACCTTTTATGATAAAAACAAGTCAAGGTAATTGGATTCTTTGGAAGAATTTGCCCAAGGGGGGAAGAGGCAGACATATCTGATGAAAACCGTTTCACTGTCTTCGAGCCAAACATAAATGAGTATAAAACCAACAGGCCACAACATCATCAACAACACCAACATATCATTCATCATGGTATTGCTATTCTAGGAGCGTGTCAGTTCAAATCAAAGGCATCTCGGCCATCAAAAGACTGAAAAGACTGAGTCATCTTTGAATCATTTTTCTCGTGAAGAACGTGTAGCCTTGGGCTGCAATCGCATCCTTGTTGAGGAGCAATGTAGAACTGGTGCGTGTATTCAAAAGGCCACGCACAATGAAGCTACAGCCAAGGTCTAACAGCCGCACACCGTGTTACAGTAATAACAGCGGCAGAGATCTCAAATAAGCCGTAAATCTCTAGCGTGTATGAGGGGTCCAAAGCAAGAACTGTTAACATCAGTCTCATTCATACTTGATAGGACTGCTTAATGTGAGCACATCCGGGAAAAAGGCCTCAACCGAGAGTGATAGTGGTACCAATCTAAAAGATCATTCATCAGAGTTAAGCCACACTGAGCTGCTGACTACTTTATTCTATTTCCACAACAGAAGCTCTTGAGTCATTGCCCCTGACAAGGGAAAAGGCTGAGTTCCCAGCAAGGGAATGCCTAACTGCTATTTTGAAATACTTCAAGTTCCAGAACACAAAACTTGCCAAAACCTTTTCCCTTGCATTAGTTAAGTTCACAAAGAAAGGAATCCACTGTAGAACAGTGGCAAACTTTTTTCTTATCACTTTGTTCATATTGCACTGCTTAATTCAAAATAAATCTGTCCAAATGACTGCAATATCCCACAGTCTTGCCAACGCCTAAGCCCTTCTAACATCAAGGATTTATGTTTCTCCTGTAGCCCTGAGCATGCCATTTTCATCTCACAGATCTGTCTGGGTGGACAGATGTTTGGAAAAAACCCACACATCCAGATCCACAGAAAGGTCATCTCGCTGCACAAGCAGTGACACAGAAGTTATATTTCAGAGAACTTCTATGAGTAATAGTGAGTGGACACATTTTCACTGCTGCAATTGCAGGTGACTAATCCTGTCAGTGTGACATCCTTTTTCAGACACTGATGGACAGGTGTTCTCTCAGTTAAACCAGTTTGTTCGCAGATGCATTCGCAGCCTATGCAAAACAATGGAAAGCGGAGGAAGATCGTATAACACAGGGGGGAGAGATTATTCAGTAATTTGGCAAAGGAAATGAAAAAGTGCCCTCAGCTCAACAGAACTACAAGGATTTAATTTGACAACATAATAGAATCCAGACCTGTAGGGAAAGCTGTTTGTGAGAACATTTGTGGTTGATCAATAGATGTGGGGTTCCACAGACACTAGTCACCTCTTTTTGGCACGAGGTTTTTCAGAGTATCGGTGAGTTAATCAGGCTAAACTGCATCCAGGGAACTGCTGTATTAACAGCATGAAAATTAAGCTCATTCTGATAAGGAATACTGAATGAATAATGAATGCTGAAAAGTCCTGAAGCCAAACCCAGTTTAAAGGGAAAATTGGGTTGAAAAACATCTTGGAGAAAAATCCTTTAGCTCCTTTACTTAAACAGGCAATTGACACCTTTTTTTGCTTTTATCATTCTGAAGCAAGTATTGATTGCACATTGTAACGCTGAAGAAAAATTACATAATAGTTCTCTATAAGCTTCATTTTCACTCTGTTGTTCAGTCTGCCACCGGGCTGGATTATTTTTTTTAAAAATGAAGGTCGAATTATGACACAAAGTAAGTGCATCTGCTATAGCACAACCATAACAAGAAGAGGCACTGTTTTCCCCAGTCACTATATCCCCAACGGTGGAATGAGTGT
>CAEMYA010000004.1:2086324-2099439 GCA_903131615.1 Diplodus sargus
GAGGCAATGGCGAATAGGGAGAGTGATAGAAACCGAGATAAAACGAGAGTGAAACTTCCCCTTAACACCAAACTAATAACGGTTTGAAAACAGTATTCTATCCACCAGATCGGTAAGTAACAAAGCCTGCTTAATTATTAATACTGGGTGATTACTCTGCCTTTCTCATCACACCAAAAATCACACCATTCCAGGGTCAAATTGGGATTCTTACATTTTCTGCTTTGCTTTGGACAGTAGTCAGGCTGATAATGGTAGCCATGTTGCTCACGCTGTCTTTGCAACAGCGGTGACAAAAGTAATATCACAGGGTAACATCACGGGGGAAGAAAACTGAAATGCTGTCTATTTCTACTTCTAAGTGTCGGGACACGATCCAGTCGCTGCTATGGTCAGATCACTAGTTCGTATTCATACTGCTGGTGTATAAGTAGTTAGTACCGTAGTTAACTTATTATAATACTAATATAGCATTAATATACTATACAGGTAGTACTGATACCAAACTATTATGCCACACCGATGCCAAATCACCAATAAATTCAAGCTTACTTAATAATTCAAGATCATGTTTCATGTAGGTTGACTGATGTTTGATAAAAGCTTATTTGCAGCCACTGACTACAGACAACCCTGTTTATTTACTTTATCCATTGGAAGAAAGACTGTGTGTGTGTGTGTGTGTGTGTGTGTGTGTGTGTGTGTGTGTGTGTGTGTGTGTGTGTGTGTGTGTGCATTGTGCTCAAGGGTTGAAAGACCCAGAGTGCATTAGTGGGATCAAAAGCCAATGGCAGACATGGCCACAGGACCACTTTGATGTTGCATGAATCTTCTTCCACATTTTTTACATGGCTCAATCAAGTCAGCATAATCCTTCCAAATAAATAATACAACTCAGTTTAAATCATACAGCAATTAATTGTTCCCTCCAATTTCCCCACTCAGCATGTACAAAGACTGTCATTCTGCCGCACAGTGACTGCTCATGCTCTGTTTTTACAAACACATGCCCTGCTTTGAAAGTTCTTGAGCAAGGTACTGACACCCTAAAGGCGAACTCTTTAGCATCAGTTTAGCATGCAGCATCGCGTAGGCTACATTCACTGAGGCTGTACTTCTGCCAACACTCGCTTTACTGCTGCTACTACCACTCAAAGGCTAAACACCAGCACCAATTATTACCCGGGGAAGAACACCTAACAAGTTAAGAGCCAGATATATTTTTACAATAGTTGGTAAAGAACAAGATGACAAAAGACAACGTACTTACATTTGTCAGTTGGCTGGGAAACAAAACCTCTGAATGTATGCTAACGTTGCTTCGTATCTGGTGGATGTGGAACAGACACTTGTTTTGCTAACACGTTCGCCATAGCAACTCTATACAATGATAAAATGTCATGGCTGTTTACCTGTCAGCTCATTTTGTTATCCTGCGCCCTTGTGACCCAAAAAAACCCCAAACCGCTCTTTAGCATCATCTTAGCATCACGGAGGCTGGATTCATTGAAGCTACACAAATCTGCCAACACTCCTTTTACTGCTGCTGCTACTACTCCAAGACTAAACACCAGCACCAGTTACTACCCGGGGAGGAACACCTAACAGGTTAAGAGCCAGATATGTATTTACAATAGTATGAGAAATACAAGAGAACAAAAGATAACAGACTTACATTTGTCAGTTGGCTGGGAGACAAAAGCCCAGAATGTATGCTAGTGTTGCTACACATCTGGTGGAGGTGGAACAGACACTTGTTTTGCTAACACGTTAGCCATAGCAACTCTATAAAGTGATAAAATGTCAAGGCTATAAACCTGTCGGCTCATTTTGTAATCCTGCGCCCTTGTGGCCACAAAAACGAATGAAAACTACGTTCCTCTTTTTTTTAATGATGAACATAACTTGCCATAGCAGGATACACACAGGTGTAATTAATCAAGGGCCGCATTCCACTTAGGTGGCTGAGCCTAGTGTAGTGAATGCTGGCTGACTGTAACAGCTTACTGATACACATATGGCAGCAGACCCAATTCGTGTTTGTTTTTTTGTCCATTTTACGTTTCATATGATGTGCATAAAGTTCCACAGTCATTTTGCCAGATAGAGCCAAGGCCTTAATACGCATACAAGGCTGAATAATAGCGTAGAAAGCAGCAACAAAGACCTGTCGGAAGGTAACAAACCAAATAACCCTTGCATAAGAGATGTGTTCAGGTGTTCGCTCTGAAACACACTCATTCAGAGATCTTGTTCCTAATTCTTTGACAAACACCCGGTGCCTGCGTACTTCGGTAACTGAGTGCTCTGCGACTGCAATCGCAGCCACAGGAATAAGCTGTTGACAAAACAGCGGATCACACCCAAGAGGGCCTGGCGTGGCCGGCATGTCGAAACACCACAAACCACATAGTTGGCCTCTGCTCCAACTTGCTCGCATTTGGATCCAGCTGGAGGCAGGAATTGTCATATCGCGGGAGACACGGGATAGGAAAAACAAGAGGAACAACTCGATGCGTGCTTCATAAGGCTCAAAACAAAAACTCAAAACAACAGGAAGTGTCATTGGAATTATCCAAATCCCCGCACTGACCAAATAAAAAAAACACACTGACACTGCAAATGTCAAGACCACTCGGCTTCCTTGACTGTGTGGTCGGCTTTAACTTCGCTCTCTTCAAGCAGTCAGCGAAAACAGCCGATCAAGTGGATCACATGAGCCATCGACCAACGTCCTACAGCTCTGAAACAAGAGTGGATATGTAACTTTGCAAACAGGCAAGCTGCTCTGAGGGCAGGAATAATCTCGGTGGCAGAGCTAGATGTTGATATGAAGAGTGAAAAAGATGGTCCTTTTTCTTTCTTCAAGCTAAAAAAACACTGCAAAAGTAAGAGAGAGATCAAGAACTGGTTTCTTTCTTTCTGCTAACTGAAATACAGCCGATGATCAAAAGTAATCAAATACCATAATATATTCCCTTAAATTAGGGAACACATTGTAGATTCTGTTTTTTTTTTATATTAATTACATCGTTATTTTTCCTTGATTGCAGCCATTGACGTTTTGATTATTTCCGCCTCCGGAGGCGATTGTTCTATAACTAGACTCAATAAAAAGAAAGGCTTCTCCTCCTCGCAGAGCCAGATCCGGGAGCTTCCCCCCCGAATAAAAAGTGGAGCACCCGTCCGTACCATTACCGAACGGAAAAGTAATGCCTGTGTGTATTTTAAGAGCAGAAAAGCAGGGCCTCTCTGTAAAGACGTGCAAAGCGTAGACAGTGGAAGCTGTCAAAACAGCCTTTAAGAATGTATTCGGGAGGCTGGGAGTGCTTTTCCATCTTAGCCGCATTTGCAAACATGTTGGCCCTTTTCTGTCTTAAAATACATTTACAGCTCGTCACCTTGCTCAGACTTTCCATCTTGAAAAAAGTGCGGGTTATGTAGTCCACAAATCCATCCGACGGCTGCAGCCATTGCAACCACACACACATCGGAAGGATAGAGAGGGGGTGTTCTATAGAGAGGGGCTGAAGTACATGTATCTCAACTCTCCAACCGACAGGCAACAAACCTGCAGCAACTTGACAGGATAAAAATGGAAAAGATAAAAAAAATAATCTTCCTGAATGCAGCAGAAACGACAGAGAATAAAATATCAATAACATAAAAGCAGTCTAATGAGCAGCCTCTCTAAAATCAAAAGCTATAGGAGGGTTTTGTATAACAAAATATTACCATTATCCATGTGTGGCGGCCAATGTTGATATTGTGGCGGACAGCCACAAATAAATTAACGTGTGGGAAACACTGCATTTCGTACTGTGTTTCAGTTGGTGTTGTGAAGCTAATTCCCGCTCTGACTCCGTCGGCGAGCAGTCGGGTCGACTGAATTATGTGAAAGGAGCTTAATTCTAATTCCCCAAAGTAACCCCATTATCTTCTAGTGACTAATCTGTGATAACAACGGCATTAGGGGACTAAGAGGGTTACGCAGGAGTGATGAGACAAAGAGATGGGAAACAAAAAAACTGAAAGCTGTGACTGAGACCTTATGGGGTAAAGGTTTGGGGTCTGACAGTAGGTCAGAGGGGTTGGGTGGCCAAATCAGGCAAGGTCACACAGCAGCCCCCTTTGTCAGGGCATCATTAAAGCCACCATAACGTCAAAATCAATGTTATATTGTTTTTTATCACAGCACCAGGGTTAGGGCCTAACAGTGTCCAAAAAGTTGGTTTGTAGGTATTCTGAACTGTTTTTTTTTTGGCTTTTTTGGCAGAGTTTGTAATTTCTTGGAAAACGTAGTGAAATAAATGTTTCTCGACTACCTGTCGAGAGAAGTCACAGCTGTCAGGTAAAGTACAGTAAGATTCTCCTGAACACAATTGATCAAAATGGCTGCCTTGCCTCATCATAAACTTTCACCACATGTGTGAAAGGACTAACGTTACAGATTTCAAATTGAAGCCAGGTAATCTGAATCTACTGTCAGTCTCAACCAAGGTCCAATCAGGGTTTTTAGTTAATTTCCCAGGACAGTTGAATCATAGTGTAAATCTTCCAAATAATAAAAAAGGGCTCTTCACACAAACAAATACAAACAATTTATGATAGCCAAACATAGGGTTCTTGATGGGATCTGCTGTCACAGGTATTCAGTGCCTTGAATAAACAGGCTCTCACCACTATCTCCGAGGTCTGACATTCCTGAGGTGGTAAAGAGAAGCCTCAGCAGACGAGCGCTCGTCTAAGTTATGCAAGATCAAGTGCAGCGCATGGCTACCATTGTCTTGATTGTAACGGTCCGGGCTAATGATTCGTTGGATTATCTGAACCAGTGGGTTAAAATAACAAAACGGTGTCCCCCCCCCCACACACCACCACCACCACAAGGCTGGGATAGGATAACACAGGCGTAGCAGCTTTCAAGAGCTCCTGTTTGATATGTCAGCGTGGGCAAACAGTTATGTCTGAATGGAGCTGCACTATCTATGAAAGAAGTTATTATGAAGAACACTGACACGGAAACACGGTCACGCATGCACACACACCGACAAAGTCCACCAAATGCTTCTTGCTGTGCTGTGTTAAATCCTGTTCGATCTGTAAATGATTTGACAGCGAGAGGAATTCCCGTTATTTAGCAAGGACGATGGATAAACGAAGCACACCAGAAACGAAATCAGTAGACCACATCAGCGGTGACAACAGAAACTGCCGCTGACCCCGAATGCCCCGACACAGAATACATGCAGACAGAAAACCAGTCACGCAACGGCTTGGCATGGCCGTGACATGCTCAGATTTTGGCTCGGTCCCATTATGGCATGTGGCCTGCAAGCATTGCTGTGTTCAGCGGCTTCTGCCAGGAACTCTCCCGGCTTTGTCGGTCGCGCTCAAGCTCTCAATCCGGCATCCAGAGCGGTCGGTCGCTCTCAGCTTTGCATGAGTGCATGCGCTCTCCCTACCACGTGCACACCTATCAGCACCTGTGTGTGCGCCTGAGATATGTGCTTGCCAGTGTGAAAGCCCTAGAGCCATCTTTGGTTTAACCCTGAAGAGAGGCACTGTTTGGGGAAAGATAGCAGAGTGTGGTGTCATTGTCCTCGGTGCCATTCACGTGAGCGGGGGAGCTCATCAGTCGTTGAGTCGGCCAGACAGACAGCTTGTTACACAATTAGCGCTCTCACAATCTCCTCCCATTGACCTAAGCCACGCAAATGTAGATCAAAATCATCTGTCCCATCAACTCTGTTCAACTGCTTACGAGAAAATGTACTGATATCTGTACGCGTACGCCAGTGGATCAGGCGGGACGGGTCATAAAGATCATCATTCTGATCAGCAGTTTCTCCAGCAGCAGAAACAATATGTGGATCCCTCCCTGAACGTGCCCATCTGCGCAGTAGGAACTGCTGATAAATGCAGTTTATTATTACAGAAGCTCAGTCCTCTGGAGAGTTTCCTCTAATAATACATTCTTACTATCTGAATAATGTGTCCTTTAAATACCAGGAAAAACACTGCCCCGCTGACTTTAGGCCAGCTCACTTTATGCTGCCTCAAGATAGCATTGCGTCAGGGGTGCACAAGTGGGCGGAGGTACATTTGCTATTTACACAACGTGGGCACTGGGTACAAATCCTTTGCCGTCCGAGACACAAGTGTCTAACTCGCAGATGTCAGACACTGTATATCTTGCGGATTGAGGATAGCTCCGTTGGGGCTCTGTTCTGCAGCCCGCATCACTTCTTGCTTGTCCTCTGGAACATCCCCGACAGTTGGCCATCAAAAAACACACAAGTTGCCTCTTCCGTGTGTTTAGGATCACTGTGCTTCACAGTCGACCACACCTGCACTCTTCCTCTAATATGAAATGGAAAAACCTTCAAACGGCCTTGAAGCAGAATTGTCGATTTCATGTTTACTTGACTTTGGTAGCAAAATAACAAAACATCATCATCATTGTCTGGCTATTTGGAGACTGTGTCTTCACTGACTGAACGGCACTTGCATTGAAGTACTTCTTTAAGCGTCTTTTCCACATTTTTAGACTAGTATTTAAGTACTTGCCTACCTCTCCATTTACTGGTATGACTGTATACCACTATAAACATGCTGTTACCAGCCTCCATGTGAAATTACAGGCTATTTCGCACCGTGCAATCTGTTTTGCACAAACACCACTGCGTGATCCATTGTAGCTGCATATTTTTGACATTGCATAAAGCACCTAAAATGTTTTTTTTCCCAAATTGACATGTTAAGTTTCAGAAGCGAGGAACTCATGAGATGGATCGCTGTCTTAGATCTCAGCAGGCAAACAGCGAGGAAGCGAAGCGCTGGAGACGGGTACTGAGCGTCTCTTCTGGATGCTTGGGCAAACTTGACTCGTGACTTTTGGAGCGGTGGGTGTGCGATGTTTAACTGGAAGGCTGGCGGGCAGCAATTCCCCCCTGGAAGGAGTTAGCACGAAAAGCAAGAGGGGCACCGCTCAGTCAGCTGGAAGACAGCACTGTGTCGACCAGCTGGAGAAAAACGGGAGAAAGAGAGAAAAAAAAAGGGACGAGGATACAAGAAAGGAGGAAACCGAGAGAAAGCGAGAGGAGAATACAACAGGAGGAAGAGAGGTCACCGAGTGCACATTTCTCCTCCTCTTCCCCTGGTTTGTTCCCTGCTGTGGACGAAATGAACTAAATCACTGCTGCTTGACCACAGTTGAACCGTGGACCCGCTTTTACCGTCAATCGCAGAGTCCCGTCATCCTGCGGGGCTTACAGGGCTCAGCCTAGTACAGTCCACTCACATGATCATCCCCCAATTATCTTCCCCTGCTGTAATATCCTTACTCCCATACAGCGGCTCCTCTCCATTACATAAGCAGTGAGCCGCTGAGTGTAGTGAGCTAATGAGCCCTGACAACATTTTGAGGATCACTTCCCACTTCCTCTTCGCGGGTGCGTTCCTGCACTGGCTGTTTGGACCTTACCTGAGAATAAACAAATCATAAAAGCCCTAGTTTCACTTTTAGAAAAGGGTAAAAAATCCTAGTAGTAGTAGTTCAAAGCATTTTAAACTGTATGATGCAGATGCAAAATAAGCAGTTGAAACTTTCCTAACAGAATCACAGGTGCATACCTTGAAAATGCCTCAACAAATAGCTCTGGCATATGTTTTGGGGGGCCTCTGTCTTTAACACGGCACTTCAAACATGTCAACAACCAGATGCTACCCTGTCCCACTTTGCCCTGCAGCAGGAAACTGTCTAACCTGACTTCTCCTACATTGCCAAAGGGAGTGGCGTTCCCTCAATGTATTCTTTCCTCATCAGGTGGAACCGCAGGTTACTCAACAGCCCAACTTGTTTTGAAACTGACAGGGAGAGAGACAGGCTGGGAGACTTAAGACAGGGGTCAGCCACCTGCAACCTGCCAGGTGTGAAGTCAGTGTGTTCATGTGGTGTTACCGCAGACACTTCCAGACCTGCTATCCAGGGCACATAATTCATGTGAAGTAGTCAATTAATCAATTAGTCAATCAATTAATCAATTAGTCGATCAAAAATCATTTTTTGCAGACTATTTTCAGTAATGATTGAAAGGTTTGCTGTTTGTCTTTGTCATTTCTGACAGTAAATCTTTGTGTTTTGGGACCGTTGGTTGGACAAAAGAAGCTATTTAAAGATGTCACTTTGGGCTCTGGGAAATTGTGATTACCATTTTTCACAATTTTGACATTTTATAGACTAAACATTTTAAATGCTTTAGTTTCAGCCCGAATCTGCAAAAACAGCATATTTACCAAAATGCCCAACTATTCTTTTAGGGGGGAAATTCACAGTTAATCTTACATTTCAAGGCATCGCCAGCCACATTCAAGTAGGGGAATTCTTTGGTGTTTTTGTAGAGGGTTTGTAGTTTGGAGCGGTGTAAAAGGAGCTGTGTGGTGATGATAGCAGCGCTAGAGCCTAGAATGGTGTTCCTTATCAGGACATGAAATACAGCATGTGCTATCTTATGTTGTAATCAAGACAGACAACAGGGCAAAGATGGTCTTACAAATCCCTAGGATGTAATTTCACCAAATCAAAGGATTGTACAATTTTGTGACTGAAGTCCTGTGCATCTGTATGGGTCCTAAAGATGTATGAATCATGACATCATGGAAACATACTTATCATATGTTGCAGAAATACGGGCCTTTGCTTGGCCATGTTGTCCCCTCGGGATAATCTGGATCTGTGTACATGACTTTGCCGTGACATGTCTACAAGAGTGAATGCGTGGAATTTTGGGAGGAAAAATGACAATTATGTGCTTTAAGGCTTTAGCAGACATTTAGGGTGAATAGCCGTGGGAAACTAGGAGACGAATAGGATCAAGAGATGCAACCCTTTTATGAGTAAGAGCCACAAGTTATGGATCGACTGTGAGTATTCTTTGTTTGATATCTCTGACTGTGCACCAGATGTGAGTGAAACCAGACTGTAGAAGGACGGGTAACGATCTGAAACTCCCAGTCACGTCTACGCGGTGCTCTGTATGCCAACCGCAAAGCCCATGAAATAACATCTTCGTATTGCTTTTGCTTTAAAAAAAATTTGATAAATGCTCTCGTTGTTCTTGACTGGCCAAGTGCGAAAAAAGCAGAACAGCCTTGGGAACAGAGAGGCAGAATGAGATGCTTAATCCTTCATGACTGTGCATACTGTGGACCAGATTGACTCTGAAGTTAATGGTGCTTGAGCGGCTGATCGACGCCTACTTCCTGGTCCCCCCTGAGACTGTGACCAATGCTTCAGGAGTCCCCAGAGAAAAGATCAGGTACACCGGCGCAGCCTGTGACACCGTCGGGTGGGGCTCAGCTAATTCGACAAAGCTAATTCAGAGGGGAGAGTGAGTGTGATTTCACAGACCGCTGATATCACAGGCAACGAGACAAGGAAAGGCTGCAAAAGCATCGCGGAATTACCATAGCAACACATGTGGCAAGCATCTTTGCAACTCCACATAGATCCGAGGAGTCAGGCGGAAAACTAGGTGGAGGCAAGATCGGCTGTTAAGTACAGGGAAGGAAGGTAGAGAAAAGGGCGGACATGATGGAGTTGTTGAAGCGGTGAGTTTTTATCTCGAGCAGGAGATGCGGGTTCGTCAGTTTGTCCCCACGTAAAATCAGATAAACAAAGAACTTACTGTGAATTCATGGCGGCAACAAAAGTGATAGAACCTGATTTATAATAAAAACACTTTTATAACCTGTAGAGATGTTTTTCCTCACTGATACTAGCTCCTTTTCACACAGAGATTTCACATTGTCGCCGCAAAGAAGGCTCGCCTTCAGGACGCCTTTGTTTGTTCACACTGGACCAAGCAGCACCAACATAAATCCGCTCCTGTGTGTCTTTTCATACAGTATGCCGGCGTTACGGAACCAAAAAGGGGCATGACGGCACTCATAACACTGACATCTGTGTGGTCTCCACCCAGTTCCCACCCGTAAATCTAAACATGTGTCCACCGACTGTTTATAATCATGAGGGATGGTGTTATAATGTTTTGTGGTTGAGATCTTGGCTCATTATGCATCGTGGAAGGTGACAAAGTTGCATTTCTTGCTCTAAATGACGTCGCACAATCACCATCAGTAAATAGAGGACCCTGTCTGACTCTCACTCCCAAGGAGGGTTGATGTTTTCTGGAGCAAAGTTCACTGAAGTCTCGGTCAGTAGGGCTGACAGTCACTATGATTTTTTTCAACATAAGTCGCCAGACATTAACTACAACAACACAATAGTGGAATGCGACAATGAGCTGGTGAATTAAAGTTTTTTTTGCTCTAAATTACATCACGTAATCACAGCTATTCAACTGCAGACAGACACTTTTCCACATATATATTTTTTTCTCACATAAGATGCTAAAGACACTACCTGCTACCATATTACTGTCGTCTGGTCCTGTTGCGTTGAAGTGTGGGTCAAAGTGTAAGTCATTTCTTTTATTTGATGAGTGATGGACCCGTTCAGTTGTCAGACTGTCACCGCCGTCACACAATACCACACCAGCGTGTTTTACCAGCTGGATACCGCTGACACAGGAATTCCACTGGTTGCACATACGTCCAGCAGTTGCGTTATGAGTGCAGCGCGGTGCAGCACTGCCGGACAGCTGGAGTTGTGAGATCAAGGAGTTCCCGCGATAATTACAGAATCACAGGCAACAACATATAGTTATCCCCATGTGTTACATCTACAAAAACAAAGGTTAGCGTTTCCTACCGAAGGATTAGAAAAAGTGCTTGGATTTGTTTCTTTTTGAAAGCTTTTTGTGCTGCCGTCAACACAGAGTGTTTTACTATGAAAATTATCAGGATGTTGATGATTCGGTGTGTGACTTCCTGTCTGCTCTGTGCAGAATTCGGCTGAATCGATGCGCCGTGCTCCGGCATCCGGCAGAAATAGAGGCCGTGCGCATCTGCTACGGAAGGGTCCGGACTGCCAGAACTGCAGTGGAGTGGATACGAAAGGCAGCGGTGGAGTTACACACATAGAGTGAAACCTATCAGCTCTGCTGCAGTGGCAGATCGGAGATGGACTGAACCCGGGTCCCGTGGAATTTAGGGGTAACAATGTATGAACGCTACATTAAATGGGTTTGAAGTTACACAATTGGTCGCTTGCCATTTATGGATATTGGTTATCAGTCAGTGCAGAGACTGTGTCCTGACCTTGTGGCGCAATGATATTGCGTCTGACGCCAGATCATAAGTTTGTGTGTTCAACTCAGTCAGGGTAAAGCTGCTGGAACACACCAATACTCATACTGACTCATGCTGACGTCTGAAAATGTTTCAGGAAAAATAAAGCAATCAACTGTATTCATCGCATCAAGTGTTTCTGGCGGTGTACTTATTCCGAGCATGGGGCGGTCGCGTACCACTCGAAGATGAAGAGGCACAACCTGCACTTCTGTCTGCCGCCTCCTTTGAACACACGCACGATGCTCTTCAGCTGCTTTTGCAAATCAGAGACTTCCTCCCTGTCATTTCTCTGCTGTTCGTGCTGAAGCTGAATAAGCCATGCTCACTGCTGTCTGGATGAATTACTTGTGATTCATGTACTTTCTTAAGCCAAAAGTTTGCCATCCTTTTTTTCAGCATTCGAATAAATTTTGCATGATACATTACCCGGAAGCCGGGGGAGGCTTGTGACTTCTGTTACATTATAAAGGCAGCCATGAAAATACAACTTTTTACACTTGAATGGTCAAAGCCACACTGTTGCTGTCAGCTGCAGTAATATTATAGAAAAAAAACTATGTGTGATCACATCTCGCTGTGGTCCAAAGGTCCTGGCCGTCCTGTGATACAGTAGTTAAAAGTGTTGACCCGGAGCCAAGTGTCCTCAGGAGAGGGAAGCCCACACTTCTACATTTACAGTATCACTGCGTGGATCAATGAACCAGTCGCCTCCATTCTGCTGAACAATGGAAAAACCATCAAGCACTGGTAAACAGAGGAGTGAATGTGTGTGTGTGCGCACATGCATGTGTGGGGATCGCTGGTGTGTATCTAAGGAGGAAGTGCTCTTCAAGAATGAGCGTTAACGTTGACCTACTTCGTCAGTGTTTGCCTCCAGTGGTAAAAAAAAAAAAGACGACGGCGAATATTTGCTTTTTTTCCGGAAGTGAGCGGTATCCCATCCGTCGCTGCATAGCTGAGCATACAGGTGTGAAGTGAGGCATCATTATACTCTCTCTCTCTCTCTGGATCTTTATGAAACCTGGGTATATCGGTCTAAAACAAAGAAGAAGCTAAAACACAAGACAAGAAACAATTAGGCAAAACCAGCGTGGGCTCATGGAGGCATTCCGAGCGCCTCGAATAAAACCTGCCGCGCTGACGTGACAGCAATGACATTATCACCCACCGGCGGAGAAGAGAAAGTGCTGTCGCACTAAACCATGGCAACAGCACCAAACTTCCATTCATTCATTAGTCATTTAATGGGCTTTAAAGCGCAGCTGCTCGAAAAAAACCCACAAAGGGAAAAGCAATCTGCGTCCCGGTCGGGCCTCGTTCAGATTTGGCACAGGGGCTTCGCACGCAAGTCACGGTTGCATCATTTAATAGACAAATTTTGGATGAACTTAAAAAAAAAAAACCTAATTACGAAGGGCAATGAGTGAAGAGCGAGGCCTAACCATCCACAGACATTCCATTATCCCATCACCAGTTTCCTTCCCATGTAACTGATGAGTGTGTTGTGATACAGAGACGCGGATGCACACGCTGATGAAAGACAGCACAGTAAATCTCATTTGTGTCTCATGAATAACTACAAGTCCTAACTGGGAAGTGTAACGCGCATGAAGTAGCCGGTTTACTGTGTTTTATTATACCTGTCACACTCTTTTACTGTGATTGTGAGTATGGGCCACACTTTACACACACACAGCACAGGTATTTATTTCTTTTTTTGGTTCCTGCTTCATCCTCACTGCTCCACACACTCCTTCCGGATGAACTGGGGCGCCCTTTTTTCTGCACAACACAACTAAAACTGAACTGGAACCCTTCCAGTGTTTCCTGAACTTTTTTTTTCTTTTTTTTTTTTTTTC
>CAEMYA010000004.1:2100154-2135230 GCA_903131615.1 Diplodus sargus
GAGGCGCACAACTGGCCTGACAGCGCGGGTGCACCCACATGTTCGAGCAGGCACTAAGAATGTCTCCGGCACTCAACCGACACAATGCTGAGGGCGAACCCTGCGAAATCCACCGCGTTATCATTCAAAGTTGCGTAACACTTGGATTTCTAATTTTCTTTTCCTTTTCTTTCTTTTTTTTTCTCTCTGTGTAGATGCCCGGTCTGATATGGTGCCACAGAAATCTTGTGGAACGAACAGGTGTTTGTTTTGGTGACTGGCAGACAGTGTGATGGGAGGAACGCACTTTTATTATCAGTAAATCGAATCAGAATCAGTTTTATTCATTGTAGCCCAAAGTCACAATCACATTGCCCCACTGGGCTTTACAGTCTGTACGGTGAAGGACGTTCCTCAGTCCTCAGACCCTCGATCAGAGTGAGAAAAAAGTTGTTGAGGAAGAAAAAACATTGTTTTTATTGTCCCTCTCCCAGGACGGGCAGACGTGCAGTAGATCTCGCAGTTTAGAAGCTGCGTTGACAGAATAACTGATAAAAAATGATAAAACATCTCACATCTGTGGAGCAAGGAGACGACTGAGCATGCCAAAGCATCGCCAAGCCTTGCCCGAGCCACACGACCTCCTCTCCACCGCGGTGACCTGGAAGACGCAAGATAATTAGCAGCAAAAACAGAGAAGATCGGAGTGAAGAGGCATCACATTTTACAGACATACAGATGTAAGGAGATAGCAACTGGCTAAAACCTGGTTTACAGAGGTAGAGTCCGGCCTTCCTAAGGGCCACTTGAAACCATGGGGCGAGGTCCTGATTAACCTGCAAGAGGGCGAGCTGTGGGCCCCATCAAGCCCCCCACTACATTCACACGTTACCCCAGTGCATTTTGCACCAGAATCCCAGAAAGTGATCAGTGTCACCAGGCTGGAGCATTACTCTCCCTCACGTTGGCTGTGTTGTATAAAATACCCAAAAGTCGTACGCGAGTAAAAGTGAAGACAAAATACTACTTTGGTAAAAGTGGAAGCCAACCATACAAATAGCACTTGAGCGAAAGTCTGATATTAAATGTACTTTTCTGGTGATAATCCCATGACGTATCAAGTCAAAGTTAGTTATACATATTTCCCTACTGTATAATAATATAGGCATCGCCCCGGCCGATTCACAGAACCGATATAAGTAACTAGTGACTAAAGATTAAAGATGGCAAAAAGATGTTTTGGGGTCAAAGGTACTGCGCCTTCCTCCGAGGTGTAGTGGAGCGGAGGTATGACGTAGCAGCCAAGTGTACATTGTACTTCGGTGCAGCCGTTGTGTAAACGCACTTAGTTACACTCCACCCCCGGCTGCTGGCAGTTTGTATTGTGCAACATGTGTAAACACAAATTGAAGGGGGTGCAACACACACACACACACACACACAAACACACAGCCGGTCGGCCTGCGCGGGGCAGGTGCTTTCAGATTCACAGCTGCTTCGCTCACGGGAGGTTCACACGGCGACGACGGAGCAGCGTGACCCGGCTGGATTCTGTCCCGCTGCGCAAACGCCTCGTGTGTGATCCCTCGGGAGTCGGGCGACACCTTATCAGATGGAGCTCCGGGAGTTTTGGGAGTGTTTTGGGGGCAGGGTAAGTCTGGGCCAACGCTGATCCAGGCTAAGGTTGATGAAGCGCTGCAGGTGTACTGAAACAAGTGTTGCATGTGTTGGCACACTTGGATTTGTTTTTTTGTGACTTCCTGGATGATTCAGCACACCGGAGAGATAGGCAGAACGGGAAAACTGAAGGAAGCGAACTCCCCGGGCAGGGCCAGCCGTGAGAGCCACGCTGCCGGAGCTGCCGAGAACTCACCGAGATCTAGATCAAGGCGAGCTGCGATCGTGTCGCTGATAGCGAAGCATAATGCTATGTATACGGCTTTAATTATTGAACCGCAGCGCAAAATAAGAAACGGGCCCGGGGGGGCCGGATCTGCGACGTGACCCAGTTCGAGTGATAAAAGCTACAACCTTTCTGCGGAGCTCCACTCTCTCCCTGCAGCTCTTATTCTTTATGATCCAATGCAGTCCGAGCGAGTGAACACGAACACCAGCGCGAGATCTGTGCACAACCCCCAAACTACACCGGCCCCCGTTAGAGGACGTGTGCCGATTTGTAGGGTCTACACACCGACTGCTCCTTTGGTTTCTTGATCTACCCCCCAAAAAACTGCTGGACTAAGATGAGCCGGAGCTCGCAGTGCGTCCGCTGCACATCAGGAATGCAGGGAGGAGGAGTGAGACGGCGGTGGAGATGTGTGGTTGTGTGTGGTGCTCCCAAGTCCCGGAGAAGTACAATTACAGCTTAAAGTTAAAAGTGAAGCCCCGGCCAGTGTTTTTTTTCTTTTTTTTCTTTCTCTCTCTCCGCCGCTGCTTTGTTCAGATGTAAGGAAATTACAGCTGCATGTAAAAGAAAATAAATGCATCCGCATCACGGAGCTTCAAGTTTTTGGAGGACTGGATTGGTTATGTGGTCTCAGCTCTTTTTGTTTTGTCGTGCTTCGTACTTGGTGCGGCTGATTCTGGATAAGTTGTAAACTACTGATTGTTTTTGTTGGGTAAACAAAGATTTACAATAGGGGGGACAGATGAAGGCCAGAGCTTCCGGAAAAAACCTGATGCTGACCCCAGATGACCCTCACAGCAGTGTGCGTCTGATTCCAGATAAGAAGGCTGCCCGTTCAAAGATTAACTGTAATAATTCAGTAACGGCTGAACAGTCATTTCAAATAATGTCAAATAATTCAAATTTAAATCACGTTAAGGTCAGCGGTTTAAAGACCAGATGTTTCTGAATTGGGAATATTCACATGCGAGCGCTAAAACTGAGCTCAGCAGCCACGACGACTCCCGATTCTTTCCTCCCCCTCAGACCGGATGCCGCTCGGCTTTAGCATCCACCACCAAGATCCAAAATGTCCCCTGCGCCCAGGGAACACATGCCTGTAAAAGTCACTTTTCAGTGTTGTTAGGTTCATCTGAGAATGAACACAGTGATGCAGGGTGGAGGGTAGAAAAAGCGTGTTTTTTTAAGAAAGCCCGGCTGTTTACAGAGCTGCGCGACATTCATGTCGGTGTGATTTACACAGGTAGAGGTCCTCCATCCAAACATTTACACGCCACATCCAAACCTGAAGAAATGTTTACTCCCGTGTAAACGCGGCACAACAAGCGTTCCACCTACTTTTTGTAATTATTGAGAGGAAATCCAAATTCTTTCAGTCCTCTGTGGAGAGCAGGGCGGCAGGACAGAAAGGAAAACAAAGCATGTGTGTTTCTGCATCTGTGTGTGTGTGTGTGTGTGTGTGTGTGTGTGTGTGTGTGTGTGAGACGCTTCCCATGGCTAGACGTGCTCCGACTTGGTCCCAGGAGTGGAGGAGGTCATACCTGACAAATCCCTCCGTCATCGCAGACTTACCTCACCACCGGAGAATCCAGCACTCTCTCACAGTTTCACTCATGCCTGTGTCATTCACTACGTCCTTCCTCTCTTACCTCCGCCGCAAACCCTTTGGTCACCAGCGTCTGAAACCTTGTATTGGTAAAAAAATAAAAATAAATCATTGACAGAACATCAGATGCAGAGGAACAGGCAACAGGGCAGCGACAAAACAGGGCTCTGAGGACTGATAGCGACATCAAGCCATCGCCTTGATTGTCATTATCTGAAGGCAGCTTTCTAAATCACATGAATTAAGCAATTTGTGTGACCTTGTGGCGCAACGGTAGCGCGTCTGACTCCAGATCAGAAGGTTGCGTGTTCAAATCACATCAAGGTCAAAGGGTTGGTGAGCGAGCACCTTGAGCTGCTCGGCCCCACGCCGGGTGGAAAGTTACAAGAAGTTTTGTAATCTCTGTGAAACATTTCATTGTCTGCCTTCACAGCGAAACAGCATTGCGGCATTCTCTTAAACAGCTGAAGTACACGGGGACTTAAAACAACTACCAGAAAAAGCAACGTGAGGTGGATGGGAAAGGGTCGGCGTCTCGTCAACTCCGCTGCTCACAGTTTTTCATCGAGTCCTCATACGGAGAACGCCGAGTCCGCCCGGAGCCCCCTGTTCAGGCGTAGCTCAGCACACATGTGGTTTCACAGTATGAACCGCACTGAACTACTGAGGTTCGATCGATGCCAGTTATCAGCCGCTCTTGACTTCACCTTTGACTTCCCGACAAATGTATTAATAGCGCAAGGCGACGCGGCCCTACGGTCGAACCCTGGATCTGACTCATGCGCCACAACATGGAAAAAAATGGAGTAAGACTTTAAGCTTGCTAAGCCTGAAAACAAACACGGGGATCTGTTCGTGGGTGTAATTGTGTCATGCCGTAACTGCTCGACCTCTAAAACAACTCAAATACGCGCATTCCTGATCAACTGAACGCCCCGGGCGCCCGACAGTTTGATTCCCAGGAACCTGTGGCGTTTGACTGAGCTTCGCCGTTGCGCCACAGTATTTCTTAGAAGCTGAAGGGCCCCATCTGCAGGCCCAGTGAGGGCGTCACACCTCGCCTTCTCTCCAGGAAGCTTCTTTGTCGGGATTAGGTTTGGAGCCTTTAATTGCCGTGTTTGTGGGGATTGGGCCCGGTGCGTGCCTGTGAACACGGCGAACAGTGTGAGCACGGCCTTAGCTCTGTGATTTCACGGATTAACAAAAGCTGCCAGTTGCTGTTTTGCATACACTCTCCTGTCCTGTGGGAGACGGGTTCCTACGTTAGCAGCCTGGTGATGACGCCCTATTCGTAGTGGACACTCAGAGTTTACACTCTACTGAAAAATCTCAAAATGTATAGAGGACGCTGACTTTTGCTTCCAAGCTACAAAAACTTCAAATGTTATTTGGTGAGATGGTGTGAAGCTGTAACTGTAGGCTCATTCCTTTTCTAAAAAAAATAAGTTTTAATTGTACAATAGACCATTAATACAATTAATCTCAGGCTTTTAATGACATTTGTCTGTCTGGGCATGTCACTGTCACACCTTAACAGGTTTTAATACCCAGCGGTCCTGCAAAACGATGCCAGTAGATGGGATACACGAAGAAGAGCATCGCGTGCTGTGCTGAACTCTTCACAACCTTGAGTTTGCCAGGAGGCCGAGGGCCAAAAAACACCGTGACCTTGTGGCATAGTAGCGCGTCTCGTTCAAGATCACAAGGTTGCCAATTCAAATCAAGTCAAGGCCAGCGCTTTCAACACTACACTCATCACACACTGCGAGACCCAACTGTTGAATCGCCCTCCACTTACCGTCAGGATAGTTAAAAACACAGAAACTGACGTGGTGACGAAGGAAACGTTCTAACCTACACCTCACTTCCTCCCAGAGGAGGCATTTTACTAAACTATCTCACTGCAGTCTGACTTACAGGTGGAATACCTGGATTACAGCAATTTTAAAGAATGCCAATATTATTTAAATTCCCATAACAACCCGCAGAGATCCATCAGTCCTAAGTGTGTAGAGCATCATTCTTGTTGGGAGAAATGAAAATCACCAGGCTTTGCAAAGGGCTAACATAGATGTCACGGACACAGTTTCAACACAAGATTGACGAAGTATAAATAGGAGAATTGTCACGATATTAAGCTTTTTGTGTTTATAGGTTTTTATGTGTGGACAGTAGACGTGTTTAACCCACGTCAGACAAGCCGTGCATGTGTATGTTGAAAGATTTCACTATGATGGTTATAAGCGTCGTATTTGAAAAGGTTTGACCCCGACGTGATTTGAACACGCAACCTTCTGATCTGGAGTCAGACGCGCTACCGTTGCGCCACGAGGTCCTGCGTGCATTCCTCATGGAAAAAGTGATTATTCCCCACATCGGTGGGCTACAGTAGAGGCGCACTGCCATGCGTTTGCTCATTTGTATGTCCCCGTTTACATCGATAACATTTAAAAATATGATTATAAACAAAAAAACGTGGCGGGCGTGCGCTGACATTACACGGTGATCTCAGCGCTTCGGCCCTTTCCACATAGATGTCAGTGATAACTGGGCAGTACCGACGCTGTGTGTCTGAGCGTCATGTCTCACCTCAGCTCAGGTACAGTTTGCTCACCAGTTTAGCCTGCGGCAGCGCCACAGCTGTCAAGGCAACAGCTGGCTCAAAGGCGCAGTTCGTGTGCGCTGTGGGACTCGTGCTGCGCACTGAATGCGCATGTGCGCATCGTGCAGTTGGAAAAAAAACAACCTTATTTCTGGTTCCCATTTATACAATATGACTTTTAATGTGTTCGTGCTCAGTAGACTAACACATAATTATTTACATTGATCCTTTAATTTCTTTAATATTATATCATTATTCGCGTACATTTTCAATGTCCTTGATTACAATATATAGACCAATACAAAGATTGTTTTTAAGGTATTCATCCATGATGTTGCCTTAATATAGAGCTTATGTCATCACTCTCATCCACCTCAAACTATTTTTTCCAACATCCAAGATGGGCAGTTATAAACCCTATACATTAAGGTAATTAACAGTACAAATATCAGTGTAAATATGTGAGTGGCAGTTAGTGATGGCTGAATTGCATCAAGCTGCTTCAGTTTCAGGGTCCTGCTAACGTACACGTGGGCCTCTACTGTTAGACTGCCATGGCTTACAGAGGCATTTGAAAACAACCAAGCCATTGTTAATAACACACACCTGTGCTTTTCCTACTGTGATGGGTCAACAAGGTCTGCAGTGAAAAGGCCTCATCCAGGGCCCGGTGGGTTGTTTTTGTTTACAGTTGTTCTCTGTTTCAGTTTGGTTCTTGTTTACAGTGTAGACACCAGAAAAAAGTAGCAGTAATAGTGATCAATCTTCACTAAAATGACAGACATAAACAGACTTGACAGATTTTTACATAAAACCTTTCAGTGTTTTTATTTATTTATTTGACAAGCAGCAGGATCATGTTTGTCACCTCATTTTTTCTTTACATTTGAAAGTAGATACAATAGTCAGTATACCAGTTTTATTACAATATTTTTTTCCTAACTTCAGTACATTTAACAAAGAAAGAAAAAAAAACACACAACAACTGCAAACGTGAGAAAAGAAAGCATGTTTTTAATGTGTAGCCACCAATGTGTCATTGATGTCACAACAACCTCTTTCCCCGGTTTTCTTTTTTTTCCTTTATTTTTCGGTCGACGAGTATGTTTATCGGCTCTTTCCACAGCTATAGGCATTTTCTTTTTGTCGTTTGACGCACGGGTGCGTGGCACTGGTGATGTTGTAAACAGCTTAAAATCAGAAGGTGGGCTGGGTCGGAAGGAGGGTGGTGGTGTTAGCTGGCTGTCTGACGTGACGACACGATGACTTTTTCTTGTTTTCAAAGATGGAGGCACCAGTCCTGCTTTTTAGTCACCGCATGGAATCACAGCAGACAGCGACAGTCCAAAACCTAAAATGGATGAATGAGTCTCTTTTTGTTATTTATTTCATGTTTTAAACCTGCATCTGCCGGTCAGTCACACAGGCGAGTGTTTGTGTGTAAGCGCTCCTGGGCTTGGGCTCTTCTGCCTATGCGACGTAGCTGTACTCGTCTGCCGAGGTCTGGCTTCGCTCAATGTACTGCTTATCGATGAGCACCTCGATGCACTTCTTGATCATGCTGATACTTGGGTTGAACCTGGCTTTGGACTGATTGATGACCTGCACACAGTTAAAAACACAGTCATTTAATGTGACAAATAAAGCTGCAATAATTAATTGATTAGATGTCGACTATTAAATGAATCACCAACTATTTCTTTCGTCAATTAATCCGTTTGTGTTATTTCTTTAGAGAAAAAAAAATGGCCTTCAAGTGAAGGTCTTTGGGTAATTTGATAATTGAGGGTGGTAAACTTGGGTTCTGGTAAACACTGATCCAATTTTTTCACCACATACTAACATTTTATTAACCAAACAACTAATCGATTAATCAAAAAAATGGGCCAGAGATTAACCAACAATAAAAATGATCATTATTTGCAGAATAACAACCTTTTCTAGACAGATACAAACATAAATGACCTGAATGTATCGAAACTAAGGTTTTGGAAAAAATGTTGATATTGTTCTGAAACTGCAGTTCCCACAAGTCATTTCTGTTTTTGTTCCCATCAACGTCTCAAATCGAGAAATCAACCCAAGGGTTTGAATTGAAACGACCACCCACCTCCTGGATGAGGGCGTTGTGTCGGAGCACCTTGCGGGCCTTCATGATTCTCACTATAGCAGCTTGTAAATACATTTTGCGGTCCTCATCTACGGCACTCCTCGTCTGCTCCATCTCCTGTTGATCAGACAGATGTGCAACACGTTTTTTTTAGTCAGCGACACGGCTGCCACACAACAATGTAACAGCAAAGCTTGAGAAGGATGGATTTGTCTGACCTGTGGTGTGTCTTTCTGCATTGATGTTGTGATCTTGAACTTTGTCCTTTTACTGGTGAAACTCATATTTAGTGAAAACGTGGACTCGGTTTCAATCTCCTCCTGTGGGCAGAGGGGGAGAAAAAGAGTATATTTCACCACTTGTATGGAGCATAAACAGAGGCTGCTGAGGACTTGACAGGGCAAGCTGATTCAACAAAACTTCCAAATCGATATCCATTGCAAATTACAAAACCCCATGCTGTCAGTTGTGGGATCTACTTCAAATTCTAGACCTTTTCCGAGTCGTGGTTGAGCATCTTCACGTCCAGCAGGGACTTGATGGTCTTCTGTAGCTCCTTCTCGTTCATCTGGGTGCCGTCCTGCAGCTCCTTGTAGGTCACTGTCTGGCTGTTGTTAAAAGCCAGCAGCACAGCCATCTGGTAGGTGGTCACCATGGCGACGTAGGGCTTGGACAGGTAGTTCATCTTCACCTCACCTGTTTTGACCCAAGCAGACACAGATGAACAGAGGTAGAAGCCAAAACCATCTGGCTTACTGTTTACCAAGGTTTTTTGTGAATATCCTTGATTATAATATATTAAGCTCCCTTCCATGATCAAACCTGCCCATTGTTCTTACTGTTTGTTTTTAAAATATTGTCTCACAAGATGCAGTTTACATTAAAATCTTACATAATTCAGCTTGAAAATGGTGTACGTGCGTGCGTTTGGCTACCTGTGCAGAGATAGTGCAGCCAGGTCAACTTCCTCCCACTGAAGTGCTGATTATAGAACAACTCAAACTGGAAAAAGAAGGTGAAGACAGAGTTTTATTATGCAATGTACTACTTTGATCGATACAGACCTCAAAAACACAAATTCGGCTGTGCTCCACAAGGGTCAACTCACCATCTGCACGCTCTTCTCTAGTTCTTGAGGGATGGCGAATGTGGAGGAGGGGACGTGTGTGAGGGGCCAAGCTCCTGCCTGCAATCACATTTCATATTGTACTTAAACCGTGGATACAAAAGCTGTGGTTGGTAGAATTGCCCTTATAATATTCTTAGATTTTTGAATCACATTATCAATTAACAAATTCCAGATGTCGACAAGAAAATAAGGCCAATGTTAGCCACATCAGACTTCCCCCTCACCTGTAATACATAGATCTGGAAGCTGATACCCAGGTCCACCACCGTCTCCTGCGTCTTGATGAAATTGTTGAACTTGTTGTTGAGGTCGGCGCTCACACTCATGTCTGTGTACATTCTGTGGAGTTTGCTCGTGAACTCGTAGCCACAAGCTTGCTGTAGTAATGAGGAGGAGGACAGTGCATGTTTGAATAGAGAGTAAAAAAGCACAAAAAAAAAAGCAAAATAGAGAACTGTGGGATTTAATAAGTGTGCCCCACAGGACATTAAAGCAAGTTTTTGTCAATACTGTTCAGCTTTGGATTTACCTTTAGTTTGTTGATCATGGCTTCTTCTGAGTCCATTGACAATGATAAACCATGTATTAACCTCTTTGCTAGCATTCTGGCATAAAACTGTGGAGGACAAAGATAAACAAGACTTGAAAAACAGTTTCATTTGTGACAAAGTTTCTATAAAAAATGACTATTTTGGGACAACTGAAGACACTAAAAATGGACCCGCTATGAGGCTGATACTTCTGAAGTATTTTAAGCTCAAAACCTCCCTCGTAGTACATTTTCCCATCTGAATGTTAAATGTTTGTTATATTCAGTAAAATCACCTTTTGAAAGATGTCCTTGTCATCTATGTACTTGAACACTGTGATGAAGCTCGTCAGCTTGTCCTCCACCTCGTTCTCTGTCATTCCCTTCGCAGACTTTTTCAGCAGATTGTCGCAGTATTTCGCCAGCTGGACGGACACACAAGGAGGGACATGACCTGGTCAAGGCACTGTGTATGATACTGTGTCTGTGTGTTTTTGTCTGAGTGTGTGTGCACGTGTGTGCGTGCGTGTGCGTGCACCCACCAGTTCAGGGGCTTTACAGATGGACTTGGGCTCCCTGAAGTTCACCACAGACGTCAAAGCCTGAGAGAGACATATCAAATAAACACATTCGGTCCAATGGTGACAACACATGCAGCTACTTCGAACACATTTATAAATGTAGTATTGCACTTACAGAGAGTACATTAGTTAGTAGAGTCTGAGGTTAAATACCTTATCGAGTGCGCTCATGAAATGCTGATCTCCGTTTAGAACTGTGTTTATCAGCTGAACAAATTTACTGTGAACCTCCAGCACCGACTCCACAAACAGGGTTGGCATCTAGAAAAGCCAGAAAAAGGAGACAAACTTATATTAAAAAGACACAGAAGCAGAAAATGACATTTTTATCAGTCAAAATAATCTGTCCATTATAAAGTGACATAAGGACATTGTAATGATCCAAAAACACCACTGAAAAAACTAAACACAGGACACAGTTTTATCTTAAAACCAATTATGCAGTAAAATTAGGCTGCCTTCAAGCCTCAGCGACACAACAGCCGGTCATTACAAAAAGATGTTACTTCCCACCCTCAAAGGTATCAAGAAAAACAAGAAATGATGCATATTCGAAGCCCTTCCAAAGCTAAAGTATTTTCTTTTCAGGGGCTTGAAAATCTGCTACACCATGTACTATGTAAAAGTCATGCATGCAGAATAACACACACAACTACTAACATTTTCCTGAGAGAGGTTACTGGTGCCTCGGATGCCCTCGTTGTGGATGTGGACCTGCAGCTCCTGGATCATGTGGGGCAGCCCGTTGGCCACGGCCCGCAACAAGGTGTACATGTTGGCCATGTCTGGTAAAAACAACACAACAGAACACAGTGTTTGATCCCATTACAACAACTTAATGTGCATAGTGTCTGCGGAGCATTAGGATACAGAGGTGACTGACCGTCTCTCTTCTCCTGCCGAATAATGCTCTGACACTCCCCGTGCAGGAACTGCAAATGATCTGCCACCATCCTCTGCTGGCATTCATGGATGACTTTGCCGTAGGAGCTTGGGTGCAAGTACTTCCGACATCTCATCTCTTCATCTTTCAACCGTCCCAAAACCTGAGGGAAGAGAAATGTGGAGAGAGAAGGCTTAGAGGGGTAAAACAGTGGGTTTGTATCTGCAAGTTCCAAATGGCAAAATATACGATTTTTCAAAAACAAAATAGCTGTTAATGCAACCTGTAACTGAATGTATCCAATGTGACATTACATGCTGTAGTACCACTGATCTTTATTAACTAAATAGTTGACATAGACGTGGGTTAAACCAACTGTGAACACACATGCATGTTAAGAAAACCAAACTTCTACTATTACTTGATCCCTTCATTTGTTTTGGTGACGTAAATCGCAGCATTTGAACAATTTCACTGGGTGACGCAATGGCAAAAGCAGCTGTTTTGATAAGAGCTTTTTTTCTCTTCAAAACACAAACGAAAATGGAAACGTGTTTAGCAAGAGTGTAATCAGATTTGGTTGATACTGCAATCTGTTTTTGAATTCGACATTACCACATTTCTACATCACATTACATTACTAGATTTTTATCATCTTTCCAGCGGACAGAGGTTGTGGTCGATTTTCATCAGTTTCATTACATTATAGAAACCGGACAGTTACTGATTATTCACCCATTTTAAAACAATAGTCATACTACGGAGAAAAAACACCACCAAACTCAGCAGAATCTAATCTGAAATGATGTAGACTGAACTTTCATGCAGTAGAACCACCAAACAGCCTTGTCATTTTACAGTTCAAGTTTCACTTCACGTCAGTTGCCAATCAAACTGGATCCATTTTAAAGAAATACCAAAAAACATGAAGCACAGGTTTTTTCCATGACTATATTGTGAAACAGAAACTCCTTAATGCTGCTAGAACCTGGACTCTGCTCGACTGTGCTTGCGTACTTGCTTAACTGCACAAAACATATGGGCTAGGCCTCATTCTGTGCTGATCGGCCAGCTGATATTTATCAGTCTCCATCTAGTTTTGGCACACATCACATTAGGATACCAAAGGAGGAACGAGAAAAAAGAAAATGCCTCCCCGCAGCTACAAACTGGGGCAGATAAGCAACTGTGACTGAGCCTGTCAGGACAGGAGGGGCCTCAACTATTCTACGGTGTCTGTTGATGCTCTTTCACTGTCATATCACACATAGCCCTAATGCCTGGTAAAGCTTTAATGATGATCCTGTTTACAGGGTGGTGGGGTAAATCTGATTATTGCCTGAATGAATGAATGAAAGAGAGGGGGAGAGAGAGAGAGAGAGACAAAGCTGAAGTTGCCCTGGGGTCTGTGATCTCAGCCGTAGCGGGTTAATGGTAGAGCTAATACTCAGATTAAAACTCTTATGTCACCAGACTGACATGACCTGACAGTTCACACACACACACGCACACACACAGGCCCCGCGTGAATGTACACTTATCTGACGAATGCTGTTGGACACACAGATACACACACACTCAATGCAAGCAAGATACGCAATGTTAGTTTTCATGAACTCGATTCCAAATCCAGGCAATGCACACAGAACAAATCAACACAAACACAATGGTATAACAGTGTTACAGTAGGCCATAGGCGCACATGAACGAGCACAGCACTCACATACTTGCATTATCTGTTCATCTATCCTACCTTCTCCATATACTGTGAGCAGTTGGATTCCTGCAGTAGATTGGAGGCTTCCTGTTTGTAATACTCTCCTGTTTTTGTCAGAAATGGCCCTTCGAAGATTTCCTGATAAAACTGTAATCAAGACAGAGGACATGGCCCACGTTGGATTTCGTATACATGGACAGACACATATATATAGATGTGTCTATTATCCATTTTATGGATAATGCAAAACAGTGAGAAAGAATGTTGGATTTTTACCTCATTGTTCACATTTATGTCAATAACTGAATAAATAGCCTGAGATATAAAAACATAATACAAATGACCGCAGTCGTCTGGGTCATTTGTTGTCTTACCCTTAGTGGAAACTTCTTCTTGTACTGTTCAACATGAACAAAGGAGTTGATGACCCCGTGGATTACCTTCTGGTTGGGGTTCTCGCCACAACGATCACTGTGAGACATGAGGAAGCGGAGTTAGATCTGACCTGACTTTTATTGTATGTTTCTGGGTCAATACAACACTGACTCACCCAGTTCATGTCATGGCTTTTCTTGAAAAATTGAACATAAAACACTGTTGTGGAATTCATGGGACTTTTTCTGTTATACATTTTGAAGTTTGTCCCTTGGATTGAGATGAAGTTTGTACTGAGCAACCAAGAAAGCTTAAAGATAATTGCAAAATGTACTCATGTAATAAGAAGAATATTTTTTGTTTATTTGTTTTGTTTGGTTTTTTTTAGCTCCACACATTTATTACACTCAATTTCCTATACACAACCAAAAAGATGTGGATGTGATGAAACTATATTAATGCTACAGTGGTTGAAATTTGGATGCAAGAAAGGGTAAAACAAGTGGAGATATTAATGTGGGAAAATGAAAGATTCTTCGTTCGCAAAGAAAATATTTATTTATATCCATCTGAATACTGTAACCAACGTGCAACAAATTTTGTCCTAATGAAGGTTCAGGACAAAATTTTAACCCAATACCACCCCAAGTTCATCTTCAAGGGACAAAATCATAACTAAAAAAGTGTACAAGAGTACAGCTTTAGAATTCTGCAAGGTCCTATTGATCATATATTTTTACAGGAGTTTTTTTCATGAAGAACTGTGACATAAAAAGTTTTAAATTCTGCTAGAGCTGACACGGGATGACGCTTTTGTATTGCTGAGCACTGAAATTATTAGCACTGTTGACACACCGTTTGGTGTAGTTGAAATACCGCTGCTAAATCAGACTACATGTCTATACATTAACAGTTTAAAAAAAACAAAAAAAAAACAGGAAATCAGGCATCATATTAATGATAATTTAAAACCAATGAGTATACAATTAGAATACCAATGACAACAAAAAGTACATTTCAGAAAAGAAAAACATTTCTAGTAGCTCAGTGTGTGTGAAAAACATACTTTTTGATTTCATTCAGCAACATCCGGATCAGGACAGCCTGAAGAGGCTCAATCATGAGCTTCCTCCACATATCTAGCGCCAACTGAAACAGCAAATGAGATAGCACATCACAACAGTGTAAACAGATTCTGGAATGGGTCGGTGTAGCTCATTGGTGAAACTCTTGACCTGGGAACAGGGTCCCAGAGAAGGAATCCCACCAATCTCTCAATCAGCCTATGAATGTTCTCTCCATACCTTCAGATAATAAACTTAGCACATGTGAAATTGTAAACGTGGAGGACATTTTTTTTGTACCAGCACTTTGAAATCAGACAATACCTCTCCTATCTCCATGAGCGGTTCATTCATGTCCACTCCCCCGTAGCCATACTGTAGGTCTGCTTCTGTTAGTTTGTTCTTCTTGATGAACTGAGTGTTGAGGTACCTGAACAAAGTGAGGGAGGAGGTCAACATGTTAGAATATAAGATTAAAGTTGTCATCTAATATTGTGTGTGTGTGTTTTAAGAAACAGTTATACCACTATATGGCTGCTCTCAGAGGTCACCTGCTGCAAGTTCATGGTTAGTCATGAGTGTCAGGTTATCCAATGAAATCCAAAATGTTGAGGATTCCCAGCCAATTAATGACCCAAAGGCAGACATGAAACACATGTCTTGACACATGTATGACTTGGTACTGTATGTGTAAAAGTTCTGTTTGTGTTTTGTTTTTACAGTTAGATTGTTACCACACATTCTTAAAGATCAAATTCGAGGACTTTTCAAGGACTTCCCAGGCTCAGACAGCCTTCATATAAGAGCCCAACACTGCATAGTTTCAGACACTGATAAAGGTCAATTACTTTCACAGAATTTATATAATGACGACTAGCGGGCTTTATAGAAGCTGAGAGAGGGAGGTTTGAATGTGAGAACATTTCTCAATTGTGTTGTGTTACAGTAATGGATGACTATGTGGTCTCTTGCCTTCTCTAACACAGCACAGCAAAACAATATATTGCATAAGCAGAGCAATGGAGATAAGAGACATATTTATGGGTGGAATGGCTACTGCGGGAGACAGACGTGCATAATGCAACAAAGCATATTTTTGTGCTAAGTGATATCAAGCTAATCTTTATTTCTATTGTTGCCAAAAATATACAAATCCATGCATGTTCAGCACTATGCCAATTGTCAAAATCTTCAAGGCCTTGGTGTCCCTTGTCGCATAGGAAATATTGAATTGTATAATTTCTTAAACCTGTAATAATCTCCCCCCCCCCCCCTTTTGTGAAAGGAGTTGATTAAAGCACTAAAATCCCCCAGCATGTTAGCACACAGTTCTGGTTCTCCAGCCCACATATTTACTGTATGGTTGTGTCAAACTGCACTCATATCCCTCTGTAGGCTTCATTTTCTGACAAAAAAGCTCAGAGAATCCTGTGGTACACTTCCATGCAGACAGACAAAGTCAACTAGTTGGCTGGAGAACACATTTACGGCAGCTGACGGAACTTATTTACTGCACCTTTAAACGATTGAGAAGGATGGGCTTATGTCTCACTCTAAAAGTTTTATATCGCACAATAAGGAAGATTCATTTCATACGACTTCTCGAAATCATATGACTAATACTCTGATGATGAAATGTATACACTGAAAGTGTGTTTCAACATTTTTCAAAGGAAGCAAGCAATATATTAGCAGTGGGACAGAACAGTCACAGTTTGATAGCTGCCAAAAAAGCTGATCTATGTTTGTCGCTTTATTCCTAAATGATGTTTTCACAGCTGTGCTGTATTCCTCTACAGGGTTTCAACAAGTTAAATTTAAAACTTTTTAAGTCTTTTTCAAGACCATTATGAATGCAACTGATGCTGCCAAAAAATAACGCTAAGCCACCGTCTGCTTAACAGAGTTGAAGGACTTAATGCTGTTAGCGCTGAGAGGGTTGCACCAGGGCCAGACTTTAGTGATGCCCCAGATGTGAAAACAGGGTCTCAATATGAACTTGGATTTACCAATACATGATCAAAATAACATTAACAGAAACAGTTAAAGTTATTACTTCCAGAAGCAGCTATATTTTTCAATGAGGAGAGGCTACTTGAGACAGCACACCAAATTGCAATACACTAGCTGGGTGGATTTTGAAAGATTATTGGGTACTATTTCAATTATTGATTCAGTTTAACCCATTTCAAAGCAAGACTGAAGTTGATAGAATCTTATCAAAGTAACTTTAACATCTTAACATCATATCAATGTTTAAGACATGTTAAAAATCACAAAATTGAGATCACTAGATTCAACAAGTATTACAATTTTTGAATTGATCAATATACAAATGATGAAAGCTTTTTTGATAAATGTGTGACAAAACGGTATTATAATGAAGTACAGTAGCGCTGCAGATATGTCCTGGTCTATGAACCTTAATCGGATGTAAGAAACACATGATCATTCCCACTGATTGTGAGTCATACTGCAATCTGACAAAATGATGACAATTTGATTTTTTTCCCCTGAAGCGCTACTTTTAATGGACCTGCAGAAACCCTACTGTCAGCAGTATAGCAATCACACTAACTAGCCTCATTTCTCTCACAATGCCAAGCTGTGACTATCATAAAACACTAGCATCAAGTGTTAAAGGGCTGCTAATGTAACGGCTTGTGTTGAGTACCACTAACCATGAAGCCTGGAGAGTGGAAAAGGGATGAAAGGTGTCAACAGTCTGTTTGACACAGTTGGTGCTTCAGTCCAACCTCCACTACCTGATGATTTGTGTTTAACAGCATGCAAACACACACATGTACTTCCACACAGACATCAATTAAGGTAAATATGTGACCCTCTTCTATATTAAGAACTCACCACTATTGTTTCACTACTAAAGCCAAGAGGCTCCCTCTCTCTCCTGCTCATGCTGACATAATAAATGACAAAGGCATATGTATGCACAGACAGTCTGGTGGGAAGTACACATAAAAATAGAGTTGAAAGCTCTCCGAGGAGTATTGATTTAGAATGAATCAGGACACACCAAATGCCCGTTGGCACTTGTCATTATGATTTTCAAGGTAATATTTTAGGTACAAAAACTGCAGACTGGAACGGCGTCTCTTGTGATAGAATTAGTACGCTTTGCATCCACGGACCCTGTCGCACCGTGCCAACTTTAAAGAACTAGCACTGACAAAGACAGAGACCTGCTTTGGCTCGCTTCTTCTATTAAAAGTAGTACTTGAAGTAAACACAGTGACAACAGCAAGCTGAATTCCTTCCTTGGAAAAGAGACAAACAAAACAAACTGGTCCACCTGCTTTGTTTTTCACTGTTATGTTTAAGAAATAAAGGTGGAAGAGGAAAAACATACAGAACTAAATGCCCAATCAGCATTGTGACTCACTGATATGATATCAGTATCAAGTGGAAGCAACGCACATAAAAGGCAGCAATGTTACCTGTACAAGCAGTCCATGTAGTCAGCTCCTTTGCTGTACTCGTCCCAGTATCTGTGGTACATCACTAAAACCTTCTCCTCCGATTCCAGGACTTTCTAAAATACACAGACAAGCATGACAGCTGTTACGGAAAGGAGCTAACTGTAGAGATAAAACAAAAAAAATAACTCTACATGTTTGTCTTTGCGTGTCGCTTTTTGTGAGCCATTACCTTGTACAACTGCCGGACATGATTCTCTAGAAACACCTTGGTCTCTGTGTATAATCTCTCACCCAAAGGCTCTGGGTATGCAACGCACAAGGCATAAATGTCACTGGTGTCGGAATTCAGGATAAATCATGAGGACATGAGTTCCATTATGTGTACACGTAAATATACAGTTAATAAAGATGTAATATGTAGGAAATAAGGGATATAAAGCATTTGTAATGTCAGCTAGTGATTACCTAAAAATACATACAAAAAGCAGCTCTATATTTCACACAGACATTAAACATACTAAATGTTACAACTTTCTGAAACATGTATGGGTAAATTTATCATCCAGATCTATCTGAATTAAAAAGTCTAATACATAAAGTTCTATGCAAGTGGCGGACAGCTTTACTGTACTGAGCAGCTTGAATCATTTCCCGTCTTGCCATTTAAATTTCAATCTGATGCAAGTTGGCATAGGATACGAGAAGCGATCATTCCACGTGGCTCTTTCCACATAGTCGAGCATCACAACGGCCTTGATTGTCGTCAGTAGCTTGTTCCATGTCTCGTCAAAATCCACCACCCGCGGCTTCAAGGACATTGTACAGTTTCTCTTTCAGCCTGTCAGAAGATAGAAACACAGAAACACAGAAGTGAGTAAAGGAATTACAAAATGAAGAGATGAGTTGCTTAGCTCTTGACTTCAGTTTCATTATGGGTTATCATGTAACTATCAAACTTCCCACCACGCAGTTTGGACTGTTACAGCAAACAAGATGTTTCCCCAAGTGAATGAATTACTTTTTAGTAGTAAGCTGGGCCTAAATGGCAGTAAAAGCATAAAGGAAAGATACAAGTATACTTTGTAAGGTGCCAGAATAAATATAATGACAAAAAAAACCTTTAATGAAAATCACAACACTGAATATTCTGTAAAGTCAAACTTTGTTGTCACGTTTTAATTAATATTCTTCACTATACAGATTGGAAAACAGCATTAATAAAGAGGAATATAATGATGCAGATGTCAGAATATAGGGCAAAGTGCACATGTGCAATCACAGACATTAGCGTAATAGTAAATAGCCTGCCTCAAAACAGCTGCTCACATTACTATGGTAGCAACAGATGAGATAAACATTGAGCTCAAGTTCATGGAGGTAATACTAACGTTCGTCGACAGTGAACACATATCAGGGATTAATGCTATTCTAGATGTGCAATTCAACGGCCGAGACTGCTGCATATGATAATAAACATATTTCTATATCTGTGCCAGAAGAATCACAGTTTACCTCCAAGTAAGAGAAACTAGGCCCTGTGTTGTTTCTCGTCATTCAAACCAGTTGATTTCACGTAAGAGAAAACATTGCAACATCATCATGCACAGTTTTTCTTGCTAACCAATTCGCACAAGCCGATATTCGTCTTTCAAAAGGAAGCATTACCATCTCTAAATGAGCAACCTCCTTACAGTCATGATAACGCCAGCTAAGTTAAGGTTACTAGCTAGCGGAATGCCAATCCCAAAATAGGATGGTTAGCTAAAAGGCTAGCTAGCTTAGAGCTAGCATGCTACTTCTTCCTGCTCAAGCCCCACCAGTTTTCAGGCATCAGCTAGCAGCTAGTCAGCTAGCAGGCAGCTAACGATAGCCCAGCTATCGCTAGCAAATGTTCATCTTCTATGCAATTTCCCCACATTTGTACTGACAGTTCGGCAAAATACGTTGCTGTTGTTGAACAAAACAGGTTACTGAGGTCAAGCGTGGACTTTAGATTAGTACGTACCTCTGTTCTGTATTTATTTGTTATAAAACTCAAGTTTCTCCGCTGTCACAGGCTTGATTTGTCTCACTTACAGGTCTTCCCTACCTCTTGGATTATACCATTGTATTAGATGGGGGTGTATTATGAACAGACGTAAATTGGTCATAAAGCGTTTTTTTCACTTTTTACTACGGCAAAGTGGATTTGATATTTTTTAGATTGTATAGAATGTATTTTAAGCTGTACATTGTAATGAGAATAACATTAAACACACACAAATCCAAGTCATAAGAACACCCATATAACCTTGGTATCGCCTGAAACTACGGAAAGCCCTAAGGAATTGAGTATTATAAAAAACCACAGACGTTCTGTAGGTTATAATTATATACTGTATATCATTCCTGTTCCCCATAACAGGAGTAAACATTTTCCCTCAACGTTGGTAATACACCTCGTATACACCTACAGTGACTGACTAAGCTGGTGTTAAAATGTTTCTATTTTGAATGCTATTGTTACGGAAATCTATAACTATAAATGAAAACAAAACGTGACAATTTGGGGAGAAAAAATATCAACAAAACAGTAACGATCTTTTTTTTTTTTTTTTCTCTTTTAAAGGGCTTGTGTGGGGAATGACTTTGGAGCTTAAAAAAAATCATAATAAAGGCGGCCCAATGATAATAATAATTTTACTCAAATCAACCAATCAGAATGATCGAAAAATTATTTGCTTTAATAACAGCAACAACAAAACCGTTAGGCTTGGTAACGTACAAACACATTTTATGAAAATACATTAATTGAAGTGAACTTTTCTCTACAGGTAGGTCACACCGATTTGTAAATTGTCTTTAGAAATATGCTAACAAGCTACTAACACGTTTAGATAACTAGCCATTGTGAGGGGTGTAAAGAACCAGTTTAAGATAGCTCGAGCAAAATAATCAATTGGTGTGATTTTATGACTATTATCATTTTATTAACAGCTATGGATAAAAACTTGTAAACCTTGAAACAATCGAGCCACAAACTAGCTAGCTAGCTTGCTAACTTACTGACTGGACTTACCAAGCAGAGGTAGCCATCCACAGCAATTGTTTGTTTTCCACTGTACTTTAAACAGGAAATGTTTTGATTTGATGTTAACATATAAAAACCAGAACTGAACATATCCATACCCCTTCTCTACTAACTTACTTAAATCATTTTAAAGCAGAGAATGTACTGAGAATATATATATATATATATATATATATATATATATATATATATGAGAGAGAGACAGAGAGAGAGAGAAGTGCTCTGTTGAACTAGTAAAAATATAGTAACGGATAATCTTTTAACTAACATTGCCTTAAATCGCTGCTGTTTAGGTTCTCGTGAAAAAACCCCTCTGTAATCCCTGAGAAAGGACTGAGCGAACACCCTGAGCAGCAGCCCCAGTCACTGTCTGTCAGAATGAGCCAAGTGAAGTCAGAAGGGAACCATCAGCCCCTGCAGACCCTGCCACCCGTGGCCGTTCCCAGCACACGAACACCACCACCTTTACCAAACACCCCTCACTACTTTGGTGAGTTGCTGCACTGCCCGCAGCCCAGGTAACACTCGATAACCAGACTTGAGTGTGTTATATCATTTTCAAAACAAGAAACTGAATACATGCCCCGGTCCTTTGTTTGGGGTTTGCTCCTTCTTCTTCTGTCTGTGTAATTTCCTGAGTGCTACTACTGTATGTCCTCCCTAACACAAGACAGTCTATTTTTAGGGTGACGATACGTATGCCACTGCCCATAACCAAGGCTTTGTTGTATGTTACAATTGATGAATAATACCATATAGATAAAAAAAAAAAACTAATATTGTATTATCTCAGTCCCCTTTATCATCCCAGACCACAAGAGTACAGAGAGGAAACACTGGATGGCCCACAGATGAATAGTAAGTCAGCGTTCTAAGTTACACCTTATTTCCGGACCGCTACCGCTAATTAGTTAGAATAGGTAGCAAACAATGGCAGAAAACAGGAAAACAATACACTGACAGTTGCTCAGGGATTTCTGGATCAGCTCTGTGAATGCAAGAGGAAATGATTATACTGTAATGGCACGTAATCCCACGGAAAGGCCTGCATATTGATGAGCTACCACAGTTTACCAGACACATCAGCATTGATTTATTGATCACATCCTACGTTCGCTTTGCAGCCTTCCTTCTCCTGTAACATCTTTCCAGAGGAGTGGTAATGTTTAATGCGGATGGTAATTATATATTATTCATAACTATGCATTTGTTATGAAACATTGTGGGGGGACGGCATTTAATTTACTAGGTTTGTCCTGTTATGGGTGGAATTTCCTTATGTTGTTGCAGGCCATTAACATGCATGAATATAGTCAGTATCTTACAAAATAAAAGAGTGTATAAAATTAAAAGGTTAAAACATATCCTGACTTTTTGACTAAACAAATTCATCTTTATTTAGTTTGTTAATTTTATTTGATCTTACAGCATGCAAGTGTTCATTACCTCAAACACTCCGCATATGACAGCTAAAGGTTACTAATTACTTTACAGATTAAGATTTTACATACAGAACATATAATGATTTTATAACATATAAAGCACTTCAACAGATGAAACTACTACTACTGTATTACTGTATATAAAGCAGTTAAAACTAGAATGGAACTCAGTAGAGAGCATCTCTCCGTCACAGTCTTACTGTCTCCTTTAAATGACTAATTTTGGACTTTTGTTTGGATCCACATCAAATTGTACCAGCTCATAGATGCATGCCACCTAATTATGCCTGGCCCCATGCATTACTCCCTGACAAATTAATGAACAAGACTAAAAGCACCCTATCATGCAATGTTTAAAAAAGTGAGAAAAAAATTCCCTTACCTTAATCTAGATCCGCACCAAAAGTTAATGGGGTCTATTCTTGGCCGAGACCCATCCTCCATCCACGTTTTGTGGAAATCCGTGCAGTAGCTTTTGTGTTATCCAGCTGACAAACCAACCGACAGACACAGGTGAAAACATAACCTTGGTGGAGGTATTAATTTAACGACATACAATGTAATAGAATTGAATTGTATTACACTCAGAGTATTTTAGGAGTACAGAACTGCTGCTTTTACCATATTAAAGGTTCTGAATGCTTCCTCCATCACTGTCTCACTTTCTCCACGCATGATTGAGAAATTCTTTTTGTGATTTCCGAACACAATATCATCATATTATACATCAGGACTTTGGTCCCGTATTTAACCGTGTTTTGCCTGCAGAGGGAGCCAGCTCCTTTAGCTCCGAGTATGAATCAAGCGACAATGTTTTGCCACGACAGTGGCTACATTTAAAGTACATGTATAGTGAATTTGGCTATATGAATAACCTGTCTGTGCAGTGTAGGATTGAGGTTACTTGCATGAATGTTTGACACCTAGTGAGCCTCCCTTTGACATGCAGTGAAAATGCAGTTGGAGGAAAAATAATGGTCGCGATATAGCTCTAATATTGTGGTGATACTGTGGTGAAAACCATGTTTTGCACTGACTTCTATCAAGACATATAATTGAAATAAATGATCAAATAATATTTCTGGAGTACACAGTGAGGTCTGAAAGGGTTTGAATGATTTAAATCCAAATCGTCTCTGCCCATCGACTCTCCGTCTCCAACGAGCCCTGCTCTTCAGAGTTGTGCTCCACTCTGGCTGAGGAAAAATTCCTCCTTCCAAAGACAAACAGCAGAGCCCCTGACTCATAGCGCCGTGTCGGGGGGAGAGCAAACCATGCTGTTGACATCAGGAGGCCAGTGATGTCATGCTGATGTCAGTGCCTCTAATTGTAAATTGCACACATAGCCTCGCTGTTGGCTGTGGTAACATTTCAGTCAGAGAGAGGACTCTGAAGGGGACTGTTTCTTGGAAAAAGCCTTGGAGTAGATACAGTATGGCTGTGACGGGGGATGAGACAGAAACAGGTATGTTTGCTTATTCTCTCTTTCACTCTCATATCTAACAAATAGACCTTTTTTGACATTAGGCATTTCTCAAAATATAGTAAGTGATCATTGATGTCAGAAACAAAAATGGCTGTTAGTTTGTTGATGGATGAAATAGCCATAAACATATATATTGTACAAATAACCCTCTATTAAGAAAGTTTAATATTTAGTTTAATACATTTTTAATTCACTTTGCATAAAAAGTGAATAAAAAATGTTTAAAAAAGTAGCAAAGAATTACTTAATTTTCCACAGATGCAACAATCTTACCCCGATAAGAGACATTCATATGGTCTGCTTGTCCTCTCAGTCATTCTCTCTCTCTCTGTCTCTCCCTCGCTCTCTGTGAGCTGCTCCAGTGCTCTGCCCACTCAGAGCACATAGCAGCAGTGGCTGACGTCGCCGCTCTTTCCTGGAACAGGCCCCCAGCAGAGACATGTAAATGCGAACTGGTGAATAAGACGCGCATTGACGTCAGTCACTGGCAACGGCGTGATTGTGTGCCGTTGCTTCTGCGATTCCAGCATATCACAGAATTAATCAGCGGCGTATTACATGATATGAGGGGCAGTGAGTTCCACTGGCGCTGGGCAAACAATGAACAGAGATGTACAATCTCTCAGTGTGCATTTTCTCTCTCGGTGTTGCACAGCCGTTGGAGAAGAACAACGATTTAAATGGGGAATTCAGTCACTGATGCATTTTATTATGTGACATTTTGCACAGAACATATTAGATGAGAATGTGATTGATGAAACTACAGTGAATTTACAGTATTTTTGATTGCACTCTCTGAAGCATTGAGCATGAGTAGCAGGATTATTACGGCTGTGTCAGAGTTTAATTTGGCACTGAGTTGAAAATGATTGACAGACAATTGATTGACACTGAGCTGTTACACCAAATCCTTGTCAATTTAAACGTAAACTAGTTGTAAAAAGTGTTTGTTATGTGTAGATTAGCCCAGTGCTAATTATTACTAATGAAATCAAAACAGACTGCAACACATATTTACAGATGGAGCAGTTCCTCCTCTGCACAGTCCGCCATGTTCTACTGAAAACAGTCACTAGGGAGGGCCTTTCTCATTATACTTAGCTGCTACCGTGGAAACGAGGGGTGCTCAGTTGGTTGCAATATGTAGCACCATCGTCTTTGTCACATCTTGGTATGCCAGAGTGACTTCCTGGTTACATAGCGAATTGCTTGATTGGCTAACGGTATTGGTATTATACTAGCCAGTTATTTAGACATTACCTAAAGGTCCTGTTTGCGATTTTTGAGTCTCACTCCCAACTCGTCACATACTGGCGCTTTAAGCTTCCCGACTCGCCAGACAGTGACAAACTCAGATGGTGGCTGACTCAGGCTTAAAAAAGTGTCACTATTTGAGGAGTTGGGAATGAGATTCAAAAATCTACTTTTGTCACAAGTAGGACCTGTAAGTTTAAAGGCTAATTCAATTCAGTTCAATTCAATTCAATTCAGTTCAGTTTAATTCAGACCCAGTCTAGTAAATCACTCTGTCAAAACTACTAGGACTTTTCACTCAAGCTTTGTAATGCTTTAGAAGTAGCTGGTGGAACCCGATCCTGTTGACTGACGTGTCGTTTTTGTGTCTCCCCAGCCACTGCAGGTGACCTGACTGCCTGCCAGCTGCCTCACCCCAGCTCCAACCTCCCACAGGGGGTGGTGGGGGTCAGCGCTCATTGCTCCCACAAACACCTGGAGGACGCCTTGCAAAAGAGGGAGCTCCGCTTGATGAAGAACAGGTAGAGAGGACAGTTAGCACTCAGATTCTGTCAGTCAATAGTTGCTAATTTAGATATATTGTTATTAGTGTATGTGGTGGCACCTACTGTACAGCACCTTTTAAACCTTTAAAATTGCCATCTCAGTTAATATCGTGGCCACAACTATTCTTAAAAGCAGATTCAAGGGATTCTTAGTAAAGATTCTTAGTAGATGGCTCGTTTGCGAACGAATCAGTTTGAAGGAACGACTCTGTAACGCAAACGAACTGACCTGATTCCACGTTTCACTTCTCTCTCGTTCGTTCTTTCGTTCTCACAGACCAGTCGCTGTGTTGTTCACTGTTTAGTTATCAGACTGGTGAAGAGGACTGAGAGCCAGCCAATCGTATGCTGAGTCTAGGACACTGTCATGGAATTTTAGCCAGTGAGAAACAGGAAAGCATAGCAACCGTTTCCATCAAAAAAAGCATTTCATTTCATTTGTAGCTCATTGTTCTCGTTCAGTCAGTCAGTCATCCTTAGCTTACCTTCAATACATGTTTAATTAATTTAATGTCAAGGTGAATATACACATTATCCACTGTTGTGTTGTCTAAAAGTACACATAATTATGATGTTGCAGCTATCTATTTGCCTTGAACTACATTGTTATGTTGACCGTTAGCACGATCGTTTGAGAACGAGGAGCTGAGAACTATGCATTACACGATTCACCGCTAAACGACGTTGCACCGGAAATGCGACTGAACGAACGAACGAACGATGTGGTCGATTCTTCCTGCCGAACTGACCGACAGGAGCTGAATCTCGTCATCGAACGATGAAATCCACCTCTGATTCTTTGTAAAAATGTTTTGTTTTTGGTAAAATATCCCATTAGATATCAGCCAATGCATTGTTATTTGAACTCTCCCGATGTTGATATTGGTATTGGCACTATATACCCTAGCTGGAGCTCAAACACCTAGAGAATTCCTAATTACAATGGATGACGATAAGTGCATGTAATAACCACAGCCGCAAGCCTGTCATCGCTCCACCGCATGATTCTCCTCCATCTAGTGTGTTGAGCTCTTAATTCTTAGGCTGTCTGACACCCCATGGTCTGCTCTGCAACGCATTTTTGGAGCGAGGAGTGAGTCGACACGACTGTGAACTTTGTGTTTCCGAGTAGCTCAGTTTGTACGTGAACTACTCTGATATGTTGGCGAGCAAAACGGATTTTACTATCTGCTTTTTAACATGCTCTTCGCTTGCTGTCTGTAGAAGGCCTTGAGCTTCCTGTGTTTTTGCTGGCACTGACTCACATTTCTGGTCTACACGTTCCGTCTTCACCTACAGGATGATTTCACCACGATTAGTCATCAGTAAATCAGCGTGCAGGCTTTTGTGTTTGCTTCATTGTTTATGGCATCCTCCATTGGTTGGTTTTTCTCCATCTCAAGGGTGTCTAGTGCCACAAATGTAATCGCTGTCATCTAGGCATTCTAACTTCTTGGAAATGTCAGCCTCATTTTTCCCTTCAGTGTAAGATTTATGAGTCGTGTGGTGTGTCTGGGAGAAAATCCAAGATGTTCAGGCTTCTTTTTTACACTGTGACTTGTTGTTGCTTCCAGGGAGGCCGCCCGGGAGTGCCGACGAAAGAAGAAGGAATATGTCAAATGCCTCGAAAATCGCGTGGCCGTGCTCGAGAAACAAAACAAGACTCTCATTGAGGAGCTCAGAGCCCTAAAAGACATCTATCGACACAAAGCCGAGTGATCCCTCCGTCTAGAGGAGGAGCCGGGACTGTGTGTGTGTGGACTGTGTCGGTGTACTTCTGTGAGGGTGTCTTGAGGACTCTTGAGGTTTTGCTTTTGCTGACACATGCTCGCAAACATACACTCGCACAAAACGCTCCTTGTCCTTGCTGTTAGATGTGTTTACAAGATGATGTCAGTGTTTCTGGCTCTGAATTACCCATGCGCCACCACCAGCGAAATAAAAAAAAAACAAGAAGCCTTTTGCAGGTCGGGGGTTATTATCAGAGAGCGTTATAAGGGGCTTATATGTCGCTTTGAACAGGGAGGATTCCAGAGAAGGCAGGAGGAGAAGGATGGAGTATATGGAGCGCCTCGAGACTCACTGCGCCTCTCTGAAGATCAGATGCTGAGGGCCGAGCTGCAGCATCTCAAACAGCACCAACAACTATGAAATACTAAAACATTGTATCGTTTGATAGTCTTTGTGCTGCTCAGTTTTTCTATGGAGGGTTTGTTTGTGTGGCCAGAAGCCAAACGTTCAAAGGGAGTTGGGGGTTTGGTGCTTTAAATAGCAGTGTTTGTGTTTTATTATTATTATTATTATTATTATTTATCATTCCACCTAAGAAATCCTGGTGCGAACTACTACCAGGAATTAGCGCCAACTGTATTTATCTCCCAATTGAATATGTTTTTAATGTAGAGACCTACTTGGATCTCCTTAACTTCTACATGAGGTCTTACCCGCTAACCTGTGGCATTCACTTTTTTAGGACCCTGCATTTATTCATCGTTTTGAATACCGGTGCGTTGTTTGTACAGTAGTATTAAGTATTTATCTTATGCTGAATGAGTGTATATTTATTTAACAAATACTCACATTTGTGGGGAAAAAAAGGTTTTATTTGCTGTTTTAACATGACTGCCTTTTTTCTTTGTCTTTGTATATTAGAAGTTATTTACACAACCACCATTTTGAAATTCAACGATTCAACATTTGATGCGGAATTCCAGCTTTTTAACCAATCCTTCCTCTGAATTACTTTATTTGTTGTCTTGTTATTTAAAGGTTTTATGAACGATTTTATAAAATGTATTTGCTTCAATAAAGTTCTTGTTCAGTCTCTCTGTGTCACTGGCGCACACACACAGTCAAACAGAAGAGCTACACATAGTTCATTGTTAACCAGCGACCCAACAGAAAAAGCCCCCACATGGCCAGCATTTTTAAAGGACTTTGTAACGAGTGAGCCACTAATGCAAAAGTTCCATTATGAGCATTTGATAAAGCTTTTTAGACTCAACCTTGAGTCTCTGCTCGGAACGTGATGTGCTGTCCTTTCAGTGATGACCCAACTTGATTGCTTGGACTGCCACAGAAAAGAAAAGCAATGTCTCTAACAGCTTTCGGTGCCTTTTAGTAGATGACCATGCATATTGTCAAAGAGCCAAGCTCCGAACACGCAGTGCAAGCTGGAAAAAACGATGAGTAGGATGAGTATTCAAACACATTTTCCATAAATCACATCCAGAGGAATGTGAGCGTGCTGTGGGTAACAAGGGAAAGACGGGCAAAGTTCTCAGTGATGGCATGGATACATTTCAATTCTCAGATACAGAAGTACCCACACGCTGATGGAAATATAATTATTATCAATGGAAAATCATTCATTTCTATGATTTGTGAGTAATGTGAGGAATACTTGCCTCATGTCTTCATACAATCCTGTTTTAAAACGATTCAAATAAATCAGTGAATCCTGAGTTGTTGAGATAATGAGAATGAAATTGTGCTTTTCTCTTACACGGAACGCCTCAATTAAAGATGTTCCAAAATATGTACATCATCGTGTTTTGTGCTTCATCTTCACTGCTTTGTGACTACAGCTCCGTCACTCCCTTTGGGCTGTTTATAGGGAGTTCATGACGGAAACAAAACAAGTGAGGAAAGAATACAATACCATTGTGGCCCGCGCTGCACCTGGGCCTATTGTCAAACTGTATTCCTGTTCAGTCTGAGCGAAAACATAGTCAACTTCCACCCCGCTAGAGACAATCCTACAGTGTGGAATGCACCGGCTTGCAAAAGGAAGTGCCGTCCAAGTGTAGCCGTAGACTAGGCCTGCACAAGAATTTACATATTGGTTTGATTTAAAGATTGGGTTGCAGGATGTAACATGAACAATACTTCCAAACGTAGGTTCAGCCAAAGCACTGTCACAATTTGTAACATTGTTTTTGATAAGTTCTTAAAAGTTTAAGATGAAAATGAGCTTCACACACTTTTCAGATGAAAACAAAATGTGGTTACCAGCTTCCATCTGATGCAATGCAGCTGCACTACCAGCAGGGTGCACTACACCACCATGCCTGACCATGTCAACCAACGTAATCATACAAAAAAACAAAAAACTATATTCTCTTTCATTGTTTATGTCCCCGGCTTCATGAGTGATTGTGTGTATTGTCTCGCGCGTCAAAGAAATCATCTCAGGGGATTACACTCTTCCTCAAGACGTCACTTTGTTTACGTTAACCTCTGCTTAATCCCTCTTAATCCCGCAGAGAGGTTTAGCATGAGCAGTCACTTCACCCTGTCAAAGCCAGGCCAGCCAAAGCCCTCATGCATCAGTCATTAGTCAAAATCAAATAATTAACGAGCAAGTGACAGATTCACCATTATAATATGTTGGGTAGGCTAGAGGGAAAGCAACAACAACAACAACAACAACAACAACAACAACAACAACAACAACAAAAGTCATAACCCACACAGCAGTACTGTTCACCCACCTGTTAAAGCAAGAGCAAATAGACATCTCAGTTTACTGTCATAATATTGACTGTGGTGGAACTGTACATATTGGTGAAATGGAACAAATAATCGCCCACCTGAGCCCTAAGAGGGTCTTTTCTATTGTATTATTATTCTATTCGATTTCTGCATGGTTCATATTTCAACGTATCCCCCAGGAGACTGTCATGTTGGTCCGTTTATTACATCGTTGTAGGCACCCACTTGAACCGGAACCTTTTCCGTAACAGCCACAGCGCTGTGGGTTTTTTAAGACGCGTTTAGGGGTCCGTCCGAAGTGTTGTACATTCCTGTCGCGTCCCTTCTCTCCCACAATATGCTAAATAGGATAGAAAAGCTGTGATGCAAAGTGAGTAACTGAAGAGTAAAATAATTCTACTGTAAATGTTTCTTTGCAAATTGTTTTCAATGTTAAACAACAGCCCGTACAAGGTCCAAATGTATTACCTCAAAGATCTGAGGCTAATTTCCATTGTTCTTCTGTCAACACATAATCATTGTTATCACAGTCGTTTTTTGCGGGCTTCGGTGGGAGAAAAACACCAGACATATAAAATGTATACGTGGGAATCTATTTCTTAGCCTTGAATGGGCGAAAATCCGACTTTACGACGAGCGCCTGAAAGCGTCGCGGCAGCGGATGTAGCTGCAGTAGTCTACAGTACATCGGCAACCATGTAGCGTTGAGAGCAAAAAAATATCTTCCCCCGACGAGCTAAGTATCACGCCCTCACAGTCATACATGTTGCCATGAAGTAACAGTTTATCAAAAATGTGTCTGTGAAGAGAACTCGACGCCCGGACGGAAATAACAAGGCGAGGGACTCGAGTGTGAACCGAAACCTGTAACAGAGGCAATATCTGCCCTCGCCTGGACGCTTGGAAGGGGACGTTGTGCTGCTCTTGTTATTTATTAGCTTGCTTCGGCGTTTTTATCAGCTTTTTTGAAATGACTGCGTCCGTGCTGCCGAGCGTCTTTTAGACTCCCCGGGAAAGGGCGTGTAACGATAACGGATACCGGGGGGTTTGTAGTTTGCACCAGGTCTGGCTATTCGCGTTACCGCCCCATTTTTTTTCCTCCTCCCGTGTTGTAGTAACGCTAACAGCACGGCCGGGAGAAGGCTGTAGGTACAGTGGTTTTGGGTTGGACTGTAACCAAAGTCTGCTCACACCATGGGGAATACGACGTCCTGCTGCGTGTCGTCGAGCCCTAAACACCGGAGGAACAACCACTCCAGGCTCGAGCCCTACCGGCCGGAGCCGGAGCTGAGCCGGGAGGACACAGCCTGCAACCTCCAGCACATCAGCGACAGAGAGAATTTAGACGGTAAGATGCACTTATCCCATTTTCACTGTCTGATAGACATGTCAGTAATATAAGAGACGACACAAACGCACATTTCTCTAGTGGATTATCATTAGTTCCAGTGTCACAGATAGGGACCGTTGCTCTGTAAATAACCCGCTGCTTAAATAGATTTAGGCTGTAGTATTAACAGATCACGAGAGCTTGCAACATCTGTGCGAAGGATCCACCCACCCCGACATACCAACAACTACAATGATGTAGGCTTCCCCTTCATTGCACTTCCAACATGTTGAAAATCAGCCATACCCATTTCACTCAGTAGTTTAATACAGTATGTAGATGAGACAATGAGGTAGTTTATTCATGCGTTGTTGTGTAATGCACTGGTATAGCTGGTCGGGCTTTTTTTCATGTTTACATGGACACTGCAGTCTCTAACAGCGCAAAAGCCTAAGGCTTATGAAGACGATTTAAGTCAGAACCTGGTCCTAAAGATTATTTTAATGCTTCAAATAAGTGACAAAACTCAGCGTTGGAGCACCAACATTATTCTAGCCAGTTTTCAATTCAAATGACACGTGTAGAAATGAACCGTGTCTTGAAGCAATACATTTTAGAGTTATCTAGAATAAAGAGAAAAACTTTATTTCATAAATTGTTTCAAACAAAAACAGATTTGCATCATAAATAGGTTACAATGTTCTTACTGCATGGATGTATCTTTGCACATGGTTTCAATTATTGGCAGAAATTACACCGTAAGAAGATTTTTGCGTGGAACAAATTCATCATATCGCATGATTTGTTTGAATAATGTTCAGAGTAACAAAAGTAACTTCAGATGTCAGATCATTGTTGTGGAGCGAATGGAACAGTATTTGCCTCTGCAACAAAGTCGTCCAATGCATCCCTTCCTTGGGTTCTTGTAAGTGAATGAAGTGTGAATCCCCAAGTGTTAGGCTTGGATGTCATCTTTTCTCCACCAAGTCCAGAGGGTGGTTTGAATGACTTGACTTATTTTCGCCATACACCACCGTGTCTGCCTGTTAAAGGGTGCATAAGGTCGGGGTGGTGTGTTGAAGGCGAGTGTGAATTTGTGTTTCAGTCGGTGGTGATGTGATAATGATGGACAGTGTTAATAGCGGGATGTTCATTCATTTCCCCACAGGGTGCTGGAGATGAAATGACCAGCCTCATGTTTCTTTGCTCATTAACACCAGCACAGTCACACGCTGTTGACCATTTTACACCAAGTGTTGTTGCCCCAGGAGAATGAGGAATAGATCAATTAAAAAGAGTTGCTGGTGTAAAAAAAGATTGGATTGTTTCCGATTGCTTCGATTTGTTTTTTACTTCAAAGTTTAACTACATGACACTTGTGAGATGGAATTCCTTGAAACATTACTTAATCGATTTCATCAGACCCTAATGATGAGGTCTGAAGTGTGTCTAATTGTACGTCGTTGCAGCAAAAAGAAGGCACCCCAGTGATTAGACAGGAAATGGGAAGGAGAGAGGGGGGGAGAGGGAGAATGAGGGGGAGGAAAGGCAGGGAAGGAAATTATCGCAGCATGCAACCTCAGTAAGGAAATTACCAAAGATACTTAAGAAAATGGGAAGTTATTAAAAAATGTAAACATTAGCAGGTACTAGCCCCAGTGCTTGATGTCAGCGCAGGGTGCTCCTCAAAGATGTTTGTCTCACACTGCAGAGCTTAGTGCATACAAATAACACAAACAGCCCTTCACAAGGCGGTTAGATGTCAGCCGAAAACAGGTCAAAATGCTACTTGGAGTTACATATCTCAGTTTTTCTGGTATGGCAGGTGTCTTCCCAAAGCAATATTGCTCAGTCTGAACTATGTACTGTAAAAAAAAAACCAGCCAGTCAACCCTACTGTACTCCTCGCTGGGAGGACTGGGTTCCTTGTCGGGAGTAAACATGGAAGCCTCAGGCTCTGAACTGTGTGCAACTTTGTTTCTTTTTGTTGAAAGCAAGACCCCATGGGACTGAACCCCTCACCACTGCAGTTTTAGGGCCCTGCTCCGACTGACCTTGACCTTGCGACATAGAAAGTCATTTTGTAATTGATGGAGAGGGCACAAATTTGGTCAAACACAGATTTATCAGCATGGTTTTTGAAGACCATTCAGTCGGTTTGGACTGAGACATACATATTGGTTTGTCCATCCTGCTTTTCAGGGTCTAGGTCGGGTCACAGTGGGCTATGCAATGTCGCAATATGCTCCCAGTCACTTCCTCCTGGGATCCTAAGGCATTCCCAGGCCGGATGGGGTATATAATCCCTCTTTGGATGTTTCGGGTCTGCCCGGGGTTGTTCTCTTGGTTGGGCGTGCCTGGAATACCTCCACATGGAGGAATACAGGGGGCATCCCTATCTGATGTCTGAACCACCCTAAGCAGTATTTATTCATCTTAAGATGCTGCACTTCTCCACCAAGTTTGTTTGAGGGAATCGAGACACCTTAAAAAGGAAACTCAAGTTTGGTTGAGTTTCATAATTATTGCCAGATGTTAGAACAGTGTCAGTAATATTTATGTGTCATTTTTGTCCCATTTCATGCCAGAAAATCTCAGAAATGGTATGTTTGGATCAATATTTAGACCACTGTGAGACACAAAAGAAAATATCTCACACTCACTCATGCACACACACACACACACACACACACACACACACACACACACACACACACACGCACACTGATTATATTGGCAATTGCTGGTTGGACATTTTAACATATCACCATCCAAACCTTTGCCTGCAAGTAACAATTATTTTCATTATCAATGAATCAGCCAGTTATTTTCTTGAATAATTATTTGTTTTTTTAAATATCAGAATATTGCCAGGGAGAGGCAGCTCTCATCACAGATTTTACAGATTGCCAAACCTGGAGCATGTACAATGTTATTCGTTGGATGTTTAATGTTTACTGAAAATATTGACAATCTGTGTAACCTTATAGTCACTGCATGTAAATGTATTGCCAGCACAGGAGGTCAGTGGACAAGAGGTCAACATGACCAACAGCTCCTAACACAAAGCTTGGAAGGGACAAGAACTGGTTTCAAGCTGGTTTTTAGTGTTTGAACTAAAGCTGTTTACACACGTCTTTAGTTAATAACCCTTTGACTGTGGCACTGGACCTCTGATGGCATTCCACAGCCAGAGGACTCATGTACCTATCCTGTGGTGGAGCGCTGCTTTATCCAAGCATATAAACACATCAAAAAGGCACATATGCTGTTGGTCATCAAGCCTAAGCGTGGCTATAGTGATGACCTGGTAAAATCTGAAGGACTTTGTGAACATCAGATATGGAAATGCACAAGGAGACCATGTGATGCAGGTTTTACAAATAGTATAATTTGTTTACTTACAGTGCCTGCCTGCCTCTGCTTCTGCTGTGTGTTTATGCGAGTGACCCCGGCTACAGTGAGCATGTGATTACCAAAAAAATCAGCCACGAGAGCTGCTGATGGCGGTGATGACACAAGCGCGCACTTTGTGTG
>CAEMYA010000004.1:2143091-2169915 GCA_903131615.1 Diplodus sargus
TGCTTTTTTTTTTTTTTTTCCTTTCCTTTATTGTGTTATGTAGCATTTTTGTGCATGTAAAAAGGCTGCAAAGTGAAAAAGCTCGAAGCCCATGCCAAAGGGATTTACTCTCACTTACAGAAAATACTGCTCCTGCACCACCTCAAACGCCTTGTTTGGAGTTGAGCCTTTACCTCCATAACTTAATTGTGTCACTATGTAACTGCCATTATATTAATATATATATTTTTATTTATGTTATAAAAGTCAGTCAGCAGACATATAGTTACTGCTGTGATGTAGAGAAATTGCAAAGGTTATATTTGAAATTAAAGATGGTTACAAAATAATAATTTACCACTCTAAAATGTCCTGCTTCTTTCACTTGGTTGCAAAGGTGGTTTGGTACTGCTTGTATTTCGGTCTTAGAATCGGGCTCGGTCATGTATAGCTGTACTGAAGCCATGGTTGCATGCTGTAGCGGCTTTGTTTTGTGTAAGTAATGCACATGTGCAATTCACACTAAAGACTGATCAGAGGTGAGATGTCTCACTCCATAGCTCAAACAGAGCGTCCAAGACATAGTGTGAAAAGGGATGCTGCAGCATTGCACCATATGAGAAAAATAATGTATGTAAACCTATTCTACTAGGACATCCAAATAAAATATGAACGTGAAAATTTGCATAATGACTTCTTTAAATGGAAAATCATGCTCTAATATCTGTCATATTGGGTTCTTTGAATTACACCAAGAATCAGATCAAATCAATTTTACTTATATAGCCCAAAATCAAAATCACATTGCCTCAATGGGCTTTACAATCTCTACAGTGAACGACATCCTTTGTCCTTAGACCCTCAATTCGAGCGCAAGTTACATCACATTAAAATCCTTGCTTTTAAACCCAGCCATTTGCATGTGAATTATCCTTCAGTGTCATGAAGCCCATGCAGCATGTGTGTCAGGCCACCAATATTGTCAGACTTATCTCCCAGATGTACATTACTGATATTGATTCCTCATAGTGGTACATGGATCATGTTCTGCAAGGACAGATGGTCAATGGCTGGAGAGGAACCTAAAGCGCCTATAATGCCTTTTTGAACATCCCATGGCTGTTATATCAATCATGCATCTTTGTTACCTTCACATGTCCTCTGAGCCCAGGAATGGAGCTTGATTCTATGCTATTAATCTCCAGGAAAATTTTGAGCAACCACATTTATTAGACCTCCTTTAATGTTAAAGTACCAGTGTTATTTCTTGCAAGTTAATTCAAATGTTTGTTTTAATGAACTCTCACTCCTGTGTACCTACCTTATTTCCCTCTAGTGCTGTTGCTTCAACACTAGTTGGCCATTTCCTTGCCCCCATATGAGCAGGTGAAAGACCCTGGTGCCTGTCCACTCAGCTGCCCCTTGTACCATAATTGCTGTCACTCAGTGTGGACTGACTGCTGCTTCGGCAGTGCTTTACCACAGTTGCATCCCTGATCTGTGTCTGTGAGTTTATGTTTGTGATAGAGTGCATGTGTATATGGCTGCATGTGTCTGATCTTAAAAACACAATAAATGTTTTGAAGTTGTGGCAATCCTCAACATATTGAAAAGCAAGCTCTGCTTGGATTTGCTCAAGAAATGCATTTATTGCCCTTCTACAAACCACATTCAGTCTTGTTCCTCACCAATGTCATTCACCTTTCATCGGAAGGATGAGTACTGTCTCTGCTAGTATAGCAATGTGTGAATGTGTGTGTGGTGAAAGCAGTGCAAGGGATTCTGTACAAGTGCTCTGTGGTGTACAGTACCAGTACCAAAGCACCATCAACCACCACAAGCCTCAGCAGCAATTACAAGTACAGCACAGTGTAGTGTACACACAGGTGGCAGAGGCAGAGAGGGATAGAGCAATAGAGAGGGAAAAAAAAAGACAGCAAGCATGTCTTTACCTTTGATGGGCCTGCCTTTCAAGCCAGCGTTGCCTAGTTACAATGAGCAGAGGATGCAGGGATGGGAGGGAAGAGAAAGTGGGAGGGTGGGCTTATGGCTCTCAGCTGGGTGCAGACTAAATGAGCCATCTCCCTGCCCATGGACTCTTCAACTTCAACCACTAACATGCCCCACTTACTTCTGCCTCACTCTTCCTCACCTTTTCTTTTTTTGCCCTCTCTTTCACACCCATTACTGAACACATTACAAAATAAATTAATCTTGTTTTCCACAATATCTTTTAGAGGTTGGGTAAGTGACAGGGTATTTCACAAATGTGTTTCAATGGAACTATGGTTGTATAGCCTATATGTTAATGTGATATAGCGACATCAGCGTCTACTACTTTTTGAAGTAGCTTGTAATTCACTGAATGTAGATAACTATCAGTGAAAACATAGACAAGACAGATTTGTGTACTGTGTAGCGCAATGATTGGGAAGAGCGACTTATATAAAATCTTTCCTCCACTGAGTACAATCCTGTAAGCTTTGACCTCGAGGCATTTATAGTGGTGTAACTGAGAAACTGGGCATGCTTGTCATTATAGAAATAGATCACATGAATATCTGCAGCCCTCCCTTCGACTCACAGCTCTGCTTCTGTGTTGAGGGACTATTACTGATTGGTGCAACCGATATATAATGGCTATGGTAGAGGCGTTGAAGCATTCTGGTCAACCCTAAAAATAATCATTTGTTGCAGCCACTGATTACAGTTCTCATCAGCTGACTACAATGGTGTAAAAACATTTGATTTGCACCTTCAGGATTATGCATATTTGCTGAAGAGAGCATGCATTACTGTTTTTCTCTAGACATATGAATGTACAAATATGAAGACTTACATTAAAGGATAAAATAGCAGCATCTAAGTTTAAGCCATGCAACTTTAAGGCTTCATGTCATTTAGGATTCCTCAGTTTTATACTTAGCTGACTAAACAGATGGACGTATAACAGCTGATATTGCAGTGCCATTACAATAAACTAGACTGTTAGACTTAAGTGCCTGGAAAAAAATATGAGCTACTGGCCTCGTTAAATGAGATGTCGATAACAGCCTGAGTGCAGCTGCTCTCTCCTTGCCTTTGCAACTTCTTTCCTAATATCCATCTGTCTATCTTGCAGCATCAATCACTACGGCTTCCTTGTCCCTTTGACATATCAACATTGCTTTCTAGCTTTTGTATGGCTGTTGTACTTGGTTGCATGTTTTGTGTCTGCAGTATTTATGGTGCGTTTTCTTTCTTTTGGAAAAGTTTGCCTTGCCTTCTCTCCTCCTCCTGCCCTTGGCTGTTCCATTTCAGCTTCACCTAATTACAGCAGTCTGTCAAGTGTAACAGTAATCAACAGTAGTGTTCCACATCCAACACATTAGTATACATAGCCAGGTAGACTGAAATGTCATGGAAAGAAATCAGTGTGATGGATTATGTGAAGTTTTGGGTTGGTTGGATCCTTTAATGTCATTGTCCCAACACAGAGCTGTAGGCTGTACTTTGTTCTAGTTCCTCACAAGGTCTTCCTCCTGTGAGTGCAGGAACAAGATGTAGCTGTGCAGGCAGACAGGAGGTGTGATGTGTGCTTGGTAATGTATCCATGAAACTGACAATCCTACTGATTTATTTGTGTGCATGTACATAAGGAACAGCAGGAGAAGGTATGGATGTCTATTTATGATAAAATTACTAAACTTTTCCATGTGAGTGTGCTTGCCCAGGAGGGATTCACAGTAACCGAATTTGGTTTAGTTCTAAGTGCTGTATCGTAGGCAACTGGACTTGTTTACAGTTTCAGAAACTGAAAGTCCAGCTGCCTACAAAGCCTCTTGGATCTGGATGGTGTTCTTAATGGTCAATCTGTGACTAATCAGACAACAACAATTCCTTGGTTAGAACTCCAACACCACAGCGCTCAGCTTGTGAGTATGGTCCCTCCCCTGAGACCAATTTGCCTTGAGAAACTCTACCAGGAGCTTTTGCTCCTAACAACATAGCTTCCAGGACCACAAGGGCACACACACCCACCCCACCACGTTAAGGTGACGATTCTTCGGGAATGAAACCAGATGGGCTTTTTATATCTTCTTTTATATAGTCTTTATTATATTTTCATAAGGTTTTATGTCCTGATGGACATTAAATGTCTTATGATATATAAATGTTGTAATACCAAAAATACAGTAGAAATGTATGCTGTATAATACCTGTCAATTTTCATACCATGGCACACCTTAAAACTGGGTTACCACTAGGACCCAACTTAGGTCGTAGGGTATGTACTGAGGGTAAAGGCATAATATTTGACATGTCTTCCATTAAATAAGGTTTTTTTTTTTTAAGAGAAGACAGAGAAAGGTTATTCTAGGCACAATTAAAAATTCAGAAATCAGCTAAGGCCCAGTGTCCTTATCCCTGAATTGACCAAATGTGAAAGTGGAAGGGCACCTTCCTCTCTTTTCTTTTCCAGTCAGTGTTTTTTTGGTTCTGCTTTCAAGTGATTGTCACTGCCTTTTGACTGTGCCCGAGTATTCTTCAGATTTTCACAGAAATGTGAAAATGTAGTGAAATAAAAAGCCTGTTTCTTCTCACCATTTACTTTTAAATAAGCTTTTCACTCAAGCGGCACAGAAACACTTCCTACACTCGTTATCGGGCCACAGTGGCTTTGACCTTACTATTGACTGAATCCGTGATTATTATCTTCTACACATATGCCTTAGCTTAAGGCATATTGAAATGATGGAAAGAAAATGTTGTGACTTCTGTGTTTCTGTGAGCCCTGTGAAAACTCAGACATGAAGCATACTTGTGTGATTTCTGCTGAAGCCATCAGAATGGTGATATGTTTTCTGCTAGTTCGGGTGAAATTTCCAACTCATTCCCTTCCATCTCCTTGTCCCTCTCGGCTTTTCTTTGATAAAAGCTCAACTCTTTTCCTCCGAGGAATCCGCATTACTGCGCTGAGTTCTGCAGATTTTGGCGATCAATGATCTGTGCTCAGAGGTGGTTAAGCTGTTAGGAGGAGCTGTGATGATGCTACTGGGGATTTGTTACAATGCTGTGTGTGTGCGTTCCTGTCTGTGTCTATTAAAAAAGCTAAAAGCAGGGTAAGTCATTAAGCATTAGTTAATTCCCTTAGTCTCTCCAACAACCTTTAAAAAGCCTCTCTTTTGATTCATAGAAACATGAATTGTGCCAAAACAAACTCCAGAAATGAAGCAACAGCATATTAAACAACACATTTTTAGTATAATTTATTATTTCTTCCATGTGTGCGCTGATGGGATATTGCTATTAAGGTGTTTCTTTGCCTAAAATCTCAGCAGTGCAGCTTTAACTCGCTCCTTTATGTGGCACACACTGTTCAAATGAAAACTTAGTAGCTGTATCATTATGTAATACAGTAGTAGATGCCTTAACACTGATAACATACTTCCACCGGGGGTTAATGCCACAGCATAGCTCATAATCACCCCTGTGCTCTGTAAAGTGCTTTGTTGTCCAAGGTGAGAGCCACTTGACTGTCGAGATATGCCCTCTGTCGCACATTCACAGCCTATACCTTGTTCACTAACAATGCCCACAGAACATGTCAACAGCTGTGAGGCCTTCTTTCTCACAATTCAACACACACATACTTATGAGGCGTTGTTATCAGGGCCAACTCACAGCGGCATGTGATGCGGCAGCCTTGAGTTTGCACTGTGATAAGTGGCTTTGCTATGCTGCTCCAAACTACACTCTAGAGGCTGTTTTACACCAGAAAGCAGATGGAGGCAACCTAAATGAAAATGCTGAACGAAAATGATTTATTTTTATCCATTTAAGATGACAAACGGCATTAGTATCAATGCAGTCTTATCAACTCCAATGAGGGCAGTAAGGAACGATTAAATTAATCGCCTTTGAATGTTGTTTGATTAAATGATAATGAAAATTCTCTGAGCTTCTTTAGTGTGAATATGTGATGGATTATTTGCTCTTCCATGACAGTAGACTGAGTATTTTTAGGTTGTGGACAAAACAATACATTTGAGGACATTATCTTGACTATTGTTTTTGACCAGACAACTAATCTATTAATCAAGAAAATAATCAACTGTATAATCTACGGTGTAAATAACTGTTAGCTGCATGACTGACTACACTGACACCTTATTCTGTAAAACTGATCTCCATGCAGAGTTGAACCAGAGACCATTCAAGTTAAATGATTGTAAGATCCCAAACCAGCACACAGCAGTCGTCCAACCAGACTGCATCATTTCAAACAGCAACAAAACCGTCTGAATTGAAGATACAAAAATAGTATCCAGTATCACACTTAACTACAACCATGCAGCATGGTGTTCCTTTTAACCTATCTATTTTCAAACAGCAGCTACATCGTTTGCTCTTTTCTCCAGCACTCCATTTACAAGATGTGCTGTGCGCTTCTTATCTCAACCATGTGGGCGTACTGTTTGATGGCATGCTGCTGACAGCCGGGCGGTGCCGTGCTGCACCATCTGGATCCCCTCAGGTGGCACCTCAGCAGGGCAGCCAAAAACCAGCAAAGGGCCTTCCTGTCTGCGCTGATGTTACAACCTGAAGCTGCCCCCATGACAGAGGGCACACAGGCACAATGCCAGCTTACTGCCAACCACAGTAATGCAGATATTCCTGTTCACCTTGTCGTGCAGGTGGTTGCAGCTGGTGTTTTTATTCCAACCAGCCCAGTCTTATATCATGTCATGCAGCAGTAGCACTACACGACGTGATATAAAGAAATAATGATGTGGTTATTTCTCATCCATATTGCGATACAATTCAAGACTGGTGGTAATCATTACTTTACTATTATAATTTTTACTGAAAGACTGATTAAAATCCTGATGATGTTGCATTTATTGACATGTTGTCTTGCATCTGTAGAACAACAACAGAGTTTGAACACAGTTTCAGTACTGAAAATCTCCTGTTTTTATTCTTTTGCAAAATGAGATGAAATGGAACCCTAACCCTGAACCTAATCATTTAGCAAAACATTTATCAAGCACCTAAATGTTAAAAACAACTGGACCGTTGTTCTATAGTTTGTTGAATTTTGTTCTTGCATCATCCTTAATGTTTCTGATACCATATATATGTGTTTGTTTCTGTGTGTGTGTGTGTGTGTGTGTGTGTGTGTGTGTATACAATATATGTATGTAAAACATTCATCTTCAGTCATTTTATCCATGAAGATTTTACAGATTATTTACTATATCACAATAGAAAATCGCCATAATGATTAAGGCTTTCATCCATACTGCCAACTCTTCCTGGTGATGTCATATTTTTAACACAGAAAGCTGACTGTCCAAAGATCTAGGGTGTGTCCCTTTGGGCGGCTGGTGTTAGTGACTTGAAGTGTGGTTCCACCCTCCCCAGTTTTCTCCCTCTCTCCAACCTGGGGGTAGATGTAAGCACCGAACTTCCTCTTTTTCAGGAAGCAGAGAGGAAATGAAGTAGGGGGTGGTGGTTACACATTGTTAGGGAGGTAAGCTGAACAAAGAGTGGAGGGAGTAGGTCAGTGTGGGGATTTTTAGGTAGGAGCGTATTAAGTAACACAATTTACGCTTCTGCAGAAACCCAACAGAAAACTTAAGAACACATCTATAGATAGATGGCAGACAAAACCAATTTGGACACTTAAGCAGCCAGGACCCAATGCTCTTCTTCTCATTCTTCTCCAGATAAATGAATACACTTCTTTGTTTCCACAATGCAAGGCCTGTTCAAAGCAAAGGAAATCCATCACCTCTACTTTGTCTTGTCAGCGACAGTCATGTAAGACTGCACAATCATACAATAATATATGGAGGGTGCAGTTGGGAGATATGATGATACAGTCTATATACGATGACACAAAAAAATCAGTCAACCAGAGATTCATTTTTATTAGATGTCCTTGAATGTCTGTGGTTGTCTGTGGTTCTTCCGGACAATGCTTCAAATCAGCAAGCAAGACATTTATATAAGTATGTATATATTTTTCTATATTTTTTGCATCAATGCAATAAAGTACTGTATGTTAGGTATGTAAGACATTTCCCCCTTATCCTTTAATTTTTAACAGTGTCTCAGTTAAATTTCCAGATACTCTCAGGTTTCTTTGCAATTGTTCTTCACAAAAATCACAATGTCAGCTCTCAGCAATTATTTATGACTGAATTTAGTTATGTTGCAGATGTATGTGCTACTGCGCTATGTGTGCACTGCACACACCACTAACGGATGAGCAGTGTGCAGCATCATTAATCCACCTTCAGTTCTCCTTCACTGCTCTTTGCTTCTTCCCACACACCCATCTTTTAAGCAGCACTGTGTGTCACCGCTTACTCCTACATCATGGCTGTGTGTGTTTGTGTCCTTTGAGGCTCTTCAAGTGGCTCTCAAACACAAAAAGACTGTGGTTCAAAAGAGTCTGCACACAATAGCAGTGGCTGCTCCCGTGTGTGACCTGCAGCTCCGTGTCTTTCATTACATAGTCCTGTAATGGTTTTACATGAATCATTTCCTCAAGATTTTGCACTGACACTGGCTGAAATCTGACCTCTTCTTCTTTCTCCTCCTGTCAGTCACTCTTCAAAACTGCCACACTCATTACTTCATTTTCTTCTCTCTTTTTCCTTTCACCCTTTTCTCTGTCATTATCAGCCCGTCACTCTTCTCCTGTCTCTCTGACTCTTGACATCTGTTTCTCTTTCTTTCTATTAGTCTATCTGGGTGTTGGCCCCTTCTGACCCTTCCTGTTTCACTGACATCATCCCAAGAAACCAGGAAGCTGCTAATGGGGTCAGCACCCCACACTGCTTTTTGTGTGTGTTAGGTTTTAGTTTAGTTTTCTTGCCTTTGCTGAGATTTTAGGAGAAGTACAACAGTTTTAGTTAATGATTAACCTGGACCGGAATATGATAATGATTACAACCTTGCGTCAACAAAGGCTTCATCTAAAGTTGTTCAGGATATTAAATCAATTCACCAGGATACCATAAAACCCAAGCAACCTTGGAGCCATAAAACCAGTCCACTGTTCAATCAGCAGCTGTGAATACAAAGGTTGTTGGCTTACGATACAATGCAAGAATCAGCCAAATCAAGAATCATCTTTGTACATTTCTTGCTTATAATTTAACAATAAAAACTAAGCGCCTGCAGGATTTAATCAGGGCAAAGAACTAGGAAGTTGATACTGATGTATTCAGTGTTTTTATATCGCAGGCATCTGCCAGGCAACAGTGTCTGTAGATGCTTGTTTGTTTAATTCAGTTATTTGGCCGTTAGTTTGAATTTGCATTCAGCATAGAAATGTAACAATTTGTCATCTAATCTGGAATTTCACTTACTTTTGACATCTTTAATTGATTAACCCTTAACATAATTGGCAAGTTAGTCTATAATTTAAATGATCTTTAGTTGGAACCCTAAGTCATTACTTTGTGACATAGAGAGCCTGGTGGCAGACACGTGTACATGCAGGAGTCAGTGCCACACTCAGAAGACCAATGTTGTACAAACCTACTTTCAGTTCATCATCTCATCCAATGCTCAAAGATCTTTTTCTTGTGATTCTCACAATTTGCAGTTTCTATTGCCAACTGCTGTCCTATGTGGTGGTTGATCCTGGGCTGTGTGTGTGTATGTACAGACAATGAACTAGAACAAATCTGCACAAATCAGCACATCAATTTACAAAGCACCGTTTACACAGTACTGCAGCAGCAAACTGTTGTGAGACGGATTGTCCATTTCAGAAGAGATGGTTAACCCCTAATGCCAACCCTACACACTAGCATCGATATGAAAGGTTTCAGTTGACAGTGTGATTTAGTTATCCTGGTAAAACATCACTGATGGTTGCTGTGTATTCTGCTGAATATCACTTGATTGGAGGAAATCTTAAAACCCTGCTCCACTACTGAATAAAATTGCATTTATACAAGAAGTGTGTCCTGGTTGTCCAGGTTTTCCAAAAGCAAATCAGTCAATAGATCTCTAATTTCTACCTGTAAGACTAATGTTCTTCTTTTTCCTCCTCTTTCAGATCTGCCCATGGAGTACAATCCCTCAGATCATCCCCGGGCCAGCACCATCTTCCTCAGCAAGTCACAGACTGATGGTGAGCATTACTCTAGAAGCACCCTATCATTTCTCCATGGCCTGCAAATACATCTCTGCATTATAACCGTTTCTTTAAGGACACAATTTAGAACAGAGACTGTTGATGAGTGTGATGAAAGGTGTCTTAAAGAGCTTCATTGAATACTTACAGGGGCGCACAGGACCGGGTTAGATGAAGTCAAGTGAGCAAAGTGAAGTTGTGTTCTGTGTTATTGTGGTGTTTTAAGACCCTTTAAATTCAAAAATGTTGATGGTTAATGTGGATAGCAAAACTGAGTGTGAGGGCTGAGCACTAATATAATGGATGATTCTCCCAGCAGAGCCGCTGCAGAGTTTCTTAGCGCTCTGATGTCTGTATGACCAATATCTGAATTCTGTCTGAAGATTGTAGTCAAAGAATGTGATGCGCAATTTTAAAGCATTGTGATATTATGCATGTCTCATCCAGTATTACCTAGTACCTTGGTAAACTCATTCATCAAGCATTGGTGGTACACTGTGGTTGGTGATAAAGTGAGATCTGAGAGCATTAATGATATTGTATTAGATAACTGAATTTTTATACATTAGCCCTCAGGTTGCTAGTTTACTGTAGCTTACAAAGCTTCCATGTCACTTTATTTCGAGGTCTCACATTACACTTTCTACTGATCAAAATTCAAAGTATTTCCAAACGGCGCTTTTAGAGTGCAAAAAACTCTCTCTGTGGCTGATTTGGGTATTTACGGCTCTACCATCATTACTACTTTGTTGCTGAATGATTTGCTCATTTCAGCTTGACCTATATTACATTTCCAATCAGTGAAAGTGATGCTGTGTGACTTCTGTCCTTTATGCAGAGCGCTGTGTGCAGCACCACAATAATGCTGTTTTTTTCCCTCAATCAAACATTGATTTTCACAATCAAAATGTTTTTTTTCCATTTACAACATGATTACATGATCAACTTGTAAATATTTGTTGACAGTCCCTGTTGATTCTGTGCTATATCAATTGCCATTGATCCTCATGAACATGATGCCTGGTGAGAGACATTACTCAAAGATCAGCATTTTCATAAGTGCCAGATTGCATTTGAAGCATTAACAATACAGCCTGCAAAACTAATATCAAAAGCATCTTTATGTTTAAACTCATTGAAGTTACACCATCACAATGGCATCTGCTGCTTGTTTTGTGAGGAGGCAGGCAGTTCATTGAATGCTACATAAAAGTACTGCTGATCGACCTCTTTTTATCCACTGTAAAGGCTCCAGGCCAAAAAAAAATAAAAAATGGGCTTCCTTTCTTTTAGACTTTTTTAGGCCAAATGAGATGTTGTGATCGGGCAGAGATACTGATCCTGTAACATTTTGGACACCTCAGAGTGACAGTTAATGCATTTTAATAAACTGAGATGTGATGAAGTTTGTTTCTGAGATTACTTTTTCGGTTCAGCCATAATCTCTTTACTCTGGTAATAAGAGGCTTAATATTGTGTTCCATTTGCACACAGTGGAGAAAGGCTGGTTTGGCTGAAGAGCTTGTAGCCTGAAGACTGACATACTGATCTGATGTTAAGGGCTGGTGCCCTTTTATTAGCCATACCAAGCTCTTGTGCAAATGTCTGCTGGCCTGTTTTTATCAAAATATTGTACTTACTTTGAATACTAGTACAAGACACCACACACTGGGCAGGTCCTTTACACTCGACCTACAACCTTTATATCACTATAGCCCATTGTGCATCTGTGCCATGAACAAACATAGAGACAACTTGGACTTTGTGTTTTTTCAGTTGCTGTGCCCAACAAAAAAGGTAAGCTTGTATGTGTCTGGTCTCAGTAGGCAGGTTAGCATTATGCTTTTTGTGTGTCTGGGCACTTACCTTTCATGTGGTCTCGAGCTTTATTGTATGCTTGTTCTTGATCTGTATCGTCTTCTATTAGCAGGTGGCGTACCTTCACTGCTGAGCTTCTGATATCATTATGTGTGTTTGTTTCTGTGTGTGTTTGTGTGTTTAGCCTATGTGTATGTCAGCTTACAGGATGCAACAGTATGAATAGGCACACGTTGACCTAAAAATTCTCATTTTCCTCATCAATAGCCTTTAGAAACATTTTTAGCAGAAGAGATGGAAAGGAATAAAAGTCAGGATTCATCAGATTGTTTAAAGAATATTTAATATAGGAGTGTTAATGTGTTAAAAAAAAATGATAGCATCCTCGTTTTTTTAATTACTTCACAAACCAGTCAAAAGTCAGGGGGTTGGGATTGTGATCTAGTTCTATTTTTGCAGCCCTAATTAAGACGTACACTGTAGAGCCTGCAGCGCACACAGTCATGACTGACCAGAAGAGAAGGATTGAAAACATGCGCATTAGAGTGCAAGTGTGTGTGTGTGACAGAAAGGTGAGAGACAGAGTGCAGGGATGAGAGGCGCCAGACTGCTCAATACGTCACTTTGTGTGTGTGTGTGTGTGTGTGTGTGTGTGTGTGTGTGTGTGTGTGTGTCTGTGTGTGTGTGTGTGTGTGTGTGTGTGATGCTGCACTGTGCATCTGCTCCAGTTTGCTTTGCTAGCAATCTTTCCCCCCCTTGTGTCTTATCCTACTTAAAAAGTAAAAACGCATAAACATATAGCCACAGATGGAAACACAATCAGAAAACAGCGCTGACACAGCTGTGTGTGTGCCATGCACTTAATGAAGTGAGCTCTGTAAAACTACCAACTCATCACGTTCTTAGGGTAGAATTAGCATTGCAAATGAGCACATTTGTAGGTACAGAAAGAAATAAAAACAGATGTGCTCAAATTACAGTATCCTGTTGAATGATACTGTCCCTGTGTTTGCTTTAATTTGGACTCATGTAGGCCAAAATGATGAACACATTGACTAACTTGCTCACAGTCATTCCTACACATTGACACACAATTTTCAATGTATCATCGTGTATGAGAGAAAAGGCATTTACAAGCTTTGAAATGTTCATTTTATCTTATCAGACATAGTTTGAACTAATTAAATGAAAAAAACTCAGATTCTGTGATGATGGGTAACTTATAAACCCTGGACAAATGCTGCTCCCTGTCTGTGAGGGTTGTGTACTGCAGTCACAATGAGCTATAAGTGTGTATTGCGCTGACAGCAGTTCTCTCGTCATCTTTTTCAGTTCGAGAAAAACGGAAAAGCCTTTACATCAACCATGTAAGTATGACAAAGGACATTGTGTATGATAAATATAAAGGGCAGTATTAGATCATACACAAAAGAAAAACACTATAACGTGGATTTATTGATTAACTTTCAATTATTTGATAGTGTAATACACTTGTGAATATTTTGTGGTGATTTTTGTGTGTTGTATTTTTTGCAAGTTCACACACATTTCGGAGAACAAGGTAAAGTCCTCAAAATGACCCTTAAAATAATCCAAGCCTTTTGTCATTGTCCCCCCCTCTATAAACCATGTTGATTCCTCTTTTAGATGTAGTCATCTCTGTGTATTGAGCTGAAAGATGTAGTTGAATGCCTTTAATTAGAGTCCATCACATTATTGCGTTGTCATCTGTAATTTGTGTATTCTCCTCATTTTGTCATTTTCTCTTGGCACACACAGTGACTAGTCCCTCTGCCCCAAATGCTTTGGTTGGTAAACTGTGTACTGTTTTACTGATTGGAAAGACCCAATCAGCATGATAACAATCTGATTCTGTGTGTGCCAGGTGATCAAAATGAGCAAATTAAGAGAAAGAAAGACAGTTAATCATTAAAAGTTTTGGGGCTTCTGTAAAGATGCACTCAACCATAAATGCATGCAACCATGTCAGGTGTTTACAGAGGTCTGTGAGCTCACATACTTTCCATTGCTGTCAGCATGTCTTTGGACTGGTCAGTTTATACAGAAATAGAGATTGATGTATGTGTGTGTGTATGTTTATGTGTATATGTGTGAACTCCAGCATCATCCAGGCCCAGTGAGACGGAAGTACAGCTCATGTTCCACCATATTCCTTGATGACAGCACTGTCAGTCAGCCCAACCTCAAATACACCATCAAATGGTAACTACAGAACTGCATATCTCTTCTCTTCTCTCCTCTTCCACTGATGTTTAATCTCACATTGAGCAGAGATTTTGTGACATATTGTCCTCTTATGCTGGTTTTAGTTTGAAATAGTCTTTTAAGTACTTTGTTTGTCTTTACAGTGTAGCCCTCGCAATATACTACCACATAAAGAACAGGTACGTTTTAATTTTTTCCCCTAATTCCCTGTATTGTATTTTATTCATGTTTGTTATAATCTGATGTTCTTCCTATATTTTTGTCATTCCAGAGATGTCGACGGAAGAATGTCGTTAGACATTTTCGATGAGAAGCTGCATCCACTCTCGGTAAGGCCAAATTTTCCATTATGCGCAAGCCATCGAGCTGTCAGCATTCATCAAGACAAACCACACAAGCTGATGAACAGCAAATAAGCCTACATGGATCAGACATGGGGGAAATGTCTCTAGTAATCTCAGGAACCATCTGCATCATTCACGTGTATTTTCAGTTCCAATTACTCTTGTTGACAATTGCAAGGTTTCAGTCCAAAAATGTACATAACCACTTTTTTGATGCTTCACATCCAAAACCTGCAAATCACTTCATTTAGAATGAATTCTCACTTATGAAGAAATGTCTTTGTAAGCAGCATGTGTCTCCATTTTGGTAAACATTCTGATCAAATGTTTTGTTTGTTGTCTTCGGTTCTAGAAGACGGAGATTCCTCCTGATTATGACAAACACGACCCTGAGCAGAAACAGATCTATCGCTTCGTCAGGACGCTGTTCAGCGCCGCACAGCTCACTGCTGAGTGTGCCATTGTCACACTGGTAAGTGCGTGTGTGTGTCTGTGTATTTCAGTGCTGACACCAGGAGGGAGTGTTGCTTCCTGGTTCTTTTTGCCCTCTCTCATATCATGCGCTGTCTTCTTTCTTAGACTCTTTTGTTTTTGACTGTTTTTGGACTTAATTTCTTCCTCTTGAATCACATGAAAAGCTCACTGTAGCCCTCTGGAGATTGTGTTACCAAAATTGTTGGAATTTTCACAGGAGGGTTGAGAAAATTGGAAGGTGACACAGGAACTGTGACACGATCAGTTTGATCTGTGCCATTTACTTTCAGAATTACTTTTGTGTCAAGTTTCCTGTAGTGAGGATATAATTGGTGCTTTACTGTACAGTCTGTTCTCTCCCCACAATATCCTGTGGTTCTCACCTGTATTAGAAATGTGAAAACAAGGACACCTTTACTTCCCTATGTCCCTGATTCCTCCTCTTTCTATCCTCTCCTGACTCTGTATTTCTTCACCATCTGCTTTGTGACAACATGCAGATCTTCGCTTAGATTCATGCAAAATAAGGTTGATTTAATTGTGTTGTTTTTCCGATGTTTCTCATTTATACTTTATACTTGGGAATGAACTGTCACCTTCCCCACTCACATGCTCAGAGACATGTCTTTCCACAACTTTACAGCTCTGGCCAAAATGTGTATCCCTGCAGACTGGAAAGTGCAGGGTTAATATGGCTGGCCTAGTGGCCTAGAATTAAGTTCCTCTGCTTTTTGACGGAAGCACACATATGTGACCTGTATGTATGGAGGACTGGGTGAGCCCTTGTGTGTACAGTAATGCAAAGTATCGGTGACTGTTTACCTTTATTTAACCATGTACAGGTGTAGTCTGACAAAGGTGTGTCAAACTTTACAAGATCACATGTGCACACACAGACACACATCACAGTCCGTCACATGACCAGCCACTGGCATGCCATCTGTAATTGAATAGGCCTGTTGGCTGGTGGTTATAGGCTAAGCTTAGCTGACACAGCTAACTTTAGACAAGACAGTTGAGATGGAAGTTGGGCATCTTCCCTCCCTTCCCAAATCATTACATCATAGGACAGGAAAGGGATGTGAATATTTCCTGGTTGCTGCGCTCCTCTATGACAGTAAAGTGAATAATTTTGGGTCATGGACAAAACAAAACATTTAGGATGTAACCCTGGACTTTCGGAAATTTGATTGATATTTCTTTACAGTTTTATCACATTTTATACCAATTTTATATATTAATTGAGGAAATAATCAGCAATGAAAATAATCATTGGTCACTGCCATAGTTGTCACCCTTTGTGTTGTAAACGTGTTAGATGTGTAGTAAACCCTGTGTTCATGTGGCATGAATTAGCTACCTAGCCAGTGCCAATCAAAACAATGTGCAGTGTTTTTGTCCATCACTGCACAATTTCTTCATCCTAGCGCTCCCAGCACCCTGCTAGCTGTTTACTACCAAAAAATGCTATATGGAAACCAGGTGTGGTGTGTTATAAACATTTACTTATTTAGCCTGATTGTAGACGTTTCATGTTCATGATTGATATTCTCTTCCTGCACTTAAACCTTTACCTACAGTAAATGAACAGTCCTACTCTGGTAACAGATAATCCACAAAGAACACTATCAGTATAATACTGGCTCAGTATGTTCTGAATGATCTCAGCAGAATATATTTTACAGGCTAATTTAAAGCAACATTATGTAGCTTTTTTTAACTTAAATGAACAACTTTATAATCATTTTGATTGAAATGTCTTCTAATAGGGTGAATGGGATCTCTGTCACAGCTGCTCGTCCCCTCTATCACTTATTTCTGCACTATGTAACTTCAGTGAGAGAGGGTAGGACCACAGTGTTACGTCCATGTTTACTTCAACATATTTCAAGACATTGTATTGTTATGACTTATGAGTTTTGTTTGTTGTCGGCGCTTAAATTACATCGACAAATTGTTTCAGACCAAATTGTTATTGACCTCTGTACTTGTGACAGTGGTGTTGCACTCAGAAACTGTAGGGATGCCAAATCATACAAAATGTCAATTTCTTCATAATGTATGTGTTGAATAAGAAACACCACATATTGATGGTTTGTTGTTGTTTACACTTTGGACGCTGACAAATAGTGTATAGTAGTTAAAAACAACCATCAGTCACCGATGTGGCCATTAATGGATTCTGCTATTTAACTGGGTGAACCACTAACTTTAAATCAAGTGCTTGATGCTTTGGCTTCCCACTGTTATGAATAATGGATGTGATTTGACTCTCCTAAAAAAAGGAGATAGCATGTTGTTTAATCAGTGTTAAACATTTTCTTTTCATAACACTTAGAACATCCTCTGTTTCAGAAATGAGTCAGAGGTTAGTTGAATCTTTGGAGACCAGTTTCTCTGTCTGGTAAGAAACCTCATCTGTGACATCAGCCCAAAGTACAGAAAACAAAACTGGGGTTCAGTCTGATTGCACAAGGCTACTCTCTGCTAACCCCACTGCCTCTGGATCCTATGTTGTGCTTGTTTGTGTAGTTTTCTCCCTCCGCTGTTGCATTCATATCGCTCGGCATGTGGCCTGGCTCACATTTCATGCGGGCTTTCTTCAGTTGTTTTTGCTGCCTGCTGCCAGATGAGTGTATATCTAGTGTCTGTTGGCAGGCTCTGGGCCACAACAGAGATACGATAGCATTGCCTGCCGGCAGAAGGTCCAACTGGGCATGCCTTGTCCAATTAGCTACCTGGGCTGTGCTAGTGGGCATGACAAATCAGGCTGCATAAAAGGATAACAAATATTTCCATTTCTTGTTCTCCCTTCTCTTTTCTTCTCCATGTGTCTGAACCACAAGGAAAGTACCATTTTATATTTAGTAATCAAATGGTAAAAATCATCATGTAACAGGTAAAGGTCTTTTGGGGTTCTGTTTGGTTTTCATAATACTGAGGGTTCTGCCACCGTGCAGATTCAAACAGCATTATAATAAGATGAATGCACTGTCCGTTGCACTACAAAACAGATTTTTTTCTGTCAGGCTTGTCATTTGAGATGACAGTTTTCAAGGTTTTAATCTTCTGTAGCTGGTCTGAATTCAGTTGAGCATGCAGTCAATCGTATGTAAGGGAAATAAACAAAGGTATATCCTAGTCAGCTGGGGAAAGAATGCTTTCACATGAGTAAGATGTATTGTTTGTTTTAGACCATATCTGTCACAAAATGAAATTAACATAAAGATAAGGTAGACATTTTTTAAAATGACAAAATAAAAGTACCAAATCCTTGTGGAACTATATTACAATTTATATAAAGAATGGAAAAAGGTGAAGCACCTAAGGGTAAAGTAAATTCACTAGAATGTACGTGCTGTTTATACCACACATGCATTGTGTTATTTTAGAGTGTGCAGTGGGAGATGAATGAGCTTTTATGAGTAAGATTGAATGTATATCGTAGCTTCCATCAGCAAGCTAGATGTGTATCTTCATGCAGCAGATCACTACGGCTTTCATCTTTGACAACAGCCATAAAATCAAATAGAATACATTCTCTCTTTTGAACAAAGTGATGATCAATGGATCAGAAGAATGAGCTTCTGTACAAGCATTCCGACTTGTATGAAACAGGTGCCTGCGGGCTCAGCGTGCTTTGTGATCTGTAGACTGTGGGAATTCTGGCTCCTGAAAAAAAGGAAGAGAAATGGAAATGGGGAGAGAGACAGAGAGATGGAGTGTTTCGATCCCTATATATATATTTTAATGAACGAGCTCAGGGGGAGCTGGATTTCATCAGCTTTTGACATCTTGTTATTTTGGTTTTTACCTGGAGGCAGCGTAGGCAGGAGATTGCAAAACCGGAAAGCAGCAAACTACCTTTGCAACTGAATGCAGAGAGGGAGAGCAGAGGCTAATTAAACACAGAAACAAACAGGATGACTTGCTTAAGTATTGGATGATACATTAATACAAGATTCATATTGTTGAAAAGACAGAATCTTAAATGTGACACATATCTCTCACAGGTGTATTTGGAGAGGCTCCTGACCTACGCTGAGATCGACATTTGCCCTGCCAACTGGAAGCGTATCGTGTTAGGAGCCATCCTCCTGGCATCGAAGGTCTGGGATGACCAGGCGGTGTGGAACGTCGACTACTGCCAAATTCTCAAGGATATCACTGTGGAGGACATGTGAGTTGCTGGACAAACATCATGAATCACAATTACCTTTAATATTCCTATAAAGACTAAGAAAATATTTGATATACGTGTTTTAATGATCGATTCCCAGAAATGTGTTTCACAACAGATACATAGTTGGAAATACAATATGTAATACCATGGAACTAGCTGACTTCACCAATTGATTGAATTGATTTCCCCCGGGGGAAATTGTTTCCCCCCGGGGAAATAATAAATCGATGTATTTTCTGTTGATTCTCTCAGCTTTAAGAACCTGACTTGATCTCAGCGATTCCTCTTAACTACTGGTACCTGTCTGCACTCCCATTAAGGAACTCACATTTATGGTCTTCCATGCTGAGAATAGTCTGTGTAAAGTCAGGCCAGGTTCAAGAGGTGTTGAGTCTGGACATGTTTAGAGTGACCTCTGGCCAATCTGTCTGACACCCTTCACTGTCTTTTGTCGTGCCTCTTGGATTGGTCCCAAAAAAGGCAGTGATGCAGTAGCTTGTCTCACTTAAATACAACTCAGCCTTATGATGAAGTGTTATCCCCAAATGTTGTCTACCCTTTGTTAGAACAATATTTATGCATATACCAATGGAACTATCTTTCCCAATGAGGAAGCTTCATATTTCAGCTGGTTTATTAGTTCCTAACAATCTGACAATTAAAGATGCATGGCTAGATATTAAGTTGAATATTTGTTCAGGGTTAAACAAAGAATGCATGGCATTTTTTGACAGCATCATTTTTGATTACAAATTAAATCACCACTGCCATGTGTGAAACAGAGAAGAAGCATCTTGAGCATGAGGACCCACCACTCTGTTCTATATACCACATCCGGCTCAAATCCACAGGAATCTTTGCGAGCTTATTCCAAGGGGGAACACGATTCTGCAGACGTGTTGCCGCTGCTGTGGCCTCTGACCACTGCTGCATTCACACTGGCTGGATATTCTTGTCCTTGGGCTCGGATTTTACAGAGCTGTGGCTGTAATCCACCTGTTTGGGACTCTCTCCAGCGAGAGGAGCCCAGCATGTGCTTCTGCTGTGCCCCCATAAGACAATTTTACAGGACAGTGCTTGACCAGAGATTTCCTCAGAAAATCAACTTTAGTCTTTTTTTTTTTAAATCCGTGCTGGGGAATTTTGCCGGCTTAACTCCCCTTTTTCACCCCTCAACAGACTCTAGTGACTGAGAAATAACTGCAGGGGAGTCTGGGAAAAATTATGAGGAGTGGAGAAAGGCAAAAAAAGAAATGGATGAGAATAGCTGAATGAGTGCCACAGAGAGATAAAAAAGAAGCAGCGTTATTAGGCAGTTTGGCTACAGCGGAGTCTAAATTTAGCTTGTCTGTTGCTGCATGCCTGTAAATGTGCGTGGGTGGGGAACAAAGGCTAAGAAGAGGAGATGGATAGTGCTTCTTATGCAGGTTACAATGCAGAAAGAGCCAGTCATGACTGAAGATAAACAGATGAAAGCGGCTGTCACTGCGCTGCAGAAGGGATCACGGAGTACATGCAGCATCGAGCAATGCATGACAATAGCATTTTCAGGATGTGGGATTAATACGCTTTCTTACATATAAAGCTCAGAGCCCTTTTGCTTAGATATCTCTGGTTCTGAGGATGAAGGAAGGCTTATGTTTGGTGGGTGTACGAGGGATTTACTCAGTATATGATTATTGGCACTGTGCATGTGAAAATAACACCCACCGTCTGTGTAAGGTGATGGATTTGCCAGGATGGTCTAATGAGTACTCCCTGTCTCTCTGCATCTTCCTCAGGCTCTCAGTACAGAATTTATTTGAATTTGATCTAACTAACTTTATTTCTGGTCCCCACCAAGATATCAGATTTTCTTTTATCAGCTCACACAGACTCTCGCTCTCTCTTTCTCTGACGAAAGGAATGAGCTGGAGCGTCAGTTCCTGGAGCTGCTGCAGTTCAACATCAATGTTCCGTCCAGCGTCTACGCCAAGTATTACTTTGACCTGCGCTCACTGGCTGAGGCCAACAACCTCAGCTTTCCCCTGGAACCCCTCAGCAGGGACAAAGCCCAGAAACTAGAGGTGAGTCGCACACACCCAAAAATTTGATTTTGATGTGGATCTCAGGCCATATGGGAAAAAAAGTGGAAAAATCTTGAAATCCAAGCCCAGTTTATTGCGGCCTGAGGATGTGGAATACAGTCAACTGAGGCCAGCCCACTAATTAGTATTTTGAAGGCACCGCACACATGGACACAAAACACAGACTGGAGATGGTCTGCTGAGTGAAGGACAGGGTGTAGTGCTGTTTTGATGAGTAATTAGCTTCACCGCCTCAACATCTGTCTCCCTCCCTGTGTGCGACTAATGCGGTTACTGTTGGAAACAAATCTTAGCGGCAATCAGTGATGCATCATTGCCTTCCTTAATTTGCTCCATCCCAAAAATTCTCTGTTTGACCAAAGTAAACCTTGTCATGGCAAAAGCATTAAATCAATGTCTGCATAACATTTACTGTTGCCTGTGTCAGGGCTGTTGGTGTGACTTGCTTACACTTAATGAATCTGAGCCATTTGTTTATGTTATTTGCTCACCTTTGCTGTTCTTGCCATAACAAGTCAAAATGTCTGCTGGTGTTACTGGAGTATTGTGCTGGTAAAGTACCCCAGAGCCTAATTTGTGATTTATGTGATGTCACCAAACTGCATACACAAAGAAAAACAGGCTTAGATCTCCGACACTCACAAAACTACCAAGTGAGTGAGCGTCATGCTAATTAACCAAGGATTGTAGATGCCTACACAGTCATGCAAACCAAAACACTTTCGTACTTCAATGAATGTGTTTTGCTGATAATCACTTCAGGTTTTAGTTTACCCTCACATCATGTTTTGAATGTTTAGCTTAGTTCAACTTTATCTTCAGTTTTGACAGGAAGAGTCATAATAGAGTAACAGGCCATCTCCATCTCATTCCTGCTGTGTTCTCTCTTTAGGCCATCTCGCGGTTGTGTGATGACAGATACAAGGACTTGAGGAAACAAGCCAAGAAACGGTCAGTGAGCGCAGACAACCTGACTGTGGTGCGGTGGTGTCCAGCCATCATCTCCTAACACTGGCTGCCTGCGGCACGGAGTCTGTCAGACAATACTGTACTGCATTTTCTGCCTGGTAAGCAGGCAAACCAGGTGGGCAGCAGTCCTGTGGATCAGCGGGTCCGTCTGGAATACACACACATGTACACACATACACACACTCACACAATCTTGCACTTTCAAGTGTGATTGCACCCTCTCTGGTCGTTGTACATAAAAGAAGTCCCACTCGCTGCCTGCACTGAACCAAACAGAGCTGAGCTGAACCAAACTGAAGTATGTGATTGAACGTTGTCGGGATGACGACCTCGACGGCAGAAGAAAAAAGGGGGACAAAGAAATACAGCTGACAACACGAGAGACTGTGTGAAGTTGGCAAAAGAAGATAGGAACAAGCTAAATGCGAAGCAGCGACGGCGTTCCATAATTCCCTCTGAGGCTGGACTGGCTTGTGCAGTTGATTGAGGGAAGTCGTGTACATTCCTTTCATTTTAATCTCCTGCTTCAGTTTCTTAGCTGAGGCAGGAGATGATTTTCGACAGCGTACAGGCACAGTTTAAAATTTTCAAATGCTCAATTCCTCAATTTGTGTCAGTGTTTTGTTGGTGTTTATCTGTTCTTTTGCATTCCCATCCAGCCAAAACCTCTGCTAGCAGATCGACAAATGAAAGACAAGTACATTCCACTGCTCACCGGAGTGTACAGCTGATGCATTTAACTGGACTACATATCGTTCACTCTCCCGACAAAAGAATCCCACCGAGTATTCATTTACATTGTAGCCATTTAACTCAAGAGTGCTAACATTGCTCAGCTCAGCTGCGCTTTGACAGGCCCTGGGAATTCAAATGTTTCTGTTCCAGTTAGAGAACAGCTTCTCATATACAGCTCTTCACTTAAAGCAATACTCATGCATTGCTTTGTTGTAGTGATTAAAATACGATGAAGCATGCATACTTGGGAGAAGACTGACTGGAAAAATCACTGCTCTCAGTCAGATGTTTGACATACAGTAGAGCTTATGTTGTACTTAATTCACTGCCATTGTCCTGACCTGTGGTGCCTGTAATAAGCTAGTTTAACACTTCTCCCCCTTTCTACTGATGGAATAGAACAAATAACTGAAGTATTTTTTTTTTTCTTCTTTAACATTTTGTACGGTTCTTCCAGCATACAAAGAAATAGCACAAATGGTATAGTGACATGTAGGAGCCACTAAAAGCATGATTCTTCAGGGTTGTTTTTTGGTGTTTTGGAATAGAGCAAAATGAATGGGAAAAAAAGCATTAAGTAACGATTCAAACACTGCATACAAAAAGATAGATTATATACATTGTGCTAAATTGTCTCTGTACAGTGTAAATACAGCCCAAGTGTGCACAATCTGCAGACTGAGTTCATACTGTAAAAAAAAAACACAGAATGATGGTAGAATATTTATATTGGATCAGTTTTTATTGTACACGAGGGGGACGGTTAATAAGTTTGACTCCTTGTTCCGATGACAAATCAAGTAAAGACAAAGTATTAAGATTTAAATGGGAGACACCACTTACGATTTTTTGTCTGTTCTCTTGTTACGATGTTTTCTCACTTCAGAAAATGCCAGGTTTTTATGTGTTACATACTGTATATGGTATATAGATAATACAAGACAATTCAGGCTTATTGTATGATTTGTATCTTCTTCTTTTTTTTAACCCTCCTGTGTGGAAGCATTGCCAGATTTGTATGTTTGTTTTTTTTTATGGAGCCCCACAGCTGACACAATTTTGTAAAAGGTTAAAAAAAAGGTTAAAAAAAACACAATATAAATAAATGCATCCATAAATAGTATTCATTATTTTGTAGAATAAGTAAATATAAAACCTCCATAGTAATAATCAGCCTCATTTGCAGGTAAGGGTTCCTTGTTAGTCAGTTTAACAGAAGTCTCTTTTATAATGGTTGTCTTTTGGGAAAATGGGTTTCGAGTAAAAGGTTTTTTTTGTGTTGCAGTACCTCAAGCCAAGAAATTAGTTTATGAAAGCGAAGTCCACAAGTATAAGAATGTAGTTTTCAGTTAGCTCAACTGATTAATGGTAAAGGATCAGGATAAACGGTTTCTTTTTTTACCAACTGATTGAAGAGTAGACGAAAATTCTACTCCTTTTTTTTTGTTTAACACTAAAATTATTTATTAATGTGTTCATTCGACCTTTTACAACATTTTGTCTGTTTTGGGACTCTGTAGTGTCTTGCATTTGCTGGACATAAGTGAAAACTTGTTTTTCATGAACAAATCTCTTCCTGATTTTACTATTTCCTTACATTTCTCAAATCAGAAACAAGACAATATGCAGGGATGATGTGGACGAAAAACTTAAATCATTGAGTCGACTGGTTTCTTCATTCAAGTTTTCGCACTGTTGATAAGAGTGTGAAGTAATGCTTCTATTATATAAACCTTTTACGAGTGGTCGTTTGCCTTATGATCAACTGGATTCACATTTTCCTCCACTAAAATAGGCAGTTAACTGTATTCTTAAAAATATCATGACGTAACCTGGAAATGTCTGATAAAGGCACAAATAGATCATATTTTTTTGCTTTTTCTTTCTTGTAACACAAAAAGCTTGGAGAAAAGGTCCAAACTGATTCATTGGCGACTTCCACGTCTGAGATTCAAGTTCTGTTGTTTGTCAGGCCTCTAGAGAATCAGTCAGTCAGTCTGAGCAGCAGGTGTGAGAAAGGGACAGAACTGTACCAAAGTCATGGAGGAAATGAAGGACGATTCTGTCCTGGCGCGTTGCTCGGACCCAGCCCTCTTGCACATGAAGTTTATGAAAAAGGTGTTCGGGGACTTTGGACGGAGAGCTGTTGTTCTGCACGGTGCTTTGAATGAGTGAGAAATAAGGTGCAACGTAATTTGTCTTTAGGAAAGTAACGTTACTGGAGTTGCTGTTGTGAGTTCAGACTGTTTGAGATATTCAAAGATTGTATATCCTATTTATTGTATGTGTGTGTGCATACAGCCCAAGTCTGGCATTTTCTGGACACGGAGGTGCAAGCGTTGACGCCCTGTGGTCAACTCATGGTGAGTCCTGAGGTGGAACGCTGACTCCCAGCAGCAAACAGCTTGGGCCTGTGTGGCGTCCTGTCGGCTGGTTAGGTGTGCGTCATAGCCTTGTGCACTGAACTCTACCTCTGCATAGAGTTTTACTTTTCTCTTGAGTTTTTTTTTTTCCTCTTCCTCTCTTTAGCGACAATTCTTTTTTTGGATTTCACCGATTCAGCTTTGATCATGACGATTTTCCTGTGCTAACATCAGTCAACTGCTGTGACCGTTTTCTCATCGATTGATATTTTTCGACAAGTTGTACTGTATTCTGTTGTTATTGTTGTTATTGCCATCGTATTATTTTGTCTTCAGCGAGTCAGTCATTCTGTCTATGTTCTCAGTTTGCCAAACTCACATCTCTCTCTCTCTCTGTTCTCTCTGTATGATTTTAAACTATGATTTATAGAAACTGCTCCCGATTCTTCTCTTCTAAAGCAATGTTTAGAAAAACCCTGTGCAAGAATTAAACTTTAAAACCTTGCAATAAATCCAGCGTGTCTCTTGTTTCATCTGAAGGATCAATTCGCACAAAGTGGAAGAGGTAATAGAAACGCAGACACACACATCGATCATGGTGGTATCTCCGGAGTTCTTCCCACACTGCTATCACAATATTTCAATATGTACTGTATTGTACAACTGATGTGACTCGGCTGGGTTTTTCTTCTCCCAGAAAGAAACCATTTAAATGGCTTAGAGCGAGTGGTAATGCAGAGATTACTAGGGACACATTTAATCCTGCGTATTAGCCCTGATTTGCATTTCAATCGCCGCTCTGGTAATTGCCATACAAGTCAATTCTGTGCAACGAAGAGGTTGCCGCGAGCTTTAAAGGGAGCAACTGCAACATCAAGGACTTCCTTTTGAAATACTGTACGCGGAACAAACAAACTCACCTTTGAAAAACACATCTCTCGGTTTATTGAGCGCCGCAAGTTCACGGTCTCTCATCTTTTGGTTGGCTGTCAAGTTCATTTCCTGTCTCTCAGGAATGAAGTGGATTCCAGCTTTATTCTGCATGCAGCGGGGTCTAGACTCCGTCTCATCGCTCCTCGCCCACTTGGTAGATGGTTTCAGGGGGTTAAGGATGGTTAGAGATGACTTGTAATGTATCAAACAATAAGGACTGAGTTCTGTGTCTTGCTCAGGATGTTGCCTCTAAGAGGAGGCGAGACTTTGATGTTCTGCAGACAGCTTTACACAAGAGGGCCTTCATGTGTCAAGACCACTTATTGTTTCCAACAGATGGAACAGAACAGAAGGCCAATGGTAACACGTATTTCTCTCAACTGACATTTGCGTCTTGAGGCTTCTTTTTCCCCCCCACCATGCCACGTTGTATATCTTTGTGCACCTATTGATCTCTCAGTATTAAGAAACCAAACACTCTCAACTCAAAGCGTGAGTAAACACCTGAAAATCACTTCATTTCATGGAGAGATCGACGCCAGGTGGTGGAATTACCCAGTCAGAGACAAAAA
>CAEMYA010000004.1:2169948-2183992 GCA_903131615.1 Diplodus sargus
AAAAAAAAAGCACTGACACGAGGCGACAACAGCACTGCTGTGCTCTGAAACCCGTTATTTCCAATGGCTTGCGTGGCAGCAACGCGGTCGAGCTGTACCAAACCCAGGTAAATTTAAATGATTGCATTTACATAAGTTTGCTGTTTCAGTGCACTCATCTCCTTTTTAGATGATAATAGTGTATTGTTAAACTCCCTACATCATAAATATTAGACTGCATATATAGAAAAACACAGCTGAGGGTTAGGGTGTATATCGGAATTTTGGATATTGGACCTCTATTTTTGTCCCCATCAGAAAATCTCCAGTGTGTTTGGTGCTGGATAGACGGTGAACGGTTTTCTGAAAACGTATTCCTGCCTGCTGGAAGCTAGGTCAGTGACAGTGGCAAGGGCCAAACTCAAAACAATCTCCTTGAAAACAGCACAAAACTGCAGCGTCGAATCCGCGACTGCTGTCACATTTCGCGGTTTTTTTTGCCCCACAGTTCGTAAGAAAGCGTTGCGTAGTGCAGCTTTAAATGTCACTGGCAACCTGTCAAATTCAAACCCCAAACAAATAGCTGCTGTCAGCCCAGTTAAACACGCGCCTACCAGTCCGCAGAGGCCAGTGTGATGACAGCGGCGACAGCGGCGAGGTGATTTAGAAGTGCTCCGACTGGAGGTGGGGAAAGGAGAGAGGTGAAGCGGGAGGGGAGTTGAAAGTTCTGTCTTTTAAATTCTTACACATTGTACCATTTAAGATAATGAAACCGTGTCTTGGGACTGCAGCGCTACCGCGTTGTGCTGGTGCTGAAGGAATAAAAAAAAGACACTATAAATCCTGCGATCTGTTAAGTCTCAAGGGGTTTTCTGCGGCCCTCCGGTGATGAATTCATCATCATGAACAGCGTGACAAAGACACAGAGAGCTTGAGAGAGACAAAAGCCTGTGAGAAGAATAAATCTTTCACCGTGCATGGCTTTGTTTAACCATCGTCCTCATGCCCCTGGGTGCAGCTGGGATGTTTGTGTCACACCTGTGCATTGATACAAGGATGCTCTTTTTAAGCACTACATAAAAACAAAAAACTGTGGAAACACTCCGAAGTAGAAGCTGGTGGGAGTCTAAAAATGAAAGAATAGTTAAAGTGTGTGGAAATGGCACAACAAGATGGTGAACAAAACGTTCTGCCAACATGGCCTCGAACGCGGCCATGAAGGTCACTCGTGCTCCATCACAGACGTAGTAATCCTCCAACCGAAAGGCAGATGTTCCCCTCTGAGAATGAACCGCGGCTCAGATGCTTTACAGAAATGATTACAGCTTCTCTTTTGACTTTGATGCGGCTTACGTCTGTGACAAAACTCACGTCTGGCTTCTCACGGCGCGGCACGTGCATTCTATAGTTGGCTGAGGACAATCAAGCGCACCTAATATTACATTTGGAAACCTGCACACGTTGTGATAAAGAACGACCCTGAGCTCGCTTTTCAGGTTCATGGACTAACTTCAGAATCGTGTATATTTTGTATACAGCCTTGCCATCCATTCAAAATGAGCCATGTGGGATTCTTACTGCTGTGGAAGTGCTAACGACCACTGATCTGTAGTGATTATGAGCCGAGCCGGGCTTTAGCCATGTGTCCCACCAGAGACCTTGTCCACGAGCGAGGGTTGACGCAGCATGTGAGACGTGAACCGATCTCATTCTTTACGAGGGAGGATCTGCACTGTGGGTGTGAATTCAAGTACGGAAGATAAATTAATTGCACGTTCATAATTAATCTGCTTTTGTTTTTAAAAAATGAGCGGCATAAATCACTAGAATTTCTCTTTTACTTTAGATTAATGATTAAACATGGCTCTGCCTCATACCCGTAATAAACGACTGCACAGTGGGCTCTTATCAGCCATAAACTGGCATCAGCTGTGGGAAAATACACTTTACAGCCTACTTACATTTCATGGGAGCTAATCCACAGTCTGCATATCAACATGTTCTCTTGATTCATTGCTGGAAGATGCGGCGGTAAGTGCTTGTATTTTTTATGGAGCAGCCAGTTCGAACACGCTTGCTCATTGTGCTTGAGAACTTAATACGGCAATTTAGAGTGAGTAAGCCAGGAGGCTTGTTACTCTCCTGTAAGGACGACCAGCAGCACCAAAATATCTCCGCAATGCCAGGATTGGGACGTGCCTTTGGAAGTGTGTTAAGAATAGACCCACAATGGGGCTCACTCCTGTCTTCTGTTGTCTCTGGACAGACAGCCTTCTGAAGGGAGACAGAGGAAGAGGTCATTTGTGTGGTTCCCCCCCCCTCCCGTGACTCAAATGGATCAAATTGGATTTTACCAACCAGAACCCGGCATGTACTTCCTCTAGGAGAGAGGGAGAAAGAGTCGGGGAACTTTTTCCTCCATCAACCTGGAGCTTATTGTGCTACTTGAAGCCCCTTGGAAGGGTAGAGGAGAAGTGGCCTGACGGGGAGTGAGCTGCTGGATTAAAGGTTTACCTTGCGGCCCGGACTTTGAGGACTAGAAGATTTTGGAAGGCCTTGGGCACAGCAAGCATGGCGGGGAGTGCTTCGGAGGTCATCTTTATCTCTGTCAATCACAGCATCACTTTGATGGGTGAGTTGGCTTCTCTGACAAAGCTCTGTAGCATGTGTGCTGTAATGTGTTTTGGCTTTCCTGCAGTTAAGTATAAACCTCAAGGGATACTATTTTTGCTGATTTTTGAGTCCTTTAAAATTTGCCTTCAGCACATGTTTAACACCAGTGTGCTTATTTTTTCAGGGAAGGTGTGGCTCATCGTGATGGTCTTCCTCCGCATCCTCATCCTCCTCTTCGCTGGCTATCCTCTCTACCAGGACGAGCAGGAGCGATTTGTGTGCAACACCATCCAGCCCGGCTGCGCCAACGTTTGCTTCGACCTTTTCTCCCCCGTCTCTCTCTTCCGCTTCTGGCTGGTGCAGCTCGTCACCTTGTGTATCCCCTACATCATCTTTGCGATCTACGTTGTCCACAAGGTCTCGAGCGGCCTCACCGTGGAACCGGACTCCTCGGGCCACGTCAGAGCCTCGCCGCTGTTCGACCTCCACCGGGAGCCGTTCCGCAAAACATCCGTAAACACGGTGGTGGCTGAGAGCGGGTGGGCCCGGCGCTTCACGGGAGCCTACATCCTCCATCTGACGTTCAGAACCTTGCTGGAGGCAGGGTTCGGGGCAGCTCACTACTATCTCTTTGGTTTCTACGTCCCCAGGAGGTTCCTGTGCCAGCATTCGCCATGCACCACCCAGGTGGACTGCTACATCTCCAGGCCCACCGAGAAGACGGTGATGCTCAACTTCATGCTCGGTGTGGCTGCTCTGTCTCTTTTCCTAAATGTGGTGGATTTCGTCTGCGCCATCAAGCGCTCTGTGGTGCAGAAGAGCAAGAAGAAAATGATGGCGGAGAAGATTTATGAAGAAGAGCGGTGTTTCCATTCAGCTGGAGGCGCCGCCAGAGCCATAGAGCCAAGCTCTCCCCTGGTTCAGCCGGATCTGGAGGCGGAGGTCAGCCTGACGGGGAGTTTCCGGAAGAGGCAAAGCAGCAAAGGCTCTTGTGGGGGGGTGTTGCTTGCCTCAGGCCAGGATCCAGCCTCCCTGGAGCACTCCTCTCTGCCAGGAGCTCCAGGGTGCAACGCCAACGGGAACAACGGCTACTCTGTTCCGCAGGAGGAGGTTCTGGAGAGGAATGGCAGCGAGGTTGCTCTCTGCCCCCCAGAGCCGGCGGGGACACCGAAATCCATTCGCGTCAGCAAACGCGGCCGTCTTAAACCGCCACCTCCACCGAGACGGGACCTTGGCTCATCTCCCGGTGGGTCAGCAGGGCCCACCGGGGAAGTTTCCACAGCAACAGCAATCTGTACGAGGAGGGTTGGTCAGTACGCGCTGGTTGAGCTGGCAAGCAATGCAGAGCTACAGACCAATGATGACGGGCAGGAGAAAAGATCAGAGTGGGTATGATCGAGATGGATTGATTTATTCGTGGGTTCATTTGAATAGGTGCGGAAGTTATATAAGAAACAGAGAAACCTCTCGCAGTGGGAACAACTATTTGAGCTGACATCCGGCCATGCTCTCTACCTCATTTTATAATGCAGACTGCACTCTCACTTGAGGAGAATCCGGAGCGGCAACGCACTCACCAGACACCTCAGACTCACGAGGCATGATCATATTTGCTGTGATTTTATCCCAGCGTCGGATCGCGTTGCCTACGAGGGGCCGTCGGCTGAGTGATGCAAAGTAGCAAGAATTTCAAGTCAGGGATATGAACTCTCTCGGCAAAGCAAGCCGAGAATGACGGGACACCCTAGCCCTCGGAGTCCTTGAGGAACCGCAACCTTGAGAAAGTCTAAAAGAGGGCAGCCCACCTGTTTCCTCCCTTGTTGCCTTTTACCCCCACCTTCCCTGACACGGCGCCCATAAACAAAGATAGGCCTTGACCCGCCCCACGTGTACAGCCCACCACCTCCCACCACAGTCACTCTATATGATGGATCCAGAGAGCCCCCCCCCTCTCTTTTGTGCTTGGGTCAAAGAACATCAGTGCCCTCTAGGCTAACTGCTTGGGGTGACCTTCTGGAATAAGAGGCCGAAATGAAAGACAATAATCCGGCTAAGGTGGGGGTTTTTTTTCGAGCTCATAGAATGAAATAGGATTCCTCAGCCAGTGGTGAAGGACATTATGAAGGCCCCCCGAAAGCCAGGATAGGCTCACAAAGCAATTATGTTCCCCCATAGGGGCTCTGTATTTATGGAGACAGCTTGTCACTCTATTTCAGGGCCTCGCAGAGCTTAGGAGGAATACAAACCTCAACGAACGCCGTCACTGGAAATAGAGCACGGCGAAGCTCGGTAAAGGGAGCCGCGCAGCCTGTTGCCCTTCAGGATATCTGCTGCTCTCTGCCCTGCTGTAGCTTTGGCTTCACCTTGATCACAGCTCAGATTGATGGGGGTCATCTCCCACTGTGGCACATGTCAATCGTACACGGACTGTAGCCGGGGATGCTGTAATGTCTAATTAACTCATTCCAGATATGTTTCCAGGTTTTCCAGTCCATTTTCTTGAAACCCGCCGGGCCACGTTAACCAGGTGATTGAGAGTAGACTCCCGCAGTAAATCAGCGGCATCACTGTCGCATCTGCCGCTCTATATAGCTGAGGGGCTGGTTCTCTGTGTAAACGGATAGCTCTTGATCTCCCCCCCAACACTCTTGTGGTCTCTTTGAAGGCGACAACAAAAGCTCCCGGCCTCATATCTCACCTATCTACTGAGTGCTGCACCCAGACTGTCATAAGGGTGACCACAGGGGGTTTCTCGTCAGACCACAGCGGGTCTGACGGCGTCGCACCTCCTTCACACCCACTGTGTGGTGTAAAAAGTCAAAGCTGGGCTGGGTTACACTTGAACGTTCTGGTTAATGTGTTAAATGATATTTAATAAGTGCTGTTTTTTGTTGTCATAGGAACAAATCTGTCCTGAATCTGTTCTCAGCGAATCAAAAACCATCTGTGCCTTATTCTCCTGACAAGTTATATCCATCAAGATTTTTTTTTTTCTCCCAAAATTCTTGTGCATTTAAACACTGTGTTTGATCTCTTATGTTTTCAACTGGTTTCCCTCACTGACTCTTGATCTTTCTGTGCGTACCAGTGTTAGCTGTCCGTCGTCGTTGTTGAAACTGCAGTGACGCTGAAGATCGTGTTGCTGTTCAAAGCACTTTATCATAACTCTTCTTTGATCCGGTCCATCGTGCTGTCGTCGCTTCACCAGCACCTTAGTTTGAAGTCGTGCTGCCCTCCAGTGACGCAAAATGTGAAATGCTGCCGTATATTAAATTCAACACTTTGGTGTAAATGTGTCTTTGTATATTTGTATCTTCGTAAAACATTCTGATTGTGACACTTTCTTCCAATAAACTGGTAGAGAACTGTTACGCGTTTATTTCTGAATGTTTTGTTCTCTGCATTATCTAAACATTTCTGAAGTGGACTCTACTGACAAGTGATATGTCACACTATTTGCTCCAGCAGTTTTTTTTTCCCTTTTGGTCATTTTAGGCCATCCAAATTAATAGCAATCTGCTATTGAGGCACACAAATGCTTTAGTTGCTGTGAGTGGACACTGCAAATGATGATACTGTAGGGTTAGAAGTTGTAGATTAGAAGTTTCAGCATTTTTGTTCATCATCAAAAAAAAGAAAAAAAAAGTCACGTCATCTTGTTGACAAAAAGACAAATCATTATGTTTCAAATTTCTGCATTTTTGCACCATTTGAGACCGGTTTGTCTCCTTTTCTGGAGCCAGGCAAGAATGTGGATTTCTCTGAGTTGGTATGCACATGTGCAGCACTCCCTGCAGTGGTCAGAGGCGGCCCACCGCCCTTCTCGTCTGAAGAGGGGCTTTTGCCTGAAACATGTCTGTGCATGCTTTTGTAAACTTTTTTTTTGCAGCCCTTTGCAATTATAATAAACGCTGCAACACACATGGTAGTTGTTGTCACGACCTCGCTCAGGTGTGTCCCATGCTGCTGATTATGCCGCCTGACAGAAGAACAGCAGGAAGGAGAGAAAGTGAAACTTCACAATGCTCACATGCTATAGCTGTAACGAGAAGGCAAACCAAAGCCTGTCAGAGCTTGTTCTGTTGTGTTTTTTTTCCACGTGTCTTACCTTTCTGCAACAGGCTGCTCTCTCATTTACATGCAAAACTGCCTGAAGAGGCAGGGCTGGGAGTCCATCTTAAAACCAGCTCAACAGCTAGCTGCCTCAAAAATCTGCCTAATTCATCCAGCTATGTTTGTTTCCTTCATCCTGCTATGGATCTGTGTTCTCTTTCTTATCCTCTTAATCAAATGTCAGCGACCTAAGAACTTTCCTCCAGGACCACCTCCACTACCCATACTGGGGAACCTGCTGAACCTCAGCCTGGACAACCCCATGAAAGACTTTGAGAGGGTAGGAGCACTGAAACGGGACTAACACATTGCTTTTTAATTGTTATGCTGCCGATCGCCAGCCACACACATTCATACCAGGAGGGCGCAGCACTTTCTGAATATTAAGCGTGTGTTATCTGCTCTACGCCAAAGTGGCCATGAGCGCGTTGTGCTACCTAATTAAATTGTGCTGGTTATGAATTCCAGAGGCATTGCGTCAATGCTCCAAATGACTGACGTACTATAAATGTTAGGTATTAATTTAAAATTTAAATGTTTGGTGATAATGTCTGTTGAATCCGTGTGAACAGGACAGAACTGTGAGATGGCCGTTACGGTTGTGAGGTTAAAATCTTTCCTTTGCAAGAACAAAGTTTGCTGAGCAGTGCTAATGTTTTCATGTGACTTCATAACAGGTTTGCTGCTGTAAATTTACTGCTTAAATAGGTTGGACGTGTCTGCATTTGAAAAGTTAATTATCTTCTTGTGTGTGAATTAAAACACTTAAAGCGAATCATAATAATATTAAGGGATTGTTCTTGCCGTGCTCTGCCCTAGCTGTGGAAGTCCTACGGAAACGTCTACAGTCTCTTCATCGGACCTAAACCGGCCGTGGTCATCAATGGCGTGCAGGCCATGAAGGAGGCCATGGTGACCAAGGCTGCAGACTTTGCTGGACGACCTCAAGACATTTTTGTCAGTGACCTCACCCAGAGAGGTAAGACAGAGATGGAGTGTAATATATCGACTTTTGTAACCTCTGAAAGAAGGAATAATACGTTCCCCCTCCTACAAATCAAATGCACCCTTACTCAGGGACCTTTTTCTCTCACAGCCCTGCTTGGTTTGTTATTACTGTTAGCCAACGGTGGCTAATATTAGCAAATGTCGAGTTTGTCTTTTTTGACTATTCTTTATTTGCGCAAGTGCCTATGTACATGACGTTTATGTTAGCATTTAGCATCTTGTAATTGCATTTGTTGCTGCTGCTCAGCAAAAGTTACATAGTCTCACTTTAAGATTATTACCCACACCTGTCATAGGAATGGTTCTGGCAGACTATGGCGCTAGCTGGAGGGAGCATCGTCGCTTCGCTCTGATGACCTTGAGGAATTTTGGTCTGGGAAAGCAGTCCATGGAGCAGAGGATTCTGGGAGAGATACAGTTCACAATGCAAACGCTGGAAAAGAGCATCGGTATGTAGCCGCGCCCGCTGTGACCTCGTGTTTATTACGTAATGCTCTGACCCCACCGTGTCGTCATCTCCACATCTGTCACAGGTGCAACCCTGGGTCCTCAAGTGCTGTTTCACAACGCCGCCTCTAACATCATCTGCCAGGTTCTGTTCGGCACGCGCTACGACTACGACGACAGCTTCATCCAGGTGGTGGTTCAGTGCTTTAAAGAAAATTCCAAGATAGCTAATGGACCCTGGGCTATGGTGAGTCATAATACCTTTGTGTCAGGTTACAGGATTAGCTACTGAGAGGAGAGGTGAGAATGAAGTATTTGATACAGTCTTGTTTTAAGAAGTGTATAGAGCTCTGGAATTTTTCTGTTTTAGAATCCAAAACAAAACAAAACAAAAATATGGATGTTAGTGACAGAACTATGATAAAACACAGAGCTTGAAAGACTACTGATATTCTGCTAAATGAATTAGTTAAAACATGTGTTCCTGGACTTTTTTTTTTTATTCCAATGGCACTCAAATATATAAGTCAGCTTTAATTTTTGTTCATATTCCAGGTTTCAGGGTCATTTTGTGTTCTCCATAGCTGCAGCCAATCTCTGCTTGGTGTCGCGGGCCCCAGGAGTCCTGCGCAGTTTCAGCTGTAGCTGGCTAACCTGACATTATGTAGACTAGCCAGTAAATTAGCATCCACTAGCCAGAGACCTGCTCTATATTTTCTCATTTTCATTTTAATAGGGATGGATCAAGACTGCCAAGTACTGTTTCCAAAGCAAAAGCAACATTTAAACTGACAGTTTAAAATATTTATTTCTAAAAAAAAAAGATCTGAGAGAGGTTTAACTTTTAGTGGTAGTCGTTATCTGCATCACAAGTTTAGTCCTTCCTTTGGTCTCTAAAAGTGAATGCAACCTTTAAAAAACAGTGTATCTTTCCTTCCAGCTGTATGACTCTATTCCCATGATTCGAAACCTGCCGCTTCCTTTCATGAAGGCGTTTAAGAACATTGAGGTGGGTATATTCATACTAATTTCTCCATAATAGCATTATTAAAGTGCTACTTATTCTTTTTTTCAGCTGGGAGCCAACAAAGTCTAAAATGTTCAAATCCAGAACACGGGGCTTTAAGCAGGGACATTTTCAAGTCTCCCCACTGGAACTCTCCCCTCGTTTTTCCCTTTTCACAGACTTGTAAGAACCTTGTAACTCGTCTGATCGCTGAGCACAAAGACACCAGAGTCCCCGGGCAGCCGCGAGACTTCCTCGACTGCTATCTGGATGAACTGGATAAGGTGTGTGTCTTTCAAATAAAGTGTATTTGAATGCGAGATAAAGACAGATGGAGTCCAGAATCAAACGATCGGCCTTCCCTTACCAGAGAGGCGATGGTGGCTCTTCTTTTTGTGAAGATCGGCTCATCATGTTTGTTCTGGATCTCCACTTTGCCGGGACCGACACCACGTCCAACACCCTGCTCACTGGGTTCCTTTACCTCATGACCTACCCAGAGATCCAGGGTTTGTTCAATCACCACTGCACTCTGAATCTGTAATTCTGGCTTTTTTTGTGTGTTTTTCGTAATGTGTTCTTCTTATTATTATTTGACGTGTCAAGGACTTGTTCAGTGGTTTTATCCCATCGCTCTGTCCGTCTCTTTCACTCTGTCAGAGCGATGTCAGCAGGAGATCGACCGGGTGTTGGAAAAGAGGGATCATGCCAGTTACGATGACAGACACCACATGCCTTACATGCAGGTTAATTTTATGAATTTTTTCAACACTGTGTGGTCTAGTTTCTTGCTTTATTGGGTTTAAGAAATCAGACTTGTCAGAATCTTCATGACAGGTTTTCAAACAGTGTCTTACCGGTTGTGTCTGTTGTGGTTTCAGCTCCTGCAAAGCCTGAATTATGACCTCCTCCCAAGTTTGATTAAAATCACATTTATTTTTTATTTTTTTTTACTACAGGCTGTGATCCATGAAGTCCAAAGGGTCGCCAACACCGTCCCTCTTAGTGTCTACCACTGTACAACAAATGACACACAGCTCATGGGATACTCCTTGCCGAGGGTAAGACTGTTACTACACCTTTTAGATTGCGCAATGTAGATCATTCTCTGCGCCACCTTTGTTTAATCGCATTGAACAAAACAGCGGTGACAAAATCCTGCCCGGGGTGCGATTTTGGATAGCGTGCCATGAGTTCTGCAAGCAAGAGAGCTGCGATGTGTAACACAACGGCTGTGTCCTCCTGGTGTCCTGTTGAGGTGGCTCTAACAAGATGCTAAAGGATTTGAATGATTAGATCAATAGCATACCTTCATGGCTCATCTGCGATCCGTCAATTAACTGATATGTGGATTAGGTGGGATGGATAATGAATCAATTATATTGATAAATAAGCAGAACCACCCATCGTCCTCCGGTCCAAACCTATGTTTCAATTGTAAACTGAATATTTTTGGGGTTTTTGGCCCGGTTGTCGGGCATAAGAACACATTTAAAGATGCACCTTTGGCCTTGGGAAATTGTGATGGAGATTTTGAGACTGTTTTTTTCAAAGAATAAGGAACATGAAGAAGAGAATTTCAAAGAAAGCAAAGGAAAGGCCTTGGAAGTTGGTTGGTTATTCAATGATGAATCACTTTCATGACAAAAATGTTTTGTTTCTTTCGTCAAGCATCAGATATATACATATTTCATCCACGAGGGAAGTGCATTGAAGGACATGACATAAAAGCACCTACTTGTGTTACTTTTCTCCTAAGGGCACACTGATCATCCAAAATCTGAACTCGGTGCTGAACGAGGAGGGACAGTGGAAATCCCCTCGTGAGTTCAACCCTGACAACTTCCTCAACGACCGGGGAGAGTTCGTTAAACCGGAAGCGTTCATGCCTTTCTCTGCGGGTATGGCAGCCAAAAAAACCTAATGCTCTGTCCTCTATTTTTTGTTCCGATTAACGTGCATGACGCGCTGATTGAAACCATCTCACGTCTCAGGTCCCCGTATGTGTCTCGGAGAGGGTCTCGCTCGCATGGAGCTCTTCCTCATCACGGTGACGCTGCTCTGGAGGTTCAAGTTCATCTGGCCCGAGGATGCGGGACGGCCGGACTACACCCCCGTCTATGGGGTCACGCTGTCCCCTAAGCCTTACTGCATGAAGGTCCAACTCAGGGCCAAACAGTAACCAATCTTCAGTGAGACATGAGACGCAATGTGTCCTCTAACTACCCCAAGATACAACAAATACAGTAAAAAGACGTGTTTACATTGTGTTAAATACACTGAATAATCCATTACATGCCTTGGTAAATGATTAATCTCAGGCAGACTGTGTGTGCCGTGCTATGAATAACTAATTCGGCAGCCATGACCCTATAGAATTGCTCTCATTGCGCCTGAAAGAAAGAAAAGTGCAGTTAATGGCTCCCTCAAGTGGACAGAATTGGGTATTGCAGTTAATAAGTTTTAATGAATTCTTGTTTATTTCATGGGGCTTGTGCGGAGCAAACTCTTTCCAAATATATTGTGAAGGTGATCTTGTCTCAGTGTTTTTCTGAACCATGGTGAAATGGTCAAACTCTTCAGGCCTCATTGAAGAAAAAAAACAAACAACTGCCAGCCAGCCCGTCCTTAAGTCTCAAGGATAAGAAAAATGTTGTGTTCCTTTGCGGTTCCTGAACTCATGGCTGTGTCCTTCCCTGCCTCATACCTCATAACCTGTCTTAAGAAATCCTAACAAGTAATGTAAACTCAAAAGTACCCAAAGTAAGGAGCAGTCAGGAGACATGTTTCTGTCGTACCAAAAATTCAAAATCATTCCGAGCTGAGATAGCATGGGACTCCAGATGTTTTTGTAATGAGGACCCTGATCTGTGCAATGTGGGCAGAGGCTGACCTCGAACTCCACATCTGATTTTCAGCACACGTTTTGCCTTTTTTTAATGCCTTTTAATTTAATACTATTCATGTCCAATGACAGAATGTTTGAGAAGTGATTTGTTGATGTCATGTAAGCCGGTACATTCCTGCTGTGAGTCGGTCTGATATGTGAAGGGAGCTGTTGAAACTGCAGTGAACTAACAGATGGTCTCTGACATGATTGAGCTGAATAGTTTGAAACAGACAATGTGTTTAGTTTAGAAAATGCAAAGAGTTTTGTTAAGTGTGATTTCATCTCACTTGATATAAAGTAACATGTGATGCACTGTGACAGTTTTCATTACATCGTCCCGTGAGCAGAATCACCTTTTTATCATACGCTGTAGATCAATCCATCAAAATGAAATGAAATTGCTTTGATAACTGACTAATCGTTTGAGTCCTTTTTTGAACCAAAATATTAAATCTGCTGGTTACAAATTCTTAAATGTCAGGAATTGCTGATAATCTCTGTCATTAATGATGAACGACAAATAAATCCTTTGGGTTTTGGACTGCTGTTTGGACAAAAGAGGCAATTTGAAGAAAACGTGACGAGCATTTTCCGCTTTTTTTTGTGCACTGAACAAATCATCGTGATCGCAGATTAATCGATAATTAAAACATTGCCTGACTGTTGTGATCGGTGTTCGTCTGTTGCCATGGGACGTGACCTCACACCTGTTTTGGATGTGGCGTGCGGGCGGGTTTTGTTGGACCGAGCGCTCGCCCGGTGTGAGCGCACTCAGAGGGAATCTGGGAAAACACTCAGCGCTCCAGATGAAAGAAGTTTCCCCTTTTGTGTACATGTCAGTCAGTCAGAGGAGGACTGAGGGAACACAGTGTACTGCCGCTGTGAGTGTGTGTGTGTGTGTGTGTGTAAGTGGAGGTGGGGGGTCCTTGGGTTGGAAGAGGCAGCAGGGGTGCACTGTAAGGACTACTAAACCACAGAGGCATTGTTACCGTGCCAACGGGGAGCCAGCCGGCCCTTTATGCCGATATCTTTGTCGGGCTCGGTCATAGTGCTAAAGTGAAGCCTTTACTACTTAAAAAAACTTCACGACTGATGACATTAATCTGCCATTCTATGTTTGCTTGACCTCGGCCATCCTCCTGAAGCTTTTTAAACGCACAAACCAAACTGGAGCCGCGTCAGTGACGTCCACGTCCCTCGGAAACTATAACCGTCAAGCCCGAGCGCCGAACCCCTCCACTTTCCGACATCTGCCATATCTAATGGCCAGCTGGGAATAACGGGCCAGCGCTGGAGGTCAGGAGCTCCGACATCCATCTAAACGGGTCACAAAAACCCGAGGTCACTGTCGTACATTATGTACGGGAGAAAACACCCGTGGAAACTCTGAGGTTTGAGTGCCATTGTTCATCCCCCACCGACAGACGTGCTGCGGGAAAGACACGCTTTATATGCAAGAAACCTAACGTACGTATAGACCTGGATTTGTAGAATATGTTTAGATTTTATTCCTAATATCATTTGTAAGCTGCGCCCAGCCCTCCAAATGGAAAAAAACCCCACTAAGTATGGCCTGATAGAGCTGTCTGCCATATTCTTTCATACAAACACAGATAGTTCAGTTCGCAAAATGCTGTACACCTCCTCTCTCCCATCAAGAGATAGTAACACCCCCTCCGCCAAAAAAACCCCACAACCGTCTCCCAGGTGCATCATGAAGATCAATAGTATCAAAAGGCATGACCTGCCTATCACCCCTCTCCCCTCCTCTGTGTCTGCTTCTTCATCAAACGCCGCCATTAATATTTGATCGGCGACCATGTCAGAATGTTCCTCCTGGCTGCACAAATGAGGCTTTAACACCTGTGTAGAGCGGAGAGCGATCAGTAAAGAAGACGATTCAATCAGGGGCGCCGCGTGGATGATCATCTCCTGGATTCATGCCCGGCCGGCCTGGATGGATTTGTGCGTGTGCTTTTTTTTTTTTT
>CAEMYA010000004.1:2186413-2201688 GCA_903131615.1 Diplodus sargus
AAAAAAAAAAAAAAAAACGCTCTTTTCAATTGTGGGACATCCATCAAAGCATCCAAATGGGGACGTTTAGGGGGAACCTTGGCACATCAGACAGACACTCCTAATACACACCACCTTTATGCCGGGCTGTTAAAAAAAGAAAGATCAAAGTTTCTGCAGATGAAAAGAGGCCTGTTCCCTGCATTTATACCCCCCCACCACCCATTCACCCACTCCCTCTTTTTTTTTTTTACTAAATTAAGAAAGCGGGGCTTCGGCAGGCATGTGAAGAGGACTTAAACAATTATGGAGATGCTCCAACTCAACCCCTGCCTCTAATTACCGGTCTCTGATGGTTAAAAGGGGGCTTCCTCTCCAAAAAGCTCGCTGCCATCCTAGACAACGGTGACCACAAGGAAAAAGCCCCCTTAAACCTGCGACCAGGAGGAGGAGGAGGAGGGGGTCCCATCCCGTCCCGTCCCGTCCTTTGGTAAAAAACACTGCAGAGTTAAACACAGAGGAGTTGTTGAGATTTATCAAATGTTTGTTTTTTATTGTCAAAATAAAGGTTCATATTTTTGCTTTTTTTTCTTCCTCACAAAAAAAGCAGACATCTACACTTTGTACAAATTTACATTAGCTTATAAAGTTTTTTTTTCTTTTATACACAAATGTACACGTTCTGTTCAGTTTTTTTTTTTTTACATAACTCTTTATATATAAATACATTTGAAAATTACAAAAAAAAAAAAACAACCAAAAAAAATATGAACGACCCGTAGAAAAAAAAATTAACTTGGGCACTATTAAGGCTTAATTTAAACCAATCTTTGATGTGATTGAATTGTACAACGTCATCTGGCACTGTGTAGATACAAAAAAAGGATGGCAATTAAAAAACAAAACAAAAACAAAACCCCCTCCCACCCCAGGTGCTCTTTGTATGAAGCTAGAATGAGGAGACACTCACTCTACAGCAAGTAATGCCCAGTTGTTTTGCGTAACAGCGTCAGTCCTGTACCTCTAATACATATAAACAGGGAGGAATTAACCTGTGTGAATGCCAGGAACATTGTTTCAAACAGCTCCCCCCCCCACACACACACACACATAGGTGTGTTTCTCTCTGTGTGTGTGTGGATGCTTGGGGAGCGCACCTCAGCAGCAGGTCATTACTATGTAAATTGCTTAAGACAAGGGAGTGATGGGTTATCTCCCGGACAATTAGCAGTCCTGGTAAGCTGCCCCCCCCCCCCCTCTCCCCCCCTCCCTCTCATTCAAACCTGGGACAATGGCATCTGCTTGGGGCAGGACACGGAGCTGGCCGTGCCCGACCTCCACGTGAGGCCGGTGCTCACGTCGCTGTACATGGAGCCGCTGGTGCCCTTGCTGCCCCAGCAGCACCTGGTGCAAAAAGTCCTCCAGGAGTCCAGAGTTTTCCCCGACCAGATCCACACCCCGGACGTGATGCCCACCAGAAGGCACATGAAGTACTTTAACATAAAAACTGCATAGTCCGGGCTCCTGCGGTCCCGCTCCAGCAAACAGTTGGAGCAGTTGTGCGTGATCTCCCAGCTCTGCCTGTTGTGCTGCTCGTAAAAGTAACAGGCCACTATGATGGTGGCCGGCACCGTGTAGAGCACCGTGAAGATGCCGATCCTGATCATCAGCTTCTCCAGCTTGTCCGTTTTGGTGCCGCCCTGCTTGATGACGCTGCGGATCCTGAACAGGGACACGAATCCGGCCAGGAGGAACATAGTGCCTATGAATAAATAAATCACCAGGGGGGCCAAAACGAAGCCCCGCAAGTTGTCCAGGTTCTGGTTCCCCACGTAGCAGATCCCGGCCACCGAGTCCCCGTCCACGGAGCTCAGCGCCAGCACCGCGATGGACTTCATGCTGGGGATGAGCCAGGCGGCCAGGTGGAAGTACTGGGAGTAGCTGGCGATCGCCTCGTTGCCCCACTTCATCCCGGCCGCGAGGAACCAGGTCAGGGACAGGATGACCCACCAGATGGAGCTGGCCATGCCGAAAAAGTAAATCAGGAGGAAGACCACGGTGCAGAGCGCGGGCCCCGTGGTGTCGTAGTGGATGTGCTCCGTGTCAAACTCCCGGCTGCACGCCACCTTCTCGTGCCCGGCGATCAGCCTGACGATGTAGCCGACGGACACGAACATGTAGCACGCCGAGAGGAAGATGATGGGTCTCTCCGGGTACTTGAACCGCTCCATGTCGATGAGGAAAGTGGCGACGGTGGCGAAAGTTGACACGAAGCACAGCACGGACCAGAGTCCTATCCAGAAGGCGGTGAAAGCCCTCTCGTCGTGCGTAAAATACGGGTTGTGGCACGGCATGGCGCAGTTGGGGATCTGGCCCGTCTTGACGCGGTTGTAGAGCGGGTGACGGTCCGTGTTCACCGGCACCATGGGCTCCAGACACTTGCAGCCCGGCTCACACGGGGCAGCGGGCGGCTTGTACTTCCCCGGCGCGCCGGGCCGGCCGGGCTTGCTTTTGGGCGGGTTGTAACCTTTCCCGGGATGGTTGGTGGGCTTGGAGAGGACGGGGGACGCTGTGGTGGAGTCGGTCCTGTTGTAGTCCATGCAGAGCGTGTCGGGGTTGCCCTGCACCGGCAGCAGGTCGCACTTCATCCTATCCGGCCAGGGGAAGCCGTACTGCCTCATGAGGGGCGCACAGCCGGCCCGGGCTCTCTCGCACACGCTCCGGCACGGCGGGAGAGGTTTTTTGTAGTCCTCCAGGCAGATCGGGGTGTACATGCTGCACAAGAAGAACTTCAGGTCCGGCGAGCACTGGATCTCGACCAGAGGCCAGAACTGGTGCACCTCCAGTCCCGCCTCGTCCTGCGTGTCGTGGTTGAACTGGTTGGGCATGTAGGTGTAGTTGTAGCCGATCCCCTTGCAAAGCGGCACGGCGATCTCCTGGCAGGTGATCTCCTTGGCCGTGGTGCAGCTGGATCGGGGCAGGAGAGCGAGCGAGAGGAGCAGGTAAATCCCAAACAGGTCCATCGCTCCGGCGCGTCGTGTCCCCCCCCCTCTCTCGTCTGCTCCGGCACCGACAGCGATATAAATCCGTCTGCTTTCGCCTCCGCTCCGGTTAGATGTTGCGCAGCGAGCCCATCTCGCTTCTCTCTGGATCTTGCACGGAGTTGCAAGCCAATGTGCAAGCCCGTGTTTACTTTCAGCTGAGGAGGAGGAGGAGGAGGAGGAGGAGAGAAAGCAGCCTTCAGGGCGGCGAGCAGCGGTCAAGATGGCTGAGAGGAGAATCCACCTTCCTCTGGAAACAGCTCCCGGTATCCTCACACAGTCTGTTGTGGGGGAAAAAAAAAATAAAAAAATAAAACCCAAAGTGCTGCAGTCCGACCGCCACAAACAGGAGAATGTGGGCCTTCTTTCTTTTCTTCAAAACACACAGCGACTACATTCAGTCGGCTCGTCCCACCTCAGTCCCGGTTCCCATACAAATCAACGGCTCGGAGACGACGCGGTGGCTATATATACCAGAGCCGGGCAGGCCACACCCCCCAGGGCCGCTGATCCAATCGCGGAGCGGCAGGGGCGGCACTTTGAGGCTGTCAGTCAAAGCCCCCCCGCTCTCTCTCTTACAGAAAGATGTTTTGTTACATAGCTTATGATCACACTAGTTTTATGTCAGTGTCTGTGGCACCGGGACGCAGGACCTGCGATGTGGGAGGAAGACGGAGCGTCACTTCAGCTCCAAACGCAAATCGAACACCCACATGTTGAGACCGGATAACTGCTTTTACGCGCGGCGGAGGCTCAGAGCCCTGCTTTGGTCCAAAATAAACTATAATAACCCCACAATAAACTCCATCTCCAACAGAAAAACCATCATTTCAGACGTAATAATCATAATAATATCAAAAATAAAGACGACGTGAAGCCCACCAGACGAGCTAATAAACTACTATCCACATAATCTCTCCCTTGACTGTCTTGTAACTTTCTCAACACAGTATCTCCAGATGATTGTTCCTCTGTGTGCGTGTGTGTGTGTGTGTGTGTGAGAGAGAGAGAGAGAGGGGCCAGTTTGGTAAATTGGCTAATTTGCGCATGATAAGACTGCGCAGGGAGCTGTCTGTCCTCGTGAAAAGCTGTTTTATTTTTTAAATGAGGTGCTAATGTTTCGTTTAACGCTCTGCACGGAGCGCCGCGGGAGGCGTAATTGCGCGAGGCGAAGACCAAGCGGCGGAGCGCGCGGAGACAGCGGCGGAGCGCCGCTATCAGCGTGAACATGCCCGCACGGCCCGCCTGGGGGATCTCGCTGCTGCCTGACAGTAATCTTATTGTAGTAAATTGTGTTTTCACGTCTGATTTGGAGCTGTAACTTCTGTGCGTCGTGCGTCTTTTATGGCGTTCTTCTCTCCTGTGTCCTGGCTGCAGCACTTCCACAGTGCTGGCCTCGGACGTGATCATACTTTATATAGATGTGTGTACACTGTCAGCAGTGGTGGAGAGTGAGTGTTCAAGTCATGTGAATGCAGTTTGGGCGTTTGATTCATTATAGTCCAGAAGGAGCTAATGTACCTTCTCCTGGCTGTGTTTATCTAACCACTGCACATTCAATTTCACGTACAGTAACCACAGTACCCTTAGAAAATATGATGCTGTGCTGCAAAATAAGATGCACAAAAAGCCGGTAAGGGAGTTCAACTTAAAGGAAAAGTTCACTTAAAAACTGAAGGAGGTGGGGGACTTGTTTTATAATAGAAAGAAATCCAGAAAAAAAGCCGGAAAACCTCACTGTGTGGCTCTCGGAAAGCCCTGAGATCCCAAATCTATCAAAAAAAAAAAAAAAACACAATTTACACTCTTTAAGCTGGATTCACAAGCTCAACCATGCGTCCAACAGTGCAAACAGTGTCTTTTCCAGTGCATTTTTTATCTCAGAGCAAGAGACGTGAATTCTGATGGACTGTGTGACTGTATGGAGCCATTTTGTGTTTAAAAAGTCCCCGTCCACCTCAGTCGTTTAGGAGAATGCTGCCACGCTTCCAGAGTCGTTTCGCGGAATTGCCAGACTTCAACAGACTTTCCGTCAGCACGTGGGCGAGTATGCAAAGACAGCATTTTCATATTCAGCTGAACTTTCCCTTTAAATCCACCTCCAGGAGCCGCACAATTAAAACATATTTACATATTACTCTATCAGCGGTGAAAATATGTTAAGAAAGCACGTCACAGCACAACTCAGGGTCCATTCTGCTGCGCGACGCGCTCTGTTGATACTTGACGTTTCCCGCACTTTTACTGGAGTGAGGTTTGGACCACGGGACGCGTGCTTCTTGAAGCGTGGTGCTGCTACTCTTACCTCGAAAAGACGACCTGAATTCTTCCTCCGCCGCTGGATATTTATCGAGTGCCCCCTCTAAAAGTATGTGACGCCGAAAACCGAAGCGCTAGAGCGCTTTTGGAGTCCGCTTCAAAGGCTCAAGTCCTTTGAAAAAAAAAAAAATCCCCCATAAAACGATCTTGAAATATTGAATGTATTGTAATGATTAACGCTCATTAATCCACCTCAGAGGATGAGCTTGTAGGAGCGCTCCTTCGCTGATACACTCTCCGTAACCTCCTAAAGGATGCGCAATTGACATTTTAATGGCTGTAAAAATAAAATCACTATTAACATTCATCTGTTCAAGGATGCAGATTCACGCGGCTTCTGGCAAAAAAAACAGAGCCGAGACAACCCGGCCGCGTGATCGCCGCGTCTGTTCGAAACCTCGATGTTCGTGTTTCGCCGACAGGAGTGGTGTGTTTTTGAATAGGCGTTCTGTCCTCCTTCCCGCAGAGCCCGGGGGTGCTGGGAAGGGGCCGATGTGTGGTCTTACAGTGTCAAAAAAAGCATCTTCCTCCCAGCTTCCCAGCCATGCATAATGCAGCATTGTGTGTGTGTGTGTGTGTGTGCAGGGGCCAGGTGTGGCGGTGGTGCTGGTGGTGCTGGAGTTTTTCAAGTTTTAGTGGCGCGTTGTGTTTGGAGTGGAGCCAGGGCTTTATCATGTGAGGCGGCTATTTCGCAGCCTCGACCCGATGGATGTATACAATGACCCGGAGTGAGCCTCGGCATCGGGAGAGCACGGATTGATTAAGTGAGTCGCCGGTGTGAGATAACAAGGAAGGAGCTCTGCTAATGGCTGTTTGCTTTTGATTAGGAAACAAGAGCTCGGCTCGGCCAGATACGGGAGTCCGCGTTTGTTGCACACGGGCGGACGGCGCGATGTGATGTTGTTTTCTCTCAATAATAAACCCCCGGTATTTGAGATGTGTGGAGGAAAAAAAAAAAAGGACACACAATGAAAAGGGAGTGAGGGTAAGGTGCCGGTCACAGTGTGGGAGAGTGATGGAGGGGAGGATGGACGGGGGCAGGAGAGGTCGTCCAGTCGGCTCGGCGCAGAGATAATGATTTGCTCTGAGGAAATCCACTCATCTCCTGTTTGCAACGCGGAGCCGCGAGCGCCGTGAGAAAAGAAAAATATATCTCCCCCTCGCCGAAGCTTTAAAGAAACACTCTGCGACCAATGAATAATAATAAAACAAAAAACAACAAAAAACCCCTGAATCGCTTCGAGATCCAAAGTTAGCGTGTTCAATTTAAAGCCCCCACTCTGCCCGTCAGAATCAAGTGCCCCCGCATAAGAGAGGAAGCCCATCGAGTGCGACCGCCCGCCAGATCCCGGACTTTACCTCTGCGATGGCGAGACGGAGATATGCTAATGCGACTTTATCTTGTAAAGGAAAAGCTTGGAGGAGATTTAGCCAATCTGCTGGACACAATTCCAAGAGCCTCGGTGGCATTTAGCAGGCTCGCGCTAACCCGGGGCTGCTTGTTAAGACTTCATTAGCTGTGTTTGCTCAGGCCTCTCCTCTCCAAAGAGGTGGAGGAGGGCTCCCCAGGCTCCGGCCTCAGCCCCACTATAGACACTCCATATGGGGCTTGTTTGCTCACGGCTGGCTCGGTAATCACTTTCAGGTGGAGCTGGAGGAGACAGAGCAAGGCTGAGGGGATTTTGGGGAGAGCTCCAGAGCTCCCCCCCCCCACCCCCGCGGCCCCAGCCCCCAGCCCCCGTCGGCAACCTCCTTTTTCCAACAGGGTACTCCTGAGGTGACAGAGCACGGAGCGTGTACCCTGTGAATTAGCTCACCTAGGGCCCATTACCTTAACAAACACAGCCAGCCCCTCCAATCAGCCTACTGCTGGGAGGACAGGCGGCCCCTGTAAATCCTTCCTTACAGCCGCTGCCCCTCTCTGTGAGACCAGGAAGACCAGTGTGTGTGTGTGTGTGTGTGTGTGTGTGTGTCTGTGTGTGGAGTGAAAACTATCAAGTGACTGAAAGAATCACGTCCCGTCATGCAGCAGCACAAAGTTATCTTTCACGGTAACAACAGGTAGTTGCGTGAGAAAAGCGAACTTCACCAACCCAGAGGTCACTTGACATCAGCGACTCACACAGACAACACTCACGTTTGTCTGTGACGCTCCAGACTGAAGGAGACAGAAGGTAGAAGAAGAGAAGCAGGAGAGGGGGGAAGTGTTATTGGCTGCAGCTATTTGTGATGACAGGGTCGATCAAAACTGTGAATTAAAAACAAGGATATAACTGCGGTTCATAAAAGATACAAGATACAAGGACACTTTGATTCAGACAGGTACAACCAGAAGATCAAGGAGACATTCGATGGTTTAAATGATTTATTATTTAGATAAAAAGAATAAGACTTTAAAATGTAGGGGTCTACTTTTTAGATCAACAATAAAAATAATAAAAAACCCAGTTTCAAAAAATCCTTTTGAAATTTACACATTTTTAGCAACACTAAAGTTTACTACTGTTATTATCAATAGCTTAAAACTGATCTGTAAAGCATTACTAAATCATTTATCAACCATTTTAATAAAACAATTAGTTACAACACCTTTCACTTATAAAGGGTGTAAGTGTTTTAGTTAGCTCCATGGTATTTGGTGGCAGCAGAAATCAGTGAGAAAACCCGGGCAGATCTAAAGTAATCTGTATGCCTAGATACCATTAAATGTTAGAGAGGGAATAAAGAAAATGTCTTGTTTTGTGTGATTTAGGTGAACCAACCCTTTAGCAATGAAAATAACTTTATTGTCCGTGCGTATGCTTGTGCAGCTTCGACCCTGTGAGAATACAGGTTCCCAAGCTGCAATATAAATCTGTTACACAATGTCACAAACATCTGTAGGGGTGGGTTACACCTAAAACCCAGAGAAAAGCAGATCCACTTCTCACTTGCACCGCTAATTAAAAAACAACATTGCCTCCACGAGGAGAATCTGCTCCATTCTCCCGCAGCCAAGGAACTGACTGTTGTTGGCTGCCGTCCCTGAGCCGAGCGAGTGTGTGTGTGTGTGTGCGTGCATGTGTGTGTGTGTGGTGTGTGTGCGCGCGTTATCGTGTGATTGTTTGGAGTTTTTCAGCCATCCGATGCCACAAGAATCTGGCCAGCCAGCAGAGGGTCTGCTTTTGGCTGCTGTGACGCCTGCTACTTGACACTCCTGTCAGATTTATCTCCCCTCTTGTAAAACAGCGTGCAACTTGTTCTCTCCGTCCAGAAAGGTAAGCCAGCCCACGGAGATTTCTCAGGAAACACACACACACGCACGCGCACACACACACACACACGTACACACTCGCCCATATAATAGCGGGAGCTGATTTTTTTTAACCCCTGCGTGTAACCGGAGAAGAAGCCTGCATGCCTGGAACGACACATGGACGGCATTTAAGCAGGTAGACTCGCCATCTGGTTCCAACACATGGGGTGGAACACTTGTCTTTGGATCCCGAAGGTGGTATTTTCATTTTACATTTTTTTTTTGTGGCTCTGCAGCCTGTCGTTTTTACAGCACTCCGCGGTGGGATACTGCGGAGGGGCCGACCCGGTTTCCTTCGGCGCCGATTCTGAGCGCGCCACAGAGGGGGTCACAGGGGTCGCAAGGTGTCTCGATTCATTCCTACAGGGAGGGGAAGAGAAAGAGGAGCCCTGCTAATTAACTCATCTTATTACTATTCATGCGGTCTCTGAATGCATCCCGGTCCACCTCTACCTGTGCCCCCTTTCACCTTACGTCTTCTCGTGTTAACTGCTGTAAGCTAAAAGAAAACTCTGTGTTTGGATCTTGCCGCGTCAGCTCGGACTCTCGGGCCGTCTGCTCAGTTCTGTTACCCACGATGCCGTTTTTTAAATACCTCCAGGGAAGAATTGGTATGCGGCGCTCTAAAACTCATAATCCACAGGTTTCACAGACATCTGGCATGTTTTTTTGTTGGGAGGCTGGCGTTTCCGTCTCTGATTCTCGAGGAGCTGGTGATGCCGCGATTCATACATGGGGATTGGCGCTCCTCAAATGTGCTCAAGCTCTCTCTTTTCTCTGCTACGTAAACACATGAACCTCTCCGCTATTATCAGGATGGCGGTGGCTCCTTCACTGACACTGGCTATCTACAGCTTGGCTACTGAGGTCCGCTGTAACCTAGCCTCCCGGTTATATTTCGCCTCTTCAGCCTAGTTGTTATTTGGGACTTATGTCCTCACCGGCTCTATCGCTTTGTTTCCTTTCTTTATTGGCGTCCTGATTTCTGTTTCAGAGCTCGGCTAGCCGTTTGCTCCTGCGTCCTGTAGCTTCGTATGTAACGGACACGTATAAAACTGTCAAACTGTTCCGTTAACTTCACCAGAATTAACAGCAAGTTCGTCCTAAATGGACGTACTGACCCGGACATCCTCATTAGTCATAAACACGAATGTCTCTGTGTGATATCTCTGTGAAAGCAGCACTTGTATATGACCCCGGAGAGTCTACAAACGTCCACTGAAGCCTGTACTGTACATCGTTCCCGTGTTCCTTCTTCGCTTACCCTCGCTTTCAGCGCCGTCTCCCTCCCCGCCTCCCTCCTGTCTCCGTGTGTGGCGTGCTGCGAAACAGATGGCGAGGGCAAGGATGACCGCCAGACAGAAGGATCGGCGGAGCGAGAGGCGGAAAACGACCAGGTAGGGAAAGTGGGAAACCATATCCAGAGGGTGAGAGACGGAGACGCAGAGAGGTAGCAGATGTGTAAAAACACAAACGACCTTGTGGAGTTCGCGTCTCGTTCTTGGCGGGCTCCGATCAAACACCCCCCCCACCCCTCCATCGCTCTCGCCGTGCACATCAGAGGGCCGAGTGACGTCCCCGGCGAGCCACCCTGGGCATCCTATAATGCTCATTAGCGGGGCCGATTATGTTCATTTATGTAAACACGGGCGTTATTTACAGTATTAATCGAGCTCTCACACTGGGTTTACATAGACAGACTGGATTTGGAGAGCAGCTCCAGAAGAAACATATTATTATTCGAAGCTCTCTGGCAAACATCTGTGACGAGCTGAGGAGACTCTTGGGTGGGCGGTGCTTGTGTAAATGAGCGCGTGTGAAGAAAAAAACTCTGGCATCCCAAGGCCAGACACTGGGACACAGATTACATTAGACAGCATTACAGGTGGTCATATTAACACCTGCATGGTTACACTGACATTGTAGATTGAAAGGAAGGAATATACATATAGATCGCTGTATCCTCAAAATATAGTGAGTGAGCACTTTGTTGGCATTGGGAATATTTGGTTTTAGCTTTATGTCAATTTTTAGTCGGGGGTGCATAAAATTTGGTATTTAATCATTTTACAGGCCACTGACACTATGTTCACATTTTCACATATCATATTATATTATTGACATTCCTCCTAAATATGTCATATAATTTTCGCATTACACCTTCATGACTGACTGAAGGAAGGAGGTAGAATAGAACAGAATAAAATAGCATATAATAAAATAGAATAGAATAGAATAGAATAGAATTACTTTAAAATTATTTTGTCACAGCAGCAGTGGGTCCACAAGAAAAAAAAGAAAGAAAAAGAAAAACACTCTGTACATAACGTAAATAGAAAGCAAGATATATACAATGTATATATACAGTGCAAACTATGCTATAAACAATAATAATCTATACAACTATACAAGAAATACACAATTTCTATGAATGTGCAGTTACAGAATCAACAGGTAGTTTCAGGTGAGAGGGCTACTAAGCCAGTGGCCACAGTTTGGGACTGTGTTTCAGTGTTTGTAAGTGTGATACCACTGGGGATAATTTCCAGAGAAAAAAAAAAAAAAGGTCATCTTTGACGGGAAGTCAGGATATCTGCCGTGTCTGTGGTGGCCAGAGTAGGTATTCTGATCACACTCTCGAATCACGTCTTTGAAAAGTTGCGTTTCGAGATTGGTAGATGCCTTGGAAATATTAACAGGTGGCAAACCTGGTCTCGGTCACTCATACTGTGCATGGTATAGTTTCACTTCCTGTGTCACTTCTCTTTTCACTTCCTGGATGTGGACAATGATTCAGAGGTCTGGACCCGGGCTAAGAGAAGATCCATCTTCGCTAAAGAGTCAAGAGAAAAGCTCTTGCATTGTGTAATAAATAGTCAGTATGAATCCCATTGCATGATAACCTTCGTCCTATGCCCTTTTCCCTCTGTAACTCGGTGGCCTCTTGATTACCTCCGACCACAGGAAATGCGCCCACGCAGTGACTGCTGCGCTGTTTTTATCTGATTCGACGGTTGTACCTCTCCGTCTCCGCCTGATCTAACTGTGCAATTTGCAACAACGCCGAGAGATAAAAGCTTACTCCTGACACCCCTCTCCCACCTCTAACTTTACGGGGCCCTCCGCTCCGGCAAACGGTAATTGGATCAATTGAAATAATCTTGTTGCTGAAATGAGGTTAGCAGGCTCGACTGGGCTCCTTTGAGGGGCACTTTTGTTTTATTTTCACTGATTGCATCAGGCAGGTAAGGCACGGCGTAATAATGCTTCGACTCTCCGGCTGCTGATGCTATCTCCCCCCTCATATAGACCGAGGACGTCTTTATCAGCCAATGACACCATTAAGATTTGCATCTCCAGACAATGTAAATGCGCTTAGTTGGCTGTTAAGCTAGTTGCGCAATCAGGGAGGATAAACATGAGGGCTGTTACTGCATTCTTATTATGTTTTTACCCTAATTATGCACTACCTTGTCTGACCTGATAGTTAGCGGTTGCTATTTTGGAAGTTAATCACTAGCTGACTGTCATTTATTGCGGTTTTATTTTTGAAACATAAGCTTTATCCAGAGACAACATAGCTCGCTCTGATACTGTCTTAGGAATATACTGAACAGTCTGTCATAACACTTCAGCGTTAAGGCCTTGATTGAGGCCACGTAGTCTACCTGGATGCAAAGCTACAGCTGCATTTCAGCTATGGTATTCCTTTCTGTCCAAATATCTACAAATTGTGATGGGAAAATGGAAGGAAATGGCACTCTGGATGAATGTGAGTACTTTTTTAATGTGCCGCGAAAGACACGTAAAGGTGAATGGAGCAGCAGAGGTTGAGGAGAGGGGGCACTGAAGTGGAAGGGAGAGCCTCCCCTGAGCTGCGCTGTATGATGTCTGATTGACAGGCTACACGCTAAGCTCACCTGAGCCTCTGACCTCCCTTTTTCTTTTTCTTTTTTTTTTTTTTACATCTCCCTGTCCCTCTTCTCCCTCCTTCTCTTTCTTTTCTCCATTTTTCTCGGAGAGGGTGGAAACTCGAGGAGGGCCACGTCCAGGGTGAAATGGCCTCGGGCTGCGACCTGCTCTAAGGGGGGGGGTCACCGGGAAACAAAGGCCATTCAGGTAAACCTCTCTGAGCCGGCCCTGAGACAGACAGGCTCCCAGCGCAGATAACGCCGAGGCTAATGTACTCACGTTTTGCACAGCACAGCGTCACCAGACTCGGCCGCAGCGAGTGCTCCGGGTGGCTGAGGCGAAGTGTGTGTGCGTGCATGTGTGTTTCAACCAGCGAGAAGAAAAAGGGAAAACAGACTGACAGGTGAGTAAACACAATACTCTGAAAGCCCCACCGAACATTCCTGAAATGACTGCGCCAGTGTTGAAAATATTCCACACAAAAGTGGTAATCCTCTTTATGGAGGCTAATCTTGGGCAAATTCAGAACTTACAAACCACATAAGAGGACTTGAAAAGCTCTCCACGCGCTCGCTCGCTCGCTCCGAACTGCATCGGCGGCCCACACGACTCTCTGCGACGAATCAATACGCTTTGTGTTTGATTAGTACCTCTTCAGCAAAGTGCTGCGCACAGAATGCTGATGAGTGACGGGAAGCCCGTGCTAATTGCAGCTGGAAAATGTCACTTTTCAACTTTATGATATCCATCTAACTGGTTCTCTCTCTTGATCAAGGAGCGAATAGGCACGGAAGATCGGATCATATTTTAAAAGCAGGGCCAACACAGGCCAACTGAGGCCTTTGGGTTCTTAGGTTAGCATGTTCTCCCAATACTTGTGTGCTTTTTTTTTTTGTTACTGGACATTCTGGTTCCTTCCTCCCCCAAAACACATGAATATCAGGTCTAAGGGATACTCCCGCCAGTGCTCTTGATTGAGAGCCTTGGAAGTGGGGTTGGGCCATTCCTCTTTAGTAGTTAGATGGGTCAAACACAGTTTACACATTTCTCTAAAGGCGCTCGTGGAGAAAGGAGTAACGTATTAGTCGAAAGAGTGTAGATTTTTTTAAAAGAAAGATTGCACAAGGCATGGTAGCTTCAACGTCATCTGGGCAGAAATGAACTCCCTGGTAAATAACCATCAATTGCATAGTGTGACGAGTGGATGCTATTTTCACCTGGTTAGATAAATCTAAGGTCACAAAACAATTGAGCAGGGCTCAATCAGATCATACCCGTCTCTTTCTGTTGCCTATACGAGCCGCTGGATGATTTGTTTTAAGCTCTTTACTGCTGCTGGACTGTGGATTTCTTTGTGAAGGAGTCAAGGCAGATTTTATGCGACAGTCCAAAGGATTCGACATCATGCACATTCTCGGGTGCCTTGTCTCAGCGGAGAGCAACAGCAGCTAACGTTAGTTTAGAAACGGAGTCCGCTAACATAGATTAACTAGCACACAACACAGAAGTTCAACACAGCTCCTTTGAGATTATAGTATTATTATAGTATTATAGAGTCAGATGAGGGATGGCGCTCTCTATCTATCCAGAAAACACAAAGCTTGGCCTACATTCAGGCCCCCCAGTTAGCATAGCATAAAGACAAACTGGGGAAACAGCTAGCTTGGCTGTGAACAAAAGTAATCATTTTATGTTTGTTTAATTTTTGCAAAAACAAAAGTGTAAAAACCACAAATCGAGGTTCTATGCGATGTTACGTGTTTTGGTATATGAGCTGTAGTTTTTGTTTACCCTTTTATCAAAGCCGGGCTGGCTCTTCGTTGTTTCTAGTGTTTATGCTAAGCTAAGCTAACCAGCTGCTGGCTTTAGCTTTGTATTTAGCACACAGACATGAGAGTAGTGTCAATCCCCTCATCCAACTCCGTGCAGGAAAGGCGTATTTCAAACAAAGCGTCATGCTGTTCCATCGCGTAAGGGTTTTTATGGTTAGCCAAAACCTAAACGTATCCATCCGTTTACACCAACTTCCACCTCTTCTTCTTCACTTTTGATATTAGAATATTTCCAGCAACATCTCTTCAATGTTGAGTACCATTTTCTCTCCCACTCAGGTAGATCAGAAGCTCCGTTGAAGTGCCTGGAGGTGTGAACGTGAGTGTAAATATGCATCTGTCTGTCTGTGTCAGCCATGCGATGGACTGGCAGTCTGTTCAGGGTGTTTCTCCGACTGACACTAAAGCACTGGGTAAAACTGCAATTCCTAGACTCCCAAATCTATGTAGATTATTTCTCCTCTCTCTCGCCCTATTCAGGTTAAAAGCAGAAGGAAATCTCAACTGGTCAGAATTGCTGCAGCGTGTCTGGATGTTTGAGGAGTCTAGAAAGGTCTCGCTCTCGTTTGTTCCTGCGGATCCTGCGTTGGCCCGGAGCAACAACACCGGGGCTCCCAGATGGACGGGACTCCAGAGCCCGCTGTCCCGCCTCAAAGGTTCTTTAAAGTGTCACCGTTGGCCCATTAGCATAGACTGGGCCGCTCACCCCGGGCTGCCTCCATATTTTAGCCCCCGCGCCACAAAGCCACAGTGATGAAATGCTATCTGTGGCTAAACTGTGGGTTTGAATCCGACTCTCCCTCCCCTCCCCCCCTTCCATCCGTCTCCCCCATCTCCCTCCTCCTCGTTTCTCCGAGCAGGTTTCACTCTTGTGCCTGTCATTCTTCTGCCTTTTGT
>CAEMYA010000004.1:2232204-2251480 GCA_903131615.1 Diplodus sargus
CCCCCCCCCCCCCCCCCCCCCCCGCTCTTTCTCTCCTCTCTCTCTTTCTTTTCTGCACTCCTATTCTCTCTTGGCCTCTCTCTGCTCCCCCCACTGAGGTTCTTGTGCCCTCACAACCCACCCCTTCCGTGCTCCTCTGAAGCACCCACAGTGGGACGGGGGGCGGCGCTGCTCTGCGGAAGCCCAGGCAGCGGAGATGTAAATCAGTCATGGTTTTAGCAGGCCTTCCTTAAGTGAGCCCAAGGGCCATGGTGGGTCTCAGCGGTGGTTGGCCCAGATTTGCAGCTTATTCACGGGGAAGAAGTGACTTTTGTTCTGCTTATAGACACTCGGTTGCAGCACTCCAAGCTGCCCCAGATTAAATGGGATTCAGAACTGACTGTTTCCATTTCATTTGAATGAAAAATAAGATGGCAGAGGAAAGTAATACTATGTCTCTGGAGCATGATGACAGTTATGATACATGTCAACCTTGATTGGACATTCGATACATTAAGAATGTCATTCACACTCGGCATACTTATATAGGCAGGCTCTGGCAGACTTCCTTAATAATAATGATAACCGAGTAGATGACACTGATCAAGAGTTACACACATATTGTCTGGCGATGTGAGAATCTGTATCACGTACGGCATGTTGTACCCAGCTGAGCAGATGTAATGTTGCCTTATTGTTTTGGTGTGACTGTTCCCATGTTTACATGCTGTACCAAAACTGAGAAAACATACAACACATGAAAGGAAAACCGAGGCTCTTTAGGCACTCCATGATCACTTGCACCAAACATAATGTGCAGCTGATGGGGACGGTGATAGTTCTGCAAACAGTATTATAACTTATGTATTTTCTTAATAATGGTGCTGATAGAAGTTGCTACAATTCATCCTGCAGGCAACTTAATACCCCATTTACATCTGGCATGAATGCAATCCGTATTTGGATAAGGAAAAACACACGTTAATGCCAGGTGTATTGTACTGGAATCCACTGTGATTGAATCTCGGCCTGGTGCCAATTTCACCTGTAAAATGCTACCATGATCTATCGGAAAAAAATCCTTTCAAAATAAAACGTTATCCAAAACCCCATCTTTCTGCCAGCTCTAGCTAAACCCTGGAAAAGTAATCAGCAGTGGTAGTTAACAAATCCTACCTCTTATCAATGGCTAGGTTTCACTAGTTCTATTCAAAATCAAATGTAGATCGAAATGTGCATTCAGTTTCGCTAACTAAACTCAAAAGAAGGATCAGGGATAAAGTACTTTTTTTTCTCTTCACTGTCATCTACTTGTGGGCATCCGGTGTGTGTCTGGCATGTGCAGCCTTGTTTGTGCTGCTTCACATTACACACAAGCTAGAAAAAACAAAGGTGGTTATATATGATGATACCACATGGCCTTTATTTTTAAAGAAGACTTAGGAAATGTAAATGACAGTTTTCAGGGGCATGAAACCAATGATCGTTTGAAGGGATAGTTCGTGTTTTTTGAAGTGGGGTTATATAAAGTACATATCTATAGTCGGTCTGTTCCCTACCGTAGTCAGCACAGCCTCAGTTTGGAGAAGCAGAGAGTTGCTCCAGCCCAGACGCTGAATGGGTGTAAAGTGGTGTGAATGTTCTCTATACAACGTACACTTGAACTGATATAGATTTTTTTAGGTGGGCCTTGTTTTAGGTGGTTAAAGTTCACTTTGCATCTGGACAGCTCTCTGCTTCTCCATACTATCCCTTTAAATTACAAATGAGGACTTGATAGTCTGACAGTGACACAGTGACACAGTGGTTTATGGCTAATCGATTTGTGGATTTGGAGAATCATGACACCCTGACCAATTACACCCATCAATGGCATCATTTCCCTTGAACTGGGATATGTTGTATGTCCGTTTGTACAGCAGTGCAACCTGACTAAATATTACTATGTTACTCAGTTTGGGCAGAATCGCAAAAGTGAGTATCAGGTCGATATGTGATTATCCAGCTAGTGGTCATATGTTAATACCAGGTGTATGTGGGCCGTCGTTCTGTACCCTCTCTACAGTCCATCTAATAGTTTTGATGACATCTTAATGAAAACCTCAAATGTGAACCTCATGTTGTTGCAGAGGAAAAAGTCGCGGGACTGCACAAATCTCTAGCATCCATCGCCGGGGATGCACAATTGTTTGTACAAAATGTTGTAATAATCCATCATGTAGATTAGAAATCGTGACCTGCTGGTGGATGCAAGACCAAAAGACGGTGTGATCAAAGTTGGTAGATTTCAACCTCTGGAGAATATGAATTTTAACAAAATTGAATGGCAGTCCATTCAATAATCGGTGCAGCATTTCAGAAAAGAGTACACCAATTGACCAATAACGGGACAAGGCCATCCGTTCAACCCTTGTGTGGCTAAAAACGACAAAGACATGTTGTTGGTCAATCCCATAAGCGAGGGCAATCAGGGCAGTTGAAAATAGACACACAGCAGCATCTCGTTGCTAATCACGAATGCATTGCACACCGAAGTTCTGCTCTATTTCCACCTCCATAAATTAACTGATGTTACCCCGCTGTGAAGACAGACTTCAACTGAACAGCTAAAGACTTCGAGAAAGAGGGCGTGTCAAAGTGAAGTAAAGGAAGAAAAAAAAAACAGGCAGAGTGAGAAGGGAGGGGAAAAAGGCAGATAAGAGGGAGGGAATGGGAGGGAGAGGAGTGAAGAGACAAAACCGCACATCGGCGTGGTTTGTGTCGAGGGGCCGGGCGCACGCCTCCGAAGGCCGGGGCCTCCGAGCTTCCAGCTGTGTGAAGGGCTTCTATGGAGCCTGTCATCACATTGGGAGGAGGCTGCATGGAGGCGGCTAATATCCTCCAACAGCAACCGCCCCGTAATCGACAGACTACACTACGCTCGACTAAGGAGAGGAAGAGGGAAGAGAAGAGAGCTGCCCACAGTTGTTTACGTGTTAGCCTCACCCTAACTCTAATTCTAACTCTACAAGTGAATAGACATGTGATACTCTGCTACCAGGATGCACTTTGTTGATGAATAACTAACTTTATCCCTCCAAAGGTTATGAATCTCAAATGATATGTGGCTGAAAGGCAGTTTTCTGATAGTAACTGATAAAATGTACTTTTTTAGTTTTTTCGAGTAGCTTTGTTCCTCTGTGTATTACTGCGTGCGCTGCTGTTTCTGCTCGTGCTTGTTCAGTGACGGTGAACACAGGTGTGCCTTCTGCTTGTTCAGAGATACTGAATGCAGGTGTGCCTCATTGCACAGCAAGGCAGTGAGTGGGCTCTGTCAAGTGTTTGCATTAGACGGTGAAGCTTCTGTTAAAGGACCAGCGTTTAGGATTTAAGGGTGTCTATAACAGTAAAGGCAATATAGCATTCATTGTGATTTGGTTTCCCGTGAGGCTATAACCATCTGAAAATAAGAAACCAAGCAGCAAGTCCTCTTCCACGGAGTCTGACATGTTTCACCACCCTGTCTCTACAGTAGCCCAGAACATACAACGTAAACACTGACTCTACGGGGCCTTTTGCATTTTTCGCAGGTGTATTCAGTTGGTTGCAATCTGCAGCTACGCTGTAGATCCCAGTATCCAAGTATTGTTGGCATCTAACCTCAGATGCCAACAATACCAATGGGTTTCGTAAGTATCAGTATTTATAATTGTGGTCCTTGAATGATTGACATTTGTAAGTCACCCGTGTGTTTACCTGAGCAGATAGTACATTCCAGTTTAAAGTCCAGATGAGCCAGCAACAGTGCCAGTCACTTCTCAGTAATGTGGTAGTTTGCTGTGTTGTTCTTTGTGTTGTATCTCATTCATTTAGAATGTTTTACATGCCAGAACATATCTAGTGTTTTTTAATTTATTTTTTTTCATGTGGCACCCTGGGACTACTTCAAGATATTTACAGATCATATGATTAGTGATCACTTGTTTTTATTACCAAGTGGTGGGCCAATAACCCTGAGCCTGGTGTGTCCCTTTGCAATTTGCATTGCAATTCATCTGGACAATAATACATTCATATATTACATAAAACAAAACTGACATAAATGAATAACAGAGACGGTGTGTGGACGCAAAGCCACAGGTCATAAGACCACAACGTGTGGGAGATGCTGTTTAGGAAACTACAACCATGATTTCATCCCAATGCAGTTTCATTTCAAGGTGTAGAAAGTTTAAGAGGAGGCAGATGGGGTCAATCACTCCATTAAGAATCATGACAATGCCATTCAAATTTTCAAAACAGGATTTGCATCAGAAACAAATGAAATGATCTCACCTCCCAGCACCATTTTTTTAAACTTCTTTTCAAAATAAAACACGATTTCACTGCTCAATACCAGATTAAGCGACTTGTTAAGCAGCAGGGGTGGATTGGTTTACTGTGTTGAGAAATATTGTTGCTCATGACATATTGTAGGTTGAATGGGGACACAAAGGGGAGGAATGGGGGCGACCTCAGAGGCAGTGACCCAGAGTGAGTCCCATGTCCCCCGGTGGCCCTGCCCCACTCAGCCCCAAATTCCTGAGCGTCTCCAACCTTCGGACAGCCTGCTCCCCAGACAAACAGCGGGGTCCACGTTCCATTTAGTGAGCTTCTAGGAAAACCCTTTTATCTTGTTTAGCGCACGCTGCCCCATGTTGGCACAGGACCAAGACACTCATGCAATCACACACACACACACACACACACACACACACACACACACACACACACACACACACACACACACACACACACACACACACACACACAGGGATACGTGAATGAATGCAAACACACAGATTGAGGTTTAGGTTACTGATTCACAAAGTGTTTTCGAAAAGCTGTCATTTACCCTATTGGTCTGTCATTAAATGCATTTGAATGAGATCAGAGCAATTATAATTTACACCGCTTGATGGTAAAAGCGAAAAGACGAGAAAGGAAAAGAGTCAGTGGAATAAAGCAGACAGTGCCTTCATGTGGTTGTGCTTTTGAAAACCCCTGTTAACCAGAGGGCTGTGTGTCTTGTTCAGTGCTGAGCTGAATCGACAATACCTCCAGGGCTTAGATATCTATCTTGTATGACATTTTCCTCACTGGTCATGGAATTTCTGGAATATTATGGAATTTGGGGCGCTGGTATGCCAGACAAGACACGTCAGAGAATTTGATTAGATTTGACAAATTGTCTGGGTGAGACGGGGTATCTTACACATTCTTTACATGAGATGGTTCTCAGCCCAGCTGGAGGGGGGGCCAGACTGGAAAATGTGTGTGGCGACAAAATTGTTCAATAAATACATTAGGCAGGACAGTAACAGTGTCGGAAAACCCAAATTAGATAAAGAAGAAAGTGAAGCAGGCAAATGTAGGTGAGTCTTTCATTTTAATGGCTTAGGGGCAAAGACAGGAAGTGCTTGGTCTTCTTTGATATTAATCTGAAAGTAGCAGACAGTGGTTAGGTGACTTGAGAGACTTCAAGTTTCTATATGAGCGCGAGAATTAAGGAATGTTCTCAGGGGCTTCACCATGAGGAACCTTTTCAGATAAAATGCAACAATGGCACCACAACGCTCAAAAAACATAGTTTCAGTTGGCATGACGGATTTAGGTGTGTCAAACAAACTGTTGCACACTGCTCAGTGCACCAGATTTAAACCAGGCTGACTCTGCATGAAGTAAGACAATATAGAAAACCGACAAATAAGCAGGTGACATTAGCCAGGTGACACCATATAACCAGAAAATAATATTGGGCCGGGAACAGGCTCTTGAGGCACTCCATAACTCAAAACACCACGGGAAGTGCCATAACCCTCATTAACAGTCTGTTTGCTCAAAACATACACAAAAAATAAATGATAATAAAATAAGTAAGAGCAGAACAACACCTCGTCATAGCCTGCCATGAGGTTCATGTGTTATACTGTATTGAAATTGGGGCTATGATCCAGCAAAACCAGAATCTAGTAAAGCAAATGTAATACAATTCAATCAGAACCATAGATGAAATTCTGGTCTACAGCATGCACGCAGGTTTGTGTGTTAGTGACTATTTCAGACGAAATCAAACCGTCCCAGTTCACCCGATATCGCTGTAAGTGGTACCAAAGTTGAATGGGGGCAGACGTCCTGCGAGCAGCGAGCACACACTGATGTCATGGTGTGAACTGCTGGGGGAGAAAAAGGCGTGTGATTGGGGATGAGGGCTCTGACTCGGCCCGCTGTTGTCTGGGTAATGTTCAGAGGTCAGAGGGAGATAAAGGCCTGACTGACAGTAAGGACAGGCCTGGTGTTGGAAGGGTCAAGGGTCGGGCCTCTGCTGAAACACCCCGATTTATGGCTCCCCGGACTGCTGGGTCAGGAACTCAGCATTGTTCCGGGATGTGATCATTTCCATAACACTGTGTGTGCGCTTCTGTGTCCATGTGAGGGAGAAAGAAGCTCTCCGAGCAGCTACAGAGTTTGTGTAATCCTTAGGAGATCTGGATGGCTGTGTGAGAGAGAGAAAGAGGCTGGTGTGTGTGTGTGTGTGTGTGTATGTGTGTGTGTGTGCTTGAGACAGAGACGTGGTGTCTGGAAATAGCAGCGAGGAGGCTTGCTCTGCTGTTTGCCTTCCCAAGTTTGATTTGACATCCTAATTGCCACATGGAGGAACAAAATACTCTGAGGTTCCCCAAATTGAAGTCGATGTTGAACCAAGCGGGCTATGTTTAGCGGCCTGGGCTATCTGCGGAGGGCCTACATTTACTGTCGCTCACTCTTCTTCTCTATGCCTCTGTTTCTGACTTCTTTTTTTTTTTCTTCCTTCCTCCGTGTCTCTTCCTGAAGGAGGAAATATGGAGACAGAAAACACAGAGAGAGGGAAGATTGACTGGAGGGTGCCGGCACAAGAGAAAAGTGGGTAGAAAAGAGAGTTAAAGATAGAGGGAGAGAGAAAGGACGAGCGGCAGAGACAAATTGGAAGATCACTGCTTTTTATGCACCCCTCCAGTGAAACTCCCCAGCCAGGCCGAGCACGCACACACGCACACACACCATGCCCCCCCCACACCCCTTCCTCTCCTCATCTATCCATCCCCTTATCTACCCCTCCCTCGCTCTCTGTCTCTATACACCCTCTAGCAGCAGCAGGCAGCCCAGGCAGGTAGCTGACAGGCAAACTGAAGCCTGGCAGACTGGAATAATTACATGTGGCTGTCTGCGTGGAACATGACAGCTCTACCTTCAATTAAGCCCGGAGAATGCATTTTCATCACCCGCCGAGAGCTTCTGGCCTCGCCCAGCCCGCCCGCCCGCCCGCCCACCAGCCAGCCAGCCAGCCAGCCAGCCAGCCAGCCAGCCAGCCTGCCTGCCTGCCCATAGTCCACCGCGGCGGGGCACGGAACAGCGGGGTGGAATGGAGCGAGGAGTGTTGATACGGCATCAGCCTCCCTCAGACTCTGACTATTAATGAGCGCCAAATACAATCAGCGCAAAAGCCTTTCTCCGCGCCAGTCAAAAGGTGAAGGGGGGAATCAAAGTGGATGGAAGCTACACGTGGAGTAACAAACCAAAATACTGACAATTAACCTCTGAACCCAGCTTGACGCTGCCAGTACCCGGCTCCCGCTGCAGCCCCCCTCTCCCCCCGCCCCCCCCAACCAAAACTGGGCCATCAAAGGGGTGACATGGCTGTGATGCTGATGAGCGGTAACAACAGAGGCAAAACGTTGGGACAGGATCCTGCGCTCGCTAATGGCACAATGCGCGACCTTGTCGCACACTCGACAATGCGTCACGGCTGCATCAGGAGAGGAAATCATTCTTTAAAGAGATTATGATGGAGAAAAGTTGTTGTGCGAGAATTTTGGATGCAGTTTCAATCGCGACTGAGAAGCGAAGTAATACGAAAAATAGCCCCCTCTGCAATAAAGTATATTAGCAGTTGACGGCGCTTCTCTACCCATCCACTCCCTTAAAAAGTGTAAGGGGTTAATTATGAATCTGACCCCCACATTCCAGCCATAGCTGCAGACGGACGTGAAGATCCTGGGGAGTTTTTTTTTTTTTTTTTTTACCTCACAAAGGACGCAGAACGGAACATCACTTACATTTAGCAAATCTTAATTTACATTTAGAGTGATTACTTTCCCCCCTCAAAGCAGTTCGAAGGACTCCTCTCCACTTGCCTCTGCGAGAAATGCTACTTCCAAATTAAATGGCACAAAATAAAAAATAAAAAAATCAGAAAAAAAAAATAAAAAATCACTCGTGGCACATTGCAGCCATTAACGCCACTGGATGTAGTTGATTAGGCTCATTCTGGCCCTCATATTGGCGAGGCCAGCAGCTTAAAGGACAAGTTCACCCGAAAAGGAAAATTCAGTCATTATCTACCCGCCACAGTTCCGATGGAAAGTTGGGCAAAGTTTTGTGGAGCTTCACAGCGAAACACTATTGCAGCATTCATAAAATGGCTCCATACAGTTTATGTCCGGCATAATCCAAGTCTAAGTCCAAGGAGCACGGTGATTAATACCACATATAATTTGAGAACACAATTTTTACACCACTTTGAAAGCTGAAATCTACGCTGTGGTGGCGAAGCTAAAAGCCTGCTCCCCGTCTGCAGTGGGTGCATGAGCTCAAACGTGCATCGAGAATGTAAATAACATTTTTTTCGTGTTTTTGATCTCAGCACAAAGATTATACCGGATAAGCCATTTTGAGCTACTTTATGCTTTTTTCACCAGTTGTTTTTTTTCACCTTGTAAAAATAAGTCCACCACCACTTATTCAGGAGAATGTTGTTCTGCTGTGAAGCTCCAGAGATGTTTTGTGAAGCTTCACTCGACTGCCTATCACCATGGGGGGTAGATGGAGACTGAATTTTCATCTTTGGGTTGAACTGTTCCTTTAAAATACGAGACAAGATCAGAAAAAACAAGGGAGAAAAAAACCCAAAACAACACCGGAGCATCGGTTTTGTGGCCTGTGTCATGCCAGGATTAGGATGCATCAGCCTGGCTTCCTCCGCCGTGCCATTTGAGACAAGCGCTGGGGTATATATTGAGCAGCAAGGTCACGGAGGTGTGAATTAATGGCACAGATAATCAGTGGGTTTACTGAGGCAGCCCTTCACAGGCCTCCCCCCCCTGCTGTGTAACCTCGGCAGCCCCTGGCACACTCAGGGCTCCCATAGCAGCAAGGGTAAACAAGTGCGTAAATACTGTTTTGCTTCTCGCTCACACAAGCATGAACGCACACGTGCACAGGCGCGCTGAGGACAGATAACAAACCTACAAACATACTGTAGGTATTTGCACGTAGCTCACATATACACACCGCAGCACACGCGCACACACACACACACACACACACACACACACACACACACACACACACACACACACACACAGACATAATGGAAGAATCTGAGAGGAGGACTGACAAAAGTGCCTCAGGTAAAATGAATTGAATCCAATGAGATGTATTGGGAGGATAGATATGTAAAGGGCTGCTGCTGACAGCTGCTATTGCTCCCTCGGTGGCTGGTGCCAAATGACAGGCCTGCGGAGAAAGGTGCGTTTGATAATGCAGCCACTACAATCCACCGGAATCCTCGTTCCCTTCGGTCTATTTATATTCCGTTTCTTTTTTTTCTTTTTTTTTTACATTGTTGTCGGCACTGATCTCGAGTCAAAGCGTCCCGCGCTGTTTTACAAGCTCGCATGTGAAATGCACTTTGTTTCTTTTTGAGGGCTATGAATTGTTGTCTTAAAAATAGCACGTCATCAACTTTTTTGGCACATTCAAATAACACAGTCAGACACGCACAAATACACAAATCTCACTTCCTTTCTCCTCCCTCTTCGCTGCCCCCCCCCCCATGCCTCAGATAAATATTCAGGCTGGAGTGGGTGGAGGGGCCTTTGCAGCTCGACGGGGCTAACATGTTGCATTGGCCTCCTTGAGTAGAGAGGACAATGACTAGGTCCACAGTGCCCCTATTAAAGCAGCAGCCTCCAGGCTAGCGGATTAGCCTGAATAGGCTGTGCTCCCCAGGTACAGGATTTGGTTTACATTAGCCAGCTTCGCCCTTGGCTGCCGCTGCTAACTCCTGTTCAGGTCACTTAGCACTGGCTCAGCACGCAGGACACCTTTTTTTTTCTTGCTAGCATAATTACAAAGAAGAGCTTAATTGAAATTACTTTGTGCCACAAATACGTTTGCTGTTGTTTGCAGAGAGACTGGCTGTGCAATTGTGTTCCAGCAGATGCTCGGCGGGCGAGCAGCACGAGAGAAGAAAATGTCTCACTTTCCAAACAATCTCGTGTGCCTGACAGCGAGAGGGCATGTAGCTCGGGGCAGTGGGACCACTTTAAATTTTAAACACAATTTCAGCTTCGCCTCATTTCAATGCAGTACGGCTGGAGGTGGAATCAGAACGCATAAAATTGACTGCATGAAAAGATAATGTATAATAAATGTATTCCGCGTTGGGCGCCGGTGGATCGAATCATTGATTAGCACTGGGCCCGACGCTGCTAAACATCCTTGTTTCATACATATTTCATTACAGCGCTGACAGTGGCTTGGTCTGCTGTCGTGGGACCGTGACAGATGTCCATTAGTTGGACCTGGGACCAGTGGAAGGGAGGTCCTGGTAACCTGTACCACCCCAGATCTGGTGTCCCCATCTGGCTGGCTGCACGGTGACCGGGTGGCCTTTCTTCCAGATAGTGCTTCCTGTCCAGGATGTCAAGCCTGACTGAGAAACACACCTCTTTTTGTTATAGCTGTCTGCGTGGCCTTAATATATCCCTTCCCGACTTATCTCTGTTATATCTTTCCTTTTATTCTGTTACCTCCTGTATGGAAAAGTCAAAGGTCAGTGTTAGCGGCAGCACACTTTGCAACCAGTCGTCAGGCATCTCCAGGGTGAGTGGTTAAAAAACACATTCTAATCAAGTGAATTATTTCGAAGAGTCTTAAGTCTTCAGGTGTTGGTCTAAAGTACAAGGTCTTTGAAAAGTCTACAAGACTGAATTTAATCGTAGTCGAACCAAAACCCCCTTTACAGTGAACAGTTAAACTCACTTAGGGCCAAATCACCAAACCTACATCTAATAACTGGTGGCGACAAGGCTAACTATTGCATCGCCTCACACTGTCTGTGTCTCGGCAAAAAAGCTACACTTGAACACAACGCAAAGACGGCGGCCAATGGCCAACTAGCGTGCACGGTCAGTGGGAGTCTAGATTTGCCATTCAAAAAGTGAAATTGGAAGACTCAGGACTGCAGATGTACAAACCACTGTGAAATATAGCGATTTCTATTTGAGAATATGTCTGATAAAAGTTGTAAATGGCACTGGCAAAGAGGCGGAGGTGAAAATCAAGGAGAAAACGCTAGTCGGATAATGCACAGACAGGCTTTTTCTTTTTTCTCTAATGTCTTTTCTTGTTAATTGTCGCAATCGGCGCAATGTCTCTCACCAACTTGCTCCACTGTCGATTCAACATGTTTTCTATCAGCCAAAAAGCCACGACTAGTCCCAACGGTGCCGAACACAGCACAACATCTAGGTCACAGCCACCATCGGCCCTGACATTTGCCGCTTGCCAACCGTAGACCTGGTGTGTCGGTGCCCTAACACCCACTAACATCTAACTTTTGTCGTCAGTCAGAAAGGATAAATCTGTATTCATTCCCAAACCAAATGGGTATTCATCAGCGCCAGGTCAGATGGAAACATGAAACCTACCTGTAAACGCTTATTTCTGACCCTTGTCCAGCGTGATGCTGTGGACCATGTTGAAGTTAAGGATGATGGTGAGTAAATACATTTCCACTCTGATTAGTCAGCATTGAGTTTGAAAGAAAGGCCATTGTAAAAGATGCTTAAAAAGAAACCACCTTCATGCTGCTTTCTGTTTCCTTTTTCCCAGTTAGTTTGTGATGTCAAAATGAGCAACAACAGGAAACACAAAAAACAGAAACTCAACGCAAACTCGTAGATTGCCAATTCCTAAAGAGCCAATCGCCTTTAATAAACCCAGATGCACGCGCTGATTTTTGTGTAAAAAATGGTCCGAGGAAGAAACGGACCTGAAGTGAGCCTGGAAAGAAAAACAAAGGGCTTAAGTTCGCTTGGTCCTGTCTGACCTGAAGAAATGGAATAATGAAATGAGCTTTCACAGATGAGGTCCTGATCGGTGGTATTCCCCGCGGGGATGGACTTCCCATGGTGGTCCTGACACTGAGGGCAACAGGCGGATAACAACATGGCTCATGAACACAAATATACTGAAATCATAGAACCCTGAGGGACCTTATAATGTCTGCACGAGGACCCAACTACTACCCTACCACACTGTGTTTACCATCTGCCAAACACAAGGCCTGTCAAGTGTGCATGTTTAAAGTGCTCCTCTCTTCCTTTCTCCTGTTTCTCTCATGCTCTAGCACAGGACAGGACTGTGTGAATTTATGGATATTTTGAGACGCTCCCCCTCGGTGCCTTTATACTGGTATGGAACATGACCATAGTTTTTGTTTTTCGGTTCTGAAACCTGCCTCCTGACAGGAAACTGGATCAACCGTTCGCCCTGTTGGAGCTGCGCGCCTCCGCAGCTTATGATTACCCGTGCCATCCTTCCCTGCGCGGATCCACCGAGACGTTAATGTGTACCTCTGCAGAACTGTAATTTCAGCCTCAGTCGAAATGCTGTCATTCAAATGCAGGGGATTGAAGGGTTCACCCACTTTGTGAACACAACCTGCTAGTTTGGCTGTCTACTGATATGCATATGTCTAGCGCAGAGGCACGCGCGAAACACAGTCATTCAGGAAATAATGTGTGTGTGTGTGTGTGTGTGTGTGTGTGTGTGAAGTGCGGGAATAAACAGCCGAAACATCAAACCGCACCAGACTGACAACTTGTGAAACTTTGTAAACTTTACATCTGCTTATATCATCCTCATCATCCTCATCGTATGGGATAATTTGCAGCCTTTTTCCGGGGGAACACGCGTCACGTCGGAAAACAATGTTGTATGTCTAATGATCTCCTTAGCATTTCCAGTTCAAAGAGATGCTTTAGACACATGTATTCCCCCCTCAGTGTCTGCGCTTTTTGCAGCGTGAATTCAATTTGTCAGGTGAAGACGGGAAAAAAATGAGGCCAGCGTATGGGCCCCCTGAGTGAGTGAGTGTGTGTGTGTGTGTGTGTGTGTGTGTGTGTGTGTGTGTGTGTGTACGAGAGAGAGATTTTTTCCTCTCTTTATTTTGGGGAACTAGAGCGTCGTCTCAGCGCTTCGCTATTCCCTACTAATCAGGTGCTGCCAACCTGCCAGCCAAGGCGGGACGCGAGGCCTTTCAAAACACTCTGCTAATTAACAAGCCCCCAATGCATCCCTTCCGCTTTTACAGCGCTAGCACATCTGCCATAGAAACTCCGGAGAAGAAAACCTACATTATCGTCGGGCTGAGTGGATTCCCTTCGCTTTGCACGCAAGCCTGAATAGATTGTGTGTGTTGTGTTTGTGTGTATGCGTGTCAGTCGCAAAGGTGCGCACAAAGTTCTTCACACGAGCTCCCAATTTTTCTTTTTTTCCTTCTTCTTCTTTTTTTTTTTCTTGAAAGTGTCGGCTTCGCATTGGTGCGCTCGCTCGCTTGTGTAGACATTGGCAAGGCGTCCTGCATCTATCAGGCAGCTGAAAGGCATGAATAGCGTTCCCACCGTCTTAATGACTGTTTACATGTCCCCAGTGCAGATTAAAAGATGTTTCTGGTGTCGCCCGGGGTCTTGCTGCAACACATCTTTGACAACCCTCTTGCGTGATTAACTTCAAAAGTGCTTTTTTTTTTTTTTTTCTGCACTTTCTCAGTTTCTCATTCCTATTATGTCCCTCAAATCAGCGCTACAACACAATGCTAATTTCATAGAGGGAAAAAAAAAGTGTGCGTCATTAAATTAAACCTAGTATAAGCCGCAGATTTTAATGTAAAATGTGCAGATTTGCTAAAGGGGACTGGTTGGAGAAGGGGGGGAGCTGGTGACAAAAATTGTCCAGCATGTAATCCCAAGCCCCTTTTTCATAATCCAAATATTTACTTCAATTAAATCCCGGTGAAGGGCTCACACAGGTAGAGAGGCCTTTCATGTAAAATCAACACTTCTCATGTTAACTACGGGTGGAGAAGAAAAAAAAGCCCTTTTAACATGGAGCGTAATTTACACAGCACGCCGGTCTTTGAAAAACCTCCGGAAAAGTTGGACAAAGCACCCACAGTGACCCTGTTTACTTTGGAAAGGTCTGCGAGGGCTCTAAAGGATCCATACGTTCACAGCCGCACTGGAGTTATGAGTTTTTCCAGGCCTGGAATTCCATCTCCTTTTACGTTTGCCAACCAGAGGCCGGCTGTGGCCCAGGAGATCCTCTCAGCTCATTTCCTCCCTGTCAGAAAGCCATACCACGCTCACTCTCTGCCTCTGATGGAGCCTCATGCTAATTTACTGCTACCCGCCAAATCCCTACATTTCATGAAACTGTCAGTGAGCTGCTCTAAGGTCCTGGAAATGAGCTAAAAGTACTTTTTCATAGGTCAAATGTCTCATGTCAAAGCAAAGTGATTGAAAGCAAAGTGGATTTAATAATTTATTGAGATCGACATGGGTCTCAGACTGTATTGAAAAATGATGAATAAACAAATCAATAAGTAAAGCAAGAATGATAAGATATTCAAACCTGTGCACACCTGGTTGGTTCCTTACTTGCACAACATTTAAACGAAACATTATGGTTATATGATTTCTTGATTTGTTGCAGCGTAGACTGTACTTTCTAACTGAAGATGTTACACTTTTCATGTTACAATTCCACACAGAAAATATTTAAAACTGAGCCCTTGACTATCAAGAAATTAGATGTGAATGATGACTTTACTGGTCCGTGTAGAATTATTTTATTCCTTTCTCTCCACAGGAAGGTCAGAGTTTCGGATCAACTCCTGGCAGGATTCAGTGTGTTTGTCCACAGTCATGACTTCTGTTGTTTTTTCTTGGGATTGTTTGGGCTCCAGCGAAGTTGCATTAACATGTTTCATAGACTAGTTCAAGAGCAAATATATGACATTTTTTGACTCCTTTCACAACAATTTTTTCAGTATTTTCTAAACAGAATGTTATTATGCAAGTTTTATTGTTAAAGTAACTTACAAGTGAAACAAAAGGATGGTTTTAAACAAAATGACTCTCCAAAAGTCAAGGTTGTGTGCATTTAAGTAGTTAAGAATTAAAGTTGAGTTAATAAAAGACAAGTTTGAACTTCGAACCATAGATACTTTAGTCTGGATCAGAGCGGTCGGCCGGGTGACCTATAGACCAACACTGTCAGCCAGTTCTCACTCCCAGCTTGTCAAATACAGCGGCCTGGTCAGTGATACTACACTTCCAAGATTTATGCTGTAGTTACCCCTCTAGCATCATTTGTGGAAGCTACTGTAGTAGTATAAAGCTCGACAAAAGTCCAATACAGGGTGTGGTCGGGGTGATTGTGTGGGTGGGAGCTTCCCCCCAGGGGACCAGGGGTGTCAACAATTATTTGTTTTTGAGTTATGCTACATAAGTAACTTAGCTTACGTAAATTATGTAATGCAAGTTATGTAAGTAACGTGACTGAATGTTATTATGACAAAAAAACAGAATGTTTTTCTCAACTTCACCGCTTAGTTTTGTTGCCTAAGCCTGATGAAGGCCACAAGCCAACATGTGTTCTCTTTTGCGTAAACCTAAGCAATAATTTTTAGTGTCTAAACCTAACCAAGATGGTTTGGTGCCTTAACCTAACCAAACCACAGCTGTTTGATGTAAATCACAGTCCAAATAGTCATAATATGTCATAATATGTGAAATGTTTATCAGCAAACCTTTTTTCGAGTCCAACCGGATGTTGCGGAGTGCATAGTTTTGTGCAGACCATTCATAAGCACTTCACATGTAAAAACTGATGCTCCGGTGGTAGACAGAGCGTCACAGTCTGAAGCCCGAGGCCACTGACCAACCTGCTGTATTTAACAGGTTGGGAATGAGTAGGTGCGGACATTGCCATCCATGACACCACACTCACAGCGCACAAGCAAAGAGAAAATAAACTGGCCATGGCTCTGTTCGTCAGCCGCTCAAGCTCCCCCTCATCCTAACAATTTCCTTTTTTACCACCACCTCAGTGCTTATGTAACCTATTTTTTTTCTAGCCTGATGTACAACCTAATTCACACTACACATTTATATCAAGAGGCAGCCGCTTTAACTGTTGTCAGAGCTTACCCATCTTTGTATTTTCTTTAAGTGTCATCCCAAACTTTCATCACCGTCTCATTAGCCTTGCAAGAGTTACATAACACTCTGGTAACTACAGATCTATTCTGTGTCGGTAGATGATGCTGAAAAACTCTCTCTTTCAGAGGGAAGTTGTGTTTAAATGCGGCTAAAAGATCCATACAGCAATTGCAACCACAGCAGGAACAGCACCAGAGAGTGTGGAAAGTGTGTTTTAGTTAAATCCTGGGCCTAAGTGTTGTAGACAGAAATGTATTTTTTCGGGGGGGAGGGAAGACTTGTTATTCTCCCCATCTACAGTGTGGAGGCCCTGGCAGGAAAATGCCAATCAGGAGGTAAGTCGGAATCCCATCATCCCTTTCCTGCCTAGAACACCTTCACTTTCCATTTGCTTCAATATGCAAACCAAGCTGTTTAGGGATGAGGAGAGAGGCGGCTAATGAGCTGCCTGCATCGACTCAACCCCGCAGAAAAAAAAAAGAGAGAGACCCCTCTTCGTAGCTGCTCAGGAGAACACCTCCTCTGGGCATGCTCAGAACCGGCGAAAACAACAACAACAACAGCCGTACAGCCAAGGCAACACAAATTGATGTGATTAAGCAGTGGGAATGACAGTTATTGTGCGAGGGGCTGGATGCAGCGCAAGCAGATTTTGGAGTGCCTGGGATCGCACGCAGGCGGAGTGCGTGCAGCTGCGGATGACTTGCAATGTGGGAAAAGTTTACATGGTTGAGACGTCAGCTGTTGATGAGACGCGCTTGACCTCTGAACGACATAAAGTTTTCTCGCTCTTTGCTTAGTCCCCCCCCCCCCCAATCTCCGGTTGTTGGTTTGCGTCTTAAGTTTTCCGGTGCAGTGTGACACAGGCACAGCGCCTCATAAAGCTGTAGAATAAAAAAAAAACGCCATTAGGGCTGGAAAGGCGCTCGTACCCGGGAGATTGGCTGGCATCCTGTGCTGTAAATCAATCTCTGTGAGAATAATGATCCATTTCGGGGTCTAACAGTCTCTGCTGATTGTTCGTCTGCCAGAAAATGCCATATAGATTATACTGTGTCCTAAAGACATTGTGAGATGGGAAGTCCTCGTTCCTACAGTCATAAAGAAAAAAAAGAGCATATTCTTTAATTTAGAGGGAAAATGTTGACTTAACCCAAGAGATGTTTCTCTGAGCACACACAAGTTCAATGTCACCTCCAAGAAGTTTGTGACCAATGGAAGCAGAGGTCATTGTGCAAACAATTAAAGAGTAAGATGGGTTCCTGTTTTGTAACATAAGCAGACATTCTCTAAATATTCTACAGTATGTACACGTCAATGCGCCGAGGTCCAGGACTGAACTTTTGCACTCTCCTCGGCCCCGGCCAGTGTTGTGCTCCGCCGCAAACCATCACAAACAAAACACGAGGGCAGTCTCGTTTCACATAATTGCCCAGCCAGAAAACGTCCATTACGCTCTTGTTTTCCTTGGCGCACGGAGTAGAACTTTAAACCATGAAAGAAAAGCAGTGTGGGAAGTTCAAATGGTATTGTCATTAACGCCTCAACACAGTGATCATTCACAAGGGGGCTTGCACGTACAGACAATGCAGGCCTTTCTTGCTGTGGCGCAGATGGCATCGTAAAAAAAAGAAAGAAGAAGAAGAGGCCTTCTCTGCAAACACCAAAAGCAAACACACAAACAGTGGTGACCCTCTGAGTCCCCTATCCATCTTTTCTCCTGTTGGGCGCTTGTTGTCCCAGTAAGATCAAGGCGCTTTCTCTGAAATGATGTTTTCATGCTGTTATGCACGCTCATTTCGGGCAACGCTTGAAATGTAAATGGCAACTTTTTTTCTAAATGATATATTTCATTCAGCTTTTGTTCCGACTTCATGCTAGTGTAGATTCTCGGGACTTTCACCGTCGGGGGTTTCCCAAAGCTTTAATGTACAGTAATTTATGATGCTCATCAATCTTTGTCGGCACTGCACAGCCCCATTAGGTAAAGGTTCAGGCTAATCTACATGCATTTTCTGTCCTTTTTGTAGCTATTCTTCCCGTTTCTATTTTGGTCCGAGGAATTTGTTTGCACAACCAATAACCGCAGTGTTCGCTGATTACACAGTGCAGCATGAGGCCGTCGGCTCCATTTGGTTTAAGGCAAATTGGCTAACCTTTTTGAAATGGCTAGCGCCGGACCCCATCTCTCCTCCAAGACCGGTGGGTGTCTCGCGGGTTGCCCTTCAGAAACACAGATGTTCCATCTCCTGAGTAATGCAGCCTTCCTCGGGCCTAATCCCTGAATGCTGGCACAGACGCGGCACAAATATTTCCAAACAGAGCTGCAGCACTTCTGTGTGCAGCTGCGCCTCAACATTTGTCAAATCTTGTCATCAAGTGGCGGACACAAGGCTGAAGAATTTGCTGGGTATTACATCGTACACAAGCGGTGACTCACATATACACGTATGCGCGTTCACGTACGTACACGAATCAGCGCACACACACACACACACACACACACACACACACACACACAGTGGTGAATTGAAAGCTGCAATAATTTAAGGAGAACTCAAACTGCAACTGAACATATTTCAGAACATGTTTGCACAAAGCACATTTGGAGGAAAACTCTCGGTTTATTAATCACTTTCCCTCCAGTTGGCTTTGTTTGAGCAGGTGAGTATGATGCTATTAGAACACCGGTACTGCCAAGTTTAACAAGACAACACAACTGATCTGGCTCTCTGCCTGTTGATGGAGGATTTTTAATGATTTTTCTCCATGCAAATAATGACAGCCAAGACTACAGAGCGGAACAACAACCCTAAAATGCAAGAGCCTATGTGTGTTGGAGATTGTGTCAAAGTTAATGTATTATGCTTAATTTTAAGGCTCATAGTTTTATCTTGAGTTCTACTAAAATAGGTTTACGTACTTTAATGCGCAAAAAAAAAAAAAAA
>CAEMYA010000004.1:2261041-2281900 GCA_903131615.1 Diplodus sargus
CATAGGATGTTTAGGTAAGTTTTTTTTTTTTTTTTTTTGTCATGAAAGCAACCCTCACTTTAGTTCCAAAAATATCAGCACTAACTTGAGCAAGTTTGGCTAACAGCTAACCAACTGGCGATAGCAACTTTTTTGCTTTAGTTTACAATCCTGGAGTAAATCGAGATTGCACAGTTCCCTATAAACCTCAGTCTGCCACGGTATTGATATTCTCCCCATAAATAAAGGTTGCATTTGCTCATAAAAGAAGTGAGTCTTCCACTGCGCAACCAAACAAGGAGAAGAATTCATTTTTTTTCTTATTAGCCAAGTCACTAACACTGTTCTTGCAACATCAGCGCCAACAGTAATACCACGCCAGGAGGGGATTTGAAAAGTTGTCTATGAATGTAAAAAGGGCCATCTCAAATGTTGTCAAAGGACAGAGAGCTCAAACATTTCTTAACCAACCCTACATAGGCTTGTTGAAAAGGGGGGAAAAACATCTTGTATCATCGCTTGTACAATATACAGCACTGTGACGCATTCCAGTCAAATGTCAGTCAACTGCCGCCAAGGGAAATGCCCACCCCAAGGCCTGTAGCTGATGTCATTTCCACAAATAGTAGGAATGTCCAGATCTTATTAGGAATGTGTTTTTGGCCCAGAGTCAAATCTTAAAACTTATTGGGTAACTGCCGATACAACTTTAATGTCTTCCTGTCACCAGGTAACTTGTGGTATTAACATTACAGCTGCTGTAAGCGTTCCTGTCCATTTTGCCCTCCTTCCTCTCCACGTCACAACTTGCATGACGTGCCTCTTCTTTAAGTGTTTTTTTTCTTTGCTTTGGACATTTGGGAGTAAAAAACGCCACGAGAGTGCTCAAAGTGGTTACTTCCATTTTCCGGTAAACAGGAGGGTCCTGCTCTTTGCGTACAGAGCGCTGTAGTAATGAGTCCTAAAACCTGGATATCAGTTAGTATCTTTGCACTTCCGGTTAATTTATCTCAAAGTCAATCTTTTTATTTCTATTTCTTTCTCTATGACACTGTTTGCAGTTGAAATATAGAGCTATTTAACACTTGTTATAATGAGAATATAACACCTACAGCAGCTTTAATTAATCACAATTGATACGACGGGATGACAGTGGCTCAGGAGGTAGAGCGGTCGTCTGCTCATCATAAGGTCAGTGGTTTGATCCCTAGCTTCTCCCATTTGTATGTTAATGTGTCCTTGAGCAAGATACTGAACCGCAAAGTGCTATCACTATGTGTGAACGGGACATATTATGTGAAGAACTGATTAATTTTAATATATCTGGATCGGCCCCAGTGCCAGTCTACAGTATTGGCTTGACACATCCTGCACAAGTATAAGTATATAAATACTGTGAAAGTTTCTGGATAAGTGTTCAAATAGCTGTAGGATTATTGTAGCTTACTTTTCCTCCCACAAAGTAGAGAAAATCAAATTGAGATGCAAAGCTTTACCAGTTAATAGTACACAACAAGAGAGTTCCCAACTGCTTTTGGTGTAGAACACTTTGATTCTCCCGTGTATCCACAAAGTTGACTATGCAAATCACATGACTCATACATTTTCCCCTTATGAAGCAGTTGCATAATGTGCTGAGTCAAAAACTCTGTGCTGTGCATGAGAAACCTGAGATTAAAAAAAGGCGCATCTGAGATGGATCCTGAATCTCTGAGCACGACTGAGCGGAACCTGTGGCTCGGGATGACTGCGCTTAAATACTCTGAGAAGCGAATGGGGTGCGAGGTAGGCCGACAATGCGGGAGGAGGGGGAAGGCGGAGTGAGATACAGATATGCTGATGGGAGCAGACAAACCAAGGAGAATGAGCCACGAGGGTGGCGACGTGCGCGGATGACACGGCTGCGGGAAAGAGAAAAGGCGAGATGGAGGGAGACATAGTGAGTAGTGGCATGCGTGGCGTCTAAGCCCGGAGTCACATTATGCCAGCTCGCTGGGGCACCACTTGCTCCTCAGCTGCCAATAAAAAGGCATCATCTCCCAGTCCCCTGGGAATGATATCTGGGGGAGCCGGAGCAGCACCGCTCTCCCTTTAAGGCCTGTCAGAGGCTTTGACGGCAGCCGCAAATTTAATCCTCGGACCTGCTGGGATGCAGAGGAGCCGAGCAGCGGGAAAGCCTTTCCTACTTCAAGGACCTCGGCTGGCTCCGGGATAGCCTGCCAAAAAAGCATTAAACCTGATGACAAATTCATTTTGCGCAGCTGAACCCCCCCAATCCACCTCGGAAATGGGGGTAAATGATACCTCTGCAAACAAATTTTAGAAATAATTATGCAGACATTTCAGGGAGGTGGGGAGAGCGTCTGAGGTATTTTATTTAACTCCAGACACAACTGGAGAAAACATCTCACTGTGCTTTGCCCTTTTTCTCTTTGTTCTCATTAGATAAACAGTAAATATATTCTTCTATTTCTGACTTCTACTATTTTGCCAGAGGGGATGGTAGCTTTTTTTTAAAAAATTTTATACGCCGTGTCACCAAGGCACCGCTTGTGTGAGTGTGTGTGGCCCGTGGCGCTGTGGGAGTCCGTCTAGCTGGAGAGGCATTTTGATATGAGTTGATTATGTGGAGAGACAGTCGCTGAGATGGCACAGAGGCAGAGGAAACCGATTTTTACAGCCAGGCGAAGAGCGGATTGCAATGGCAGCAGCAGGATGGCCGGAGGCCTGTGGGGAGAGTGGTTTATTAATATGTTTGTATCCGAGTTGCCCCCTCCTCTTAATGTCGGGGCCATGCTAATCGCTTGGTGCTCTGACATCTGGAAGCCTCCCAGTGGAGGGCAAAATCGCACAAGCTTTCTACGCCAAGATTTCTAGAATATTTGAAGTGGTCACGCCTACTCTATAGAGATGAAAACCCTTAAAAACGGAGGAGGGCGGATTTCTCTCTCCTGCCATAACATGGTGAGCTTGTCAGAAGTGTGTCATGCCGTCTTTGGTCAAAGAGAAAAAACGCCAGGCCTCTGCCAGATCAGTCCCTCTGATTTTTATCACCCCTGAAGTTAATGAATTTAACATACGGTTGAATACAGGACTCCTTTTTTTTTTTCTTCTTCCCCTTCTCCCGCCGACTTGCTTAACATCACCTGTGAAATCCAGAAATAACAACTCATTTCTGGACAGTTTTTGTGTTGACAGAGCAGCGGCATTAGACTGTAATCTGAATAATATATGTATTTTCTGTTGCATTCTTTATAAGATTTCGGCACTCGGTCCTTCCTTCTGCACTTTCAATCACTGGGCCCCAGGGGGTTGTGGATACCTGCTCTTTGAAGCAGTCAGAAAGAAGAAGGGGAGAGAGCAGAGGAGAGTCAGGATGTGGGGGGGAAAAAAAAAAAAATGAGCCTCTAAATACAAAGTATCCCACGGAAAACAGGAGATCGAGATTTTTACAAAAAGACGCGCGTTTTAGGTGTATTCCGTACATTAATGAACGCCTTTGACATAAATTAAAGTGGTGTGTGTAACAAGTCTGATACGGCATTAGTTACACAACTTACTACAGTTAGCAGGTAATCCCACATTCGAACAGGATCGCTCCTTATGGAAACAATGGAATGTCTTACATAAGGAGGAGGAATGTGCTCAGAAGTGATATTCCTGAGTACTGGAGCCTGCCTTCCTCTTGTTAGGATCAGGAAGCTTCAAGACAGGAGATAAGCAGTCGCCTCCATCCAGCTCACATTTCACCAGTGGGAAAGTAACATTTTCCTACGGCTGCAGATAATGCATCCTATGGACGGTTTGTAAGGGCTTGTCGGACCGCGTTCTCGTGACTGAGTCACAACGCGCCCCTGAAATGACTTTATTTCTATTCGTGTACCTTTCAGAAAAAAATGTTTAATATTGAAGAAGTGTTTGTTAAGCGGTTACTGCGTGGAACCTCCCTTCTTCGCTGTGGTCCTGACTGAGCCGGGCAGAACAAGTGAGTGCTCGTTCGGGCTGCGCTCCAAACCAAAGTGCAACATGTGTGTACGTGAGACCAAACAATCTGTCAGGTCTCAATGACGATCACACACAAAGTCTATTTTTGATAATATTTTCAATCCTGCATTGCACGTTTGTCAGTTTGCAGTCATTTTCATTCTGGCCTTTGCTGATGCGTTGCTTTGCATCTTTGCATGTTGGCAGGTGCCGCCAAGAGTCGGTACAGTACAAACTACACAGAGACCCACTTGTGAAAATATGCTCCACAGATAGATTTTTGCACCCAGGCTAGCTGTTTCCCCTGACTCCAGTTTTTATTCTAAGCTAAGCTAAGCCTGGCTGTCATACATATTACACAGCCAGGGATTTAAGGTGAGACGATCAATAAAAGAAGTGGAGAATTAAACAAAAAAATCCATCATTACAAAAACAGGCGGGCTGAGTGACATGCATAAGCACGGGTCCTCTCATTACGTACTCCTCCGCCGCCCACATTTCCGCATATAAATAAAACAGCGACTGGCCAATAAATGGTGCATCCACTGCTGTTAAGTTATACCTCATTGTTGAAATATGCAACGCCTTGCTCCAGGGCCCTTAGGCAGAGATGATGGGCGCTGCAGACGTCACACAGCACTGGGTGAAGAGTCATGTGATTGTTGAAAGTTTTCACTTCCCGAGGAGATTCCACACAGACGCATCGCTCTGCGTGACACAGCCGCAGGAAGGCTGACAGCGTCGCGTCAACCCACAGTTGGCTGCGCTGTGTTTTAATTCTACTGCCATGTTACACACAACCCGTGGTTTATTTGTAATTACTGCAAGCATCCCAGATGGTTTCCTATAGTGTCCCATAGTAGTGTCTGTATGCTTTGTTCATCCATCAGATGATGGATCTCAATGATCTCGCTCACCCCTCTTTCAATATCCAAAGTACAAAGGAAATATGGACAATAATTAGTCATTTCATCACTTTGTACGGTGTATGAATTCAAAATATACATTTTGTTCCTTATAGACATGCCCGGGGAATCAGATGCCTGTCTCCTCTGGCTACAGGACTGTGGATACATCAGGCTACCACTACATGCATGTTTGTGCATGCACAATGCACACACATGCGCCGATGCTGCTCTCAGCATTGGTGAGTAGCGCAACAGATACAGAGTACAGAGGCAGCGTCTCAAGTGGAGGAATGCTGCAAAGTAAACTGTGGACAGAAAAGAAAAAAGAAGAAAGAAGTTTCAGCACTGACGATGGACACAGCAAGCTCAATCCTTTACAACACGTCCCTTTCATGCCATAATTAAGGAAGTTAACATACCTGCACCCCACCTTACCTGCGGACTACTCATCAAAAACTTGTTTCGAATGTTCAGGTCTTCGGCAGGCCGCAGAAAGTTAGCACATCCCGTGGGAAGCAGAGCAATTTCAGAGTTAACGATCTGTACATGCCGAAACAAAGCCTGCGTGTAATCTCAATACATGACATCGACTTCAATCTCGCACGTTTGCTGCAGTTGACAGAGAAATATGCTCAAATCCACTCAGGGTTTTTGCACTTTAGGTATGAGCATCTTCCGCCGCGCTTACTGATTACATTCAACCGGAAAGTGTTCAGTCGATTATCCGTCCTCTCATCTAGCGTGCCGTGGCAAAAGAGAGCCCGATTTCACTGAAACTGTGAGTTTCAGACGCAGAGAGAGTTTCTGACCTGGATCAGTCACCTGACAGCATTATGTGAACAGCAGCGTTGGGCACGTCACTTTTAAAAAGTCATTAATTAGTTACTTTTCCCAAAAAGTAACTGAGTTAGTAACTGAATTACGGAGTTAATGTGTAGGTCCCAGTCTAAAAGTTTGAGCTTAATATTGTATTTTTCACCTCTATACACGGAGAAATTCTGGTAATGCGTATGTGTCAGACGTCATTTCCAGATAAAGTTAGATTTCCCTCTTTGACACCATAGGCTTTGGAATCACACACATTTTATTTTATTTTTTTCTGCCCCTGAAAGTCAATAGCAATTGATCAGAACATACCTGGGCTTCCCTGCGCTGCCGCCATACTTCAAACATCAGCGCCCCAGTTGGAAAAAGCTAAGGTGTTACTCTTTATTCCCCCTGCATCAAACACATCCTCGATCAAACGTCAAACTCTTCAAACAAGGTGTCATCTGCAGCTGTCCGGTCGGGTTTGATGTGAGGAGGTGTAATGATACAAAGGGGCTGCTGAAGCTGTACAAGACCGAGCCCGCTCGCCTGCCACCTTCTCTGATATCTCCGAACAATATCTGTTGGAAAAACAAATACAAACTGACAGTGTACACTGCCCCGCTCCGTCTGTTCATTCATGACTAATTTCTACGTCTCACCCAAAGCTACAATTCACCGCCTGCCGGTGCCAGTTAGGAATCAATACTTCAGCCTGTTGTTTTAGCATTCACAGATGTAGACACACTTGCTACTTGGCTGGCATACCTGTGGGCCCGAGCGAAGGAAACCACTAATACCGGTCTAGCGCGGTCACAAATCAAAACCAACTCTCTAATGGCCATACCTGTTTACACAGGAAATCAATCCATTTGAACTATGTACAATTTGCTACACCACTTTACTTGTGGGTTGCTGCTGTTTTTTTTGTTTTTTTTAACAAAAACGGACACAAGCGTCTCTGGTTTCACCGCGGGGGCCCCAGCAGTGGAAGCCGGCAGCCTCACGCAGGTCCAAGCGACAGCAAAAAAAAAAAACTTGCTGGGTCCAATTTGCTGCAGGTCTCCCCGAGGAGAGGAGCGGTGTTGATTTTGGCACTCGCTTCCAGCCCCTACCAACAAATCCTGCCTTTTTTTTTTTTCTAGACGTGTTGGCTCAGGATCTCACTGGAGTACTGGGGAAGGAGAAGAAGAAGAAGAAGAGGAGAAGAGAGAGAAAGGGGGAAAAAAAAAAAAAACAGCCCCGGGGCTGGAGGAAGATATTGTATGCATGTGCACTCAAGCACAAGGTTTGTGGCCAGCTGCTTAAGGATTTTTCTGGGGAGTCAAGATTATCCACAGAGTCAATAGAGTGAGGGAGGGAGAGAGGGAGTCTTCTATGCTTATGCCAGTGCAACTCAATTCTACTGGGGTAACAGAGAGACACTGTCAGCTCTGTTTTTTTTTTTTTTTTTTATTCCACTTTGTCAGACTTGGCCCGTAAGAGAGCATCTCCGTGTTGCTCAACATGCACACAACCACTCACACCATAGATCAGTGTGCGGACTGATTCGCAGGTTGTACGAGCAAATTTTAAATCCAACGCACCTCAGTAAAACCCTGGTCACTCCTGGTCTGTAAGAAATGCGAGACAGGCTTCACATTAAGACCTGTGTCGAAAACTCGCCGTTCTCCTAACGATCATTCTCAAGCCAACCCCTCGTTTTATTTTATTTCCCTCTAAGAACAGGGATGTCTTGCGGGACGTTGTTATCTTTACAGCTCTTAAGATTTTTTTTAAGCTTTCATTTGAGATATTAAAGTGTGAGAGCGTGGATCAGGAACAACAACAACCCCCACTCCTCCTCCTCCTCCTCCTCCTCCGGTGGACTGAAAACGGAGCGGGGATAAGAGCTGTTGCCAAGGTCACAGCTCTGCATTTGCACGGCCATGGTTGTCAAAGGGCTGAAAGGGCTCGAGCCCTTGAAACACCTTCTGGCTAGCTCCTGCATTCTGCATGTGGTGAAACCGCTGAAGGCGAAAGTGAGACGGGGAGAGAGAGAAGGGAGAGAGCGGCCGGGAGGATGTGAGGGGGACAAGGGCAAAACGAGAAGGGAGTCTGCATTTCACTGATACCGAACCCTACCACACAGTCACACTTTGAATAATTGCGAGGGACAGGCTGTGGGCACCTCTGAGCCAGAATGCAGGCCAGAATAATACCCCTCCTCGGGGCTTTCTCTGGCATCCCCGCGCCGAGGCCTTGACGGCGGCGCCATGCAAAGCCAGTTAGCAAAGCCAGTTAGCTACCTTCACTAGTTATAGACTGCACTTCATTTAAAAAAAAAAAAAAACTTTAACTCGTAGCTCCACCTTTTTTTTTTCCGAAGCCACGACACATTCCAAATGTCTCAATTGAAGCCCGGCTGGCTGAATAGTCTTTTCGGGGCGCTGCATTGTGGATGGACAGCCTTTTCAGACAGCTTTTTAAGGGTTTTGTCAGACAGGAATTTAGATTGGAGTCTTACATGACCCCTCCCCAAGGGTCACTCGCTGGATAGGCCGGAGCTTTTGTTGGCACACCTGTGCAACGACGCTTTGAAAGAGCTACAAGCTCTCGTTTCAGGTTTTGTCCCGGCGTTACAAGGCAGAGGATGGGTAGAGAATGGCCAAGTCTCAGGCTTCAGCAGGTGATTGTATCAGACTTTTTCGAGGATAATAACATATGTTAAAAAACAAAAAAACGAAAATTGATTTCAAGGAAACAAAGTAAGATTTCGCCAGAGCATAATGAACAGTGTTCGATTAATCCACGTACGGGATGAAATGCGTGAAATCATCAGCTTCAGGATCCATTCCTGTCCGTGACTACTGCTCTTTGACACAAAAATGAATTCCCGTCATCTACAGTCATCAGTGATATTTGCACGGTGACAAATGTACAAATGAATAACCACTCGCTGTCAAAAGTTGTGATTTTGCCTTCGTCATCCCATCATGGCAACCCAATATGAACACGCAACACTGTAGTTTTGGCTTTTCGGCTGAAGTCGCTGCCAAGATAAGAAAAATAAAGCAGTGGAGTGTCAACAAAACCTCCTCAATGTCTTAATGGAGCACAGGTGCAAAACGTCAGCAGCAACACTTTTTAAGCATGTGTTATTTCAATAGCTGGCTGAAAGCAAGTCTGTAAAAAGATGAGCATGACGTTTATAATCGTTATTTATTCAGGACACACAAATAACCCACAATGCAACTGTTCATGCATTAGACTATTCGCTGGATTTAACCGACAACTGGACTACTCACGGTGGAGTTGTGGCTGTTTTGGATTTAAATTCATTCATGAAACCTTCACACAGACAAATGGAATTTGCTAAAATCGCCACTTCTCCGGATACAATAGTGCAAGGTCGAGACTTTTTGGATAAATTATTTATACATTTTGTGAAAGTTTCAGTGTGGATGAATTCCAGCTCCACTTAAAATGAGAGAAGGAAATATTAGGAAGGGGATGAGAAGGAAAAAAACATTTGTGTGCAAAAAACAACTGGTATGACTGATATTATGAGTTTGAGATTGCCGTTAAAGCCTATGTTCAACATTTTGGTCCGTTTGCTTGCAGTGAGTCGGGGTGTCAGTTCTGGTTAATTATGCTTTCAACAGCCCGACACCCAACTGATAACTTACTGGTTGATTAGAAGAAAGAAAAAAACACAACTGACATGAATTACAGGAGACACTTTCCTTTTATTCTGGCAGTAGCTCTTTAAATCCCCCACTGTCTACAGCAATACTTGGTTACTGCTCTGATAAACTATCATTAAAGTTTTGCAATGCAGTCTGTATGGATTCTGATAGTTTTCAGCATGGGTTACCTGGTGGCATTCATATACTCCAGGGGTGGTTTCATTTCCTGACCTATGATGTCATTCTTCTGACTTTGTTGGTTTAATTATATTTAGCTCTTATTGTAGAAACAACATGGATGCCGCAAACGGGCTTGCTTTATTCTTTGGAACTAATTTTTCCAATTATTCTGACACATCAGAATAATCACAGTCACATAACCTCAACATCACCACAACTCAGCGGAGCAAATCAATCATGTAGCTGAAAAGAAACACTGTTAAGCCCATCTGGTGTTATATCTATCTTATCTGATGTTTATGGATTAATATTCCTGCTGCATTAATGTTTTTACATTGTACTGCCGTAGATGTAATTTTAACTTACTTTTTATACTGTTGGCTGGTTGAATCGATCTAATCAATGCATTATAATCTATAAGCCATGTGTTTGTAGCGAGGCCATCCTGTGTGAACCACATATCTGTAAAAAAAAATCAAAAAAAAACATGAGACGATGTATTTTTCAGCTAATCCAAGAGGGTTTTTGAGGAGTTTATTAAGGCAAGATTATGGAGGAGTAGTTGTAGTTATAGGGTATGGTGGGTGTGTGAAAATCTGTGGTGAAGAAAATAACTCTGCTCAGTGTGTTTTCCCTCAAAAACTCTCTGTCTGCTCTTAACTTTCGGAAATAATAAAAGGCTGCAGCTCATTCATCATTATTTATTTGAATATTGAGTAGATTGAGGAACCCAATTAATGATCTAGTGTACACTAAACTAAAGACATTGACATCCCTAGCAGTGATTAAGGTGAAAGCTGAGACATGAAAAGCACTCTCATGTCTCATGTCTGCAAACTAAATATGGAGCTGCAGTCAGCAGGCAGTGAACTTAGCTTAGCTTAGCATAAAGACTGGAAACGGGGGAAACAGCTAGCCAGGCTTTGTGCAAAGGTAACAAAATCCACCTCACTCATCTGTCCAACTCAATAAACAATACCATTTCATTTGTTGAGTTCATAAAATAGCTGTGCTTGCTGTCATCATGCTAAGCTAAGCTAACCATCTCCTGTCTCTAACTTGAATGCAGCATACAGACATGACAGTGGTATCAGTTTCCTCTTACAGCTCCCAACAAGACATTGAATTCCTAAAAGTTGAACGTAAACACTCATGTCTTTAAAACGCCACCCATGCAAGTTGTTGCACCTGAAGAACTGGCAATGTTACTTACCTTCAGTTTCAGACTCGACAAGCTCCTCCAAAGCCACCGAAAATATTACATTTTGGCGAGTACTTCTTGGGAAATCATTTCTATGACTTCGCCATCTAAAATCAGTGAAGTGAGCCAACAGCTGTGCGTGTAAATTGACTTAATTGCTCAAATCATAGCAACTGTTGCAAATTATTGGATGTCCAAGTAATAGTTGTAACCGATAAGTCTAAACTCACAGTTATAGTGCTCCCATGACAGCTGTCTTTCATCAACCGCCTCTCACACAACATGGCAAAGTTTCTTTCTTTTGACCATAAACAGAACTCTGCAGCGGGTAAGAGCTACAAATGTACTGTACGTTCCGTATCTAATCTTAGCTATCAGACACCGAGCTTGGCCGTGTTTGTTTGTGCAGGTAACATCTGCGCTGTGTGAGAAGGGCCGCTCGACCACTAAGTGTTGCATCCCGGCGAGGAAATCTGGGAAATCTGAAAATAGCCCCGAGGCTCCCAGTGTTATTGTAGGGATCGAGGTGGATGATGCAGAAACTATCGGGAAGCCACAGTGGGATGGTATTGGACCAGGCTTTGTTTGGATAAATACGTTCTGAGATTACGTGGTTTGCCAAAGTACAGCCACTTGTTTTCTCTCGTTCAAACACTGGGGCTATTTTTCTTTGAAAATGCAGGCGAATGAGAGAAAAATAAATAAATAAATGAAGTAAAAACCAAACTCGGCTTCCACATGTTGAAAACGTCCACCTTGAGTCGTGATATACTGCCTGGGCTCGTGGCATTTCGCATGTGTGAGAAAGGAGAGCCAACCAAAGGACCACTGTAGGAATAAAATGATAAAACTTAAACAAACCTCAAAACTTAAAGCAACCAAAAGTTACGACGCTTTCTCACCCTTTACGATGTACAATTTGTGACAGCTTTAGGGAGCATGTGCAGGAAAAGAGTTGACAAGTTTAGTGCCTACCTCAGCCGAACATTTTATGGCGACAACCTCTCAATATGGTCTGCTTTTTGAGTTGGGGGGATTATTATGAAAACATACCTGCGAGCTTCCGACAGCAGCAGACTGACGGGTCCTTCAAAGACCTCACCCTCATCACGCCTCTCCGAGCGCTGTGATCATAAAGGAGATTTTCCCGGAGCGTTTCATAAAGAGAGAGTTCAGCGGGGTCAACGCGGGCGTCACATCCACGTTGCTCTGGGTTTTTTTTTTTTTTTTCTGAACACCTGGCACCTGCTTTTCTCTTCTGCGAGCGGAAGCCGGGTCTGAAAAAGGAGATAAAGTGCTGATTGTCCCTTTCCTGCCTTCTTTTTCGACGGAAGTCGGGGGTATTGAAGTGAAACCACTCGCCTTTGAAGATGCCTCCCTGGTTACTCTTCACTCCCGGGGAGTCTCCCCACTAGTCTCCGCTGATTAATCAAAGTGCTCCATCATCAAACATTGATGCTCACACGATTCACCGGCGCCTCAGCGGAGCGTATAATGTCTAGATATCATCGTGCCCTCACAATGGTAATTGAAGGGCAATTGCGCATGCCATGTAAAGATACGGGATCTACCGCAACCAGTGTGCAAGATGTAAAGCAACTTGCTGCCTGTGTTCCAGATCTCCATGTAAGGCAGCCAGCCACACAGCCATAAAAAGGCCTCCTCGAACCACATCTGACAAAGCTGCTCTCAGATGTGATGAAATACATAATGAATAAGCTTGTGTGTGCCTGCACAGGACCCTCCTGCTTGTTCAAAATCTGAACTACTTTGGCTAGCAAGAAGATTGGAAAGGGCTGCCAGTGCCCTAGTTCAGATTTTCACCTGTCAGTATTGGATAGTATACTGCATAAGGAACCCAGCCGGTGGTGCAGGGGTGGCCTCACTTTGAATCCCCCAGCCACTCGGGGTCTTGCTGGGGACTTTTGGGGGCCTTTCCTCAGTGAGGGTGTCACCTGTGCATATAAACCGCATGTCATACAACTGTCATCTCTGGCATCCTGGACTTTTCTATTTAAAAGGCTTTAAAGAAAATGTATTATGGTTATTTTCGTACTTTTATTTTGGATTACTACTAGATTCTGTTTATATGTTCTAATGTTAACAAAAATCATCCTCTTGCCATAGACGCTCCGTTTTAGCTCCTGTTTCTTTTAGGACCCTCCCAAAAAAAATTAGGCAGCAACACATACACCAGCATATCCTCGGAGGCAAAACAGGCCTCATCACAACAGAGCCAGTGCTGGACGAGGTGGCGTTGGGGTTCAAACACAGAGAGCAATGCTAAATACAGTTACCTGCGTTAACACGGCTGCTCGTTATGTAGTTGTTGTGAAATGAGGCTTGACATTGACACAGTTTCCCTTGACTGTGACTCAGTATTGCATTGGTCTAACATTGCCCCAGACTGGAAGTAGCCACATTAGCGGCTGATATAGTTTAATAATTAGTCAGATAATGAACTTGTGTTTTTTTTCCTGTTGACAATTAAGACAATTATTTTTTACTATTACAAGTGTCCCTAAATTGAATAATTTGAATATACAAATGAGCCTATGGAATTAATGATGTTTGCATACATTTCCAGAGCAGAAATCTAAACTAAAATGAAAACCTAATTGTGTGTTTTGGCTGTTTTCTTTCAACTAGTCTTACAGAAGAAGTGTGAGGAACAAAAACAGACCCGTTAGTTGGACACCTGCTGTGTCTACCATTGAAATAATGCAAATCACTGAGAACTACCTAGAGGTGAAACATTGTACCCGGCCGGTCTCCAAAAGGAGTGCCTGAAGTGGTAATATACAGCAGCCATGGCACAGATCTGATATACAATCACCAGATTTGAGTAGTGGTCACTTCAAACTGATCTGGAAATTTGAAGAGTTGCAGCATCAGAAAAGGAGGTCTGCTCAGTGTCGGTTCTTGTCCTTTAACAGCTGTCTGATGGCTGACATTTCCAGCTGGTTCCAGAGCCCTCGCTGGTGGCTGTTTTGGTGTTCTGGTTGAGTACAATGACATTAGAACGTTGGTTTGGGGCCTTAAAAATAACTTGTCTGTGGTAGGTAGTTGGAGACATGCTCCTGTAATTTAGCTGGGAGCTGTCCATGTTGTGTGCTCTGCAGCGCAGGGAGAAAGAGGGGAGAGCGATGCCTGCTGTTCGGAAAGCAAAGTGTGTGGTCGCGGTGTTGTGTCTCACCTAACCAGCACTACCCTGATGAAACCCAAGCAGCGGGGCCGACGCGGGGCAGGAAAAAACTGTTCATACTCTCTGCTCAGAGAAGTTCTAGGAAAAAGAAATGAGAGAAAAGTTGGCCCCCAGTTATTACTCCTCAGTTTCCGTTGATGTTTGTCCAAATGCTGACACCTATAAACCGCTGACATAACATTCTGCTTCATTTCCTGTTTTGCAGCGCATTTTCAAGAAACGCTGACGCCGCGCAGCGTGAATCACCTGAGAGAACGTCTGCTTTTGCGCTTGAGAAAAGTCGACACGCTCGTCTTGTGCTGATCCTCGCGAGCCCTTTAGATTTGACTTCGCTTTACACAATGGAACATATTTGAGCGTGTTGAACACCACCATCAGACCTCTTGCAGATTCAACATGACAGGTTTAAACGGGGGAAATCTCTATCTGGAGGACATGATGTTTTTGGAACGGCTTTTCATTGAAATTAATTTAATTCCAGGACGGACTGGACAAAATTGAGGGCAGCTGAAAGAACATTATTTCCCCATCTGTCCTTAATTTTCCTCCCCATCATGTAAGCCAGTCAGATAATTGAATTATGGGTAGCTCGCAGTCTATGCTACACTACTGTATAATAATAATAAAAAAAAGGGTGGTCAAGATGTCAGGTGCATGCCTTGGCTGTGAGAATTAAACAGTAAATGCAACAGGATTCAACACTGAGGAGGAAAGAGACTGGAAAAAAAAAGAGAGAGAGGGAAAAAAAAGAAAAGAAAAACACCGGCCCCTATGAATTGTATGAGCTCCCCTGTAGTTGAATTATAGATCTGCCTCTGTGTGTTTGCCGGGATGATTGACAGAGGGGGTAGGCACATCTTCAGACCCCATGCCCCTGCCATGAAAGTGAAATGAAATCTCAAAATGTACCGCAAGAGCTCTGCAACTCTCAGCATCTCTGTTTTCTGACTCAATGCCAGCGATAGGCAATGAAATCTCATTTGACCATAGTGGCTCCCTGCAGTAATAATCCTTATTCCCTTATGAACCGCAGCACTCGCGGGAAAAGGTCCTGACTGTACTCCCTGCCTATGCGTAACTGTCATCCACCACGTTTGTGCATGTTTTCCTGTGTCGAACTCGGAATTTTTCATAATTCAAATCTTCCTGGAGCCGAGTAAATACATTCACACACCCTGTGATACATTTTAGGCTTGAGGTGTTTTGTTTTTTTTTACAGTGAAATCCAGTGAAAGTTTGTATCAACCAATCCCAGTATGTCAATAAAAAAAATGTGATATAATGTAATTATATCAATATAGATGTAATTTATGATTAATCTGGTTATATATATGATTCAACCCAAACACAGGGAATACATATTGGCAATACGTGTTTCTGCAAAACCATTAACATGTTGAAACTGAACTCTTTATTATTATGTTACATAATGTTGAATTTTATTTATTATTTTTTTTGTGGTGACAATGCTGTGTTGCAATCTGGTTAATGTTAGGAAAGAAAAATTACGTGATCAACGTTGCGATTAACACATTCTCGGTCCCAGTTCATAAAAAAAGGGGCAGCTTGATTAGTGGCCTTAAGCTTCATGCTGTGATGCTCCCCCATACCCCTCTGGCATCAGTTCCACATGTGAAGGGCTTTGCGGTCAAGTTAGCAATAATGCGCTATATGCAATATTCAGTCAGACTTTGGGCTTGATGACAAACATTTGTTTCTTGTTGTGACCTACTTTTGGAGTCAGTTGTGGTTTGGTAAGTTCTAGAAAAGATCAGCCTTTACATTAAGTGACGTACGCAACATAACTGACGTGAGTGCATTGCTTACTCGACGCGGGTAACGTCATTTAGCATGTCAACGTGCATATCATCACTCCTGCTTCTGACGACTGCACTACAGGGCTGCTTCAAGAAGTGACGCTAGGGGGTACCTACCTACTGCAACTTAGAAGTGTGGGGCCACTGATCAGGCTGCTTGACACCTTGGGAGTGAGAGTGAGAACTCAACATGAATCTTCTTGACAAATGCATTGCTTTCCGGTGACTTCTTCACAATAGGCCAGCTAGCCTAGCATTAGCAGAAACAGATGTGATAAGGCTATAGGAGAGTGAACAGTAAACAGTGGGGCTGATGTCATGAGATCAACTGAAAATCAGTGACGCTGGATTACATGTTGCATTGTTTCCTGTGAGTCCACCATGTGTAGGTTGGCGCGTGGAATCCAGCATGGGAATGGCGGGCCGCTAGTTTCAGGTGGGAGGTTTGATTTCATGAAGATCTCAAGGATCACAACCTTCAGGCCATGGAGAGATCGCAGTCACGGTTAAAAGAAACCAACGTGCTAACATCCTCTCAAACGTCCTCTCTTTTCTAGCTTGTAATTCTGTAACTGCATCGGACTATTATCTCCACCTTTTGCATTGGGGCCAGTGGTATCACTGCACAGTCTTAAGAGATGGTTGTCAGGAAAACACAAACACAGGTTGTTTTATGTGTCTATGATCAACCCTGTTATTTTTCTGGTGTGGACAGTTTTAGACAAGCAAAAACTTAGTATCTGTATTCCCTCCGAGGCATTTCCAGTATAATCGATAAGAAAGACTACAATAACAGTGTCTTGCTTCCAATGAATTTCTGAGCAGTCTTTGCTTCAGGAAAAGTGAGTGTTGTCTTGTTCGACTCCTACAGACGAATGTCAAACTTAATGAAGCAGAAAATGTAAATCTCTTGCCTGGGAAATTGTGCTATCATCTAATATAGTATATAAGTTCACACAACATGTACCATTTTCACCTTTCTTATCAATTTCTATACACAGTCCTGTTTGTGGGACCCAAGTTTCTTATGCTTAGTATTCTGGCTACAACGGCTGTGTGGAAGCCTGTAAAGTATTCATCATTAAAGTTCAGTCAATCCAAGTGCCTGACTTCCTCCCTCACTTAGTGCATCGCACTTCTGCAGGGCGCACGGTATTTAATTTAGTCCAATCTTTATAAATCAGCAAAACCATTCTTCTTCTTAATGGAGAGGAAATGTGCATGGCATGTCAACTAGTGGTTAACCTCGCAAGAAGTTTCCCAGTGTTAATCTTGGAGGAGCATCTGAGCTTTTTAATAGGAAAAGCCAATTAAAAATCAGTTAACATCTCTCAATCCTGCCATATACCTTTTCCCTTTGAAAAAAAAAAAAAAAAAAAGACACCTGAATACCTGCACTGTTCCCAGCAGTAACCAAGAGACCCATGACTGCACCTAATCCGCAAATTATATAACACACGGGCCATTTCCCTATGTAATTCCGCGGGAAACAAAAGGACAGTTATTTAAGGGGAGCAGCGATTCTGCACAGCGCTGGCAGGGGCACGACGGTGGCTGCCGGAGAACAGCCTTTTCTCTCTCTCAGCACCATGAAATGAAAATTTACATTCGCTTAGTGGTGCCGTGGTGCTCGGTGGTAGACAGCTGTATTTTTAATGAGAGCGGGGAGATTTAATTACCTCTGTTTTAGCGGGCAAGAACTCTGCGGTGCAATGACAAGGGGATATTCAGTGCAGTGGGAAAGAGGTGGCAGATGATTTCTCCGCTCGCATCCCAGCAGTCGCCGAGCCGAGGCGAGCCGAGCTAGCTGGCACCGCGGCTGCAATTAATCCAAATTTATTCCACTACTGTACAAGGCTGATCTGAAGGAGACAGTGGGGATAGTCAAGGTGGTGAGTCTCCAAAAGAGGAAGAGGGAAACAAATAAATACACCTTTTAAAAAAAAAAAAAAACGTCTGCAACCTCCAGATACTTTGCTGACATGTACCACTCATATTCTAATGTGATTATTAATGTTGGGGATTTTCCCCCCCGAGGCCTTGTTTTTTTTTCATCACGTCGGCAAACTTCTTCAAGGCCACAACTGACATCTTCATGCTTATTTCCCCGCCGCAGAATCTGAGTCTCTACAGAGGTGCAATGGCAACAGTTATCAGCCCGGCAGTGCTTCAGCACGGGGCCAGATAAACCCTCTTCTTCTGCACAATCGTCACTCTTTGAACTGATACGTGGCATCAGTGCAGATTTTAATGTGCACTCTGCATTCCAATCAATGAGCAGAGGACTTGGATTTCAGTGTTCAGCAACGGCATCAAAAACAAGCTCGATTGGTGAGACTGAGAGATTATCACTGTCTTCATTTTCGGCTCGAGATGAATCAATTGGCAAAAGAATCAATTTGAGCGCTATCTGGCGTCTCCGCCCACCCACGCATGCACACACACACACACACATGCTGTGTTTTATTTTATCATCATGGGGAATAATTCGATATAGCGGAGTTTTCCGAGAGCTTGGTTTTGAAAAGTTAATTCTATCTGAGAGGGAGATAAAGTGGGTTGTTGTGACCATCACGCCTAATTGAATATTCGCAGAGATATAATGGCAGCGCTGATAGCCATCACAGCCGTTGTATGAAAATGATAATGAGTCAAGGTCGAGGCAGACACGTACGTTTTCCTTGGCTTGAGGCGTCGACGGAAGGTCTCATTCAAAATGCTAAACAATCTCTCTGTAATTCCGCATATACTAATTAGCAGTTAGAAAAGTAAACAAAAGTGAACTCCACGTACATAATGAGTGAAGGAATGTTTTATAGTCATTGGTATTTCACTATTGAGGGTGCTTACCATTCATTTGAATTTTAAATACTTCTTATTAAATCAGCTGTAATTGCTTTAATTTGTCCACTTGAGAGCAGGAGACGTTTTGAACACAACATTTACACACAAAAGTTCATTATTTCAATGTTCAAGGTGATTTATTTGTCATTATACTGTACAACACAGGTTGCATAATGTATTGTAAATAAAACTGTTTACATCCAGCAGTCACTTCATCAGTATTCATTTTCACTTCAGTGTTTGGTCTCCTTCTCACCATGAGAAAGTACTTCAGCTCCGAAATGCTGCGCTTTGTTCACAAGCTGGTCGCTAACAGAGCTAGCTGACCAGTTAGCTACCAACACAGTTAGTAACTAGCTGCTGTTTGGAAACGAGGCTGACGAGAGTAGTTAGGCTTTACTTTAGCCAACAAAACTGAAATGGTTAGCTGAAAAACACTGAAATGCTCTACAGAGTTGAAGGGGACTGCACAGAGAGTCTATCAAATACACATCTGATTCAAAGTAGCGTACACTGGTAGATTTATTGGACCTTGAACCAAGTGTTTTGGTTGCAATACAATACAAACAACTCAACTAAGGTTGAGTATCATTTCCAACAGGCGATCATTGAAAATAGCAGCCAATTATTGGTACAATGAAAACCATTTCAACACTTTCATTATGTATGAACTCTCTTGACTGTATCCCCGCTACATCTAACATCAGAAATCGGTTTATTGCTGATACTCCAGAAAATAGAATATGGAGCAGTATCACTTCCTCGCAAAAGTTTATCATAAAAACATAGATGGTTGATTTAATACTGCCAAAAATCCAATACGTTTTTATTTATGCAAATGAATAAAATCAATAACTGCTCGGCGTCGATGTCGATTCTCTGACTTGAATATGAACTGTCATACTTCCTGGATTGGTGGAAGAATGTTGCCTGTGAACGTAATCTAGGCAGCAATTACATTTTCTCCAAAATCTATTTGGCAAAGTAGATTAGCTGTATAAGAAGTATTTGGTAGGAGCCAAGATTGGTCGTACAATATGTCTGCTGTGTCGATTCACTAGGTCTACATGAATTCCAATGCATGACTTCCAGCATGTCTGGTCATACGTAATAACACTAAGTATGATCCATGATTTAATCAGCAAATTGATGCAAGTTAATAACAATACCACGGCTGCCCGGGGATACTGCCTGTATAGAATTCTCCACTCAATTATTTTAATCCAGCGGTTCATTTTTTATTCATTTGCTGGGTCGGGTAGTTCATAATTTAGGTCCCAGAAAGTAAAAATTCAGCTATGGAGCAATTAAGGGGCTGTTCAGCAACGGAGCCCAAATTCACCTCCAGCTAATGTTTATAATATTCAAATACTGCCATGGATTCCTCTGTATCATTATGAGTCCTCTCTGCGCTACAACTTTGAGTCGAACATGAGAATAGTTGGAGGCAATGTGTTCCTTGGGGTTTAGTGGAAATTAAAGTTTTAGAAATTGGTTCATGCCAATCAATGTGGTGAGTTAAGGAGGGGGGTGGAGGGAGAGGCAACGTAAGGGAGAGAGATGCAGGAAAGAAAAATAATGAGGCCAAGAGTGCAGGAAGCATAAACCGCCATGATGATTGGAGTGACAGTGACTGAGTGGAAGAGGAGGGGAAGACACGCAGGGAAAACCCAAACTCGTTGAGTTCATCTTCATCCAAACTCCTCTGCAGCACTTGTCTCCTTACAAACTGCCAATCCACCCGGAGTGTCTCCTCGCTCCATCATCCTCCACCACTCCGTCCTACACTCCCCTCGCGCTCGCACCGCCACCATATTTTCCTTTCTTCCCACCCCCCTTTCCCCCCTTCCCCCAGTTCCATTACCCCCCCTCCTCCTCCTTCACTGTTTGGATTTGGGCAGACTTGAACTCCCCCCCGTCCCCCATCCCCCGTCCCCCAGCCAGCTATGAATCACATGGAGGCCAGGGACCCAGAGGCTGCCAGGGCCTCCTGATGACTCCCAGCCCGGCCATAACAAGTGGCTGACAGCTCTATTTACATAAGACCAGCAGGCAGCGTGGAGAACCAGCCCGGTCTTAGTGACACACACACACACACACACACACATACCCTGTGCAAAAGGCCGATATGTCATAATAACACTTGGAGGGGGTATGAATGAACGCCCAGCTCTGAATAAAATGCAGGAGATGCACAGTCAATAGGTTTTATGGCCTCGGGGCGAAGATCCAAGCATTTGTTTTTTGGAGTTTTTTTTTTTTTTTT